>JAOXYM010000014.1:18198947-18211401 GCA_028567055.1 Leptatherina wallacei
TGAAACTGGATGCTGTTGATGGCAATAAAACATTCTTTGAAATACTGTAACTCTTTGACCATTCACTCTATCGAAAGAATTCCAAAAGATTCTGAAAGCTGAGAACCGCAAGTTTGTGCTGATATATGGGACATTAAAGTAGTGGCACTGCTGTCGCTACCGTAATGGCAACAAACTCCTCATGCTCTTTCATGTGATGGAAACCCAAAAGCTTTATGAGGTTGCTGGTATCAAATTTAAATTATAAAATTTGTGCCATCTCTGTAAACTTCAACTCTGCATATTAGGCATATCGCTGTTCTGATAGTTGGATTTTTTAACTAGTAATGACACCATATTGCTGACATAATGTTAATGCTAAATGTTAGCACAGCAGTGACTCACATGCAGCTGCTTCTCCGCCTCCCAAAGAAAAACAATCGTCACACAACATGCCCAACTTCCTGTGTCTGTGAGTGGTGGTGTTGGACAGGAAAATGAGAAATACGATTCAGTTTCCTTGGTATTAGATGATGTTTAGACAGAAATACTCGCCAATCCCTATCCCCTTACTTCTGGCAGGATCACAGAGTAATTCAAATGCTAATGTCAGTATGGGTCCAACTCTAATTCAAACATAATGTGAATTTAACCCTATAAACCCAAACATATCAGATTTGATACACCCAGTTTCTGTAACATTTTGCATCACTTGATAAAAAATTTGCACAAAACCCTGCAGTATACAATATGATACTTGTCTCCTGCCCCTACTGGTCACCAAGAAGCAGAAGACTATACAACAATAATTTTGACATGTCATACAGTAATAAATGGTAGACATATCCCCCCAAAAAAAGTTTGCTTTTTTTTTTACAGGTTTGGTTAAAGGACCAAATAAAGACTTCATATAAAAAAATTTGACTTTTCTCCCCAGTTTTTCTTGGGTTGGGCTTTAAAAGGGTTAGCTTGCAACCTTTACCATGTATACACATAAAAGGTGAATGTTATTCAAATCCATTGCACTTTCAAGGTTAAGGTATTGCAATTGTGAAATTTTAGTCGCAGTGTGCAATATAAAAGGGGAGAGGATAAAATGAACTTGCTATTGGATGAACATTTGAGACAGGAGGATAAGCTCCTATAGGAGACAGAGGCAAAGCAAGACAATATTATTTGAAGGGACTTAGCTCCATCAGGCAGACAATTTAATCAAACTGACCAGTAAATGCGTAGAAAACCACGTGAAAACTTAGAACTTCCATTTCAACATGTCATTTTTTAAACCAGCCTGTGAAGAGAATTATACACATTATGCAAAATGATCATGATTATCTCAAATAATTGCAATTATGCTATTAGGGATTGTGACAGACCTACTGGAATGTTGTTCAAATGTGACTGAAACACTGGTCTAGAAGAGCCAATTCTTTGAGCAGGATGGGATTATGAATTTAAATGAGAGGTGACAAGACTGCACATTGCATAATGATCTTCTCATAGAGAGTAACTCTCCTTAGGTGCTGTCATTGTAAAGTATACACTTACAACAAATGACAACAGACAGCAAAAGCGCAAGCGCACACTCAAGGTCTCAAACAACAACAATAACATGTTGTGAGCACATGCCCCTTCCGTTTAATCACAGCATTTCACTAAAGCACAGCAGGGCGGCAGAGTAAGTTGGCAGCCTATTTCCAAACCAGTTTCAAGCCCCTGTGTCAGCCCTGCTCTGCAAAAATCTCTAAATCAAGAGAAATTCTACCAGCTTAATTTATCACAAAATAGAAAGTTCTGTAGTTGTGCTGTGACCTCGTGATAAGACAGGTAAACTAAAGCTTTTCCAGTATTATTGATACTTTAATTTCTTTCTGATGTAGATGCTGCACGGCAGAAACTGATTCAGTCTGAACTCAGAATTTTAATCTGCTCTAAATATGTTAGTAATAAACATGAATGAAAAAAGGATGATGAAACAGGTGAAAAAGTGCAAACCCTAAATGTATAAGTACTAATTCTAAATCTCTGATATACACAGTACAATTGAAACACGACTACAAATGTAGTTAAACCACTGCTGAGTGACCGAGGCAGACAAATGCTGAGTGACCATTTTGATTTCTGTCTGGCTACAACTTTTACTTTGTCATTCCTCAGCTCTCTTTCCCTACATTTCCTGTCATTGTCAAAGATGCAGTTTAACAGTGTGGTAGGACATACAACCCTACACAAAATCAACTTATTCATGTAGCTTAACTGAGACTGTTATGGTTTTTCTCTTCACAATGAATAGCAAAAAACCACTGCAAAAACATGCTTTATGTACCTCAAAACCCAATGCACATTAAGATCTTACTTAATTTAAGCCCTTTTCAAATATGAAATATAACAATCAGCAATCTGTTAAAACAATGACAGTCTATCATACATAGGTGTCACCCATGTCTCTATATAGATGAGACCATAAACAAGGTACATGCAGTGAGATAAGAGCAACAGCAAATAGTCCGTTTTCTAGAAATGTCATAAAACAATTCATTAGTATGTTAAACATGCTGTGATCTGCTGAAAACACACCTCTTCAACATGTTTGATTAACAAATTGAGCAATATGTGTCATAAAGAACTCTGATTGGCTTGTCACTTAGCAGGATTTTGCTGCACTACAACATCAAGCATAATTGTCATCACCGAGGTAAACAAGACCTTCCACTTCACGTGGGGACACTATCACCAGCGTCATTTGTTTTGTGTGAGAAAAGAAGCTACAGCACAACCAAAAGTCTGCAAGTCTTTACAGAGTCACCGTTGTAGCGCAATAAATTATCATATAGCCGTAAAAATATCAGCCTAATAGATATGTTGTGATAATCTTAAACATAATCGCAGTTAATGAGAGGAGATGAAAATATTGCTTTTCCACATGTTTACATTTTCACACTTAACCTGAAAAACAGGTTACGTGTTAAAAAGCTCAACAGCTTCTTACTTGCAATGGTTTTTATTACACATTGAGCAAAGTTAGCGGTTAATTCTACAGCAGAAACTATTGGTGTAGTTAAACATGGTTGCAAACAAAAGTACGGTTTGTCTTGTTTGCTTGTACATGATGCAGTGACAACAATTAGGAGCTGTCACTATCAAAGTAGCTAAAAGCTTGAACAAAGCCATTATATACTTGACACAATCTATTAAATTCCTCAGATTAAATATTATGTCAATTTAAGACCTGATATTACTGTGTGTGCCAATCTATTAGTATGATGGCGCTCAGTTCAGACTTGTGCTGGATTAACAGTGATATATAATTGTTACCAGTTGGAAAACTGGTAAAATTTCTGCCACAAATTGTTACATTAAAGAACCAGGGTCTGCATTCAGACATGACGCCTACATGTTCAGCTCCCTTTAGATAATGAAAAGCAATGGAAACAGAGGCGGAAAGGGACTTCAAATATAGACTAAATCTTATCTGATTTTGTTGGGATCATTAACTGCTTTTGATGCTAAGCTTCACAAAATTTACTTTGTGTTGTCATTAGAAATAGCATGCTTCCACCACTGATATATCTTGTGATTTCCAAATGTATTCATCATACATTTCTTAGTGCTTCAAAGTAGCAACAAATAACTATGAGCTGTGATGCTACACTCAGTGAACAGACGATCACAAATATACTTAAAAAGTAAAATGTACAAAACAATCATTAACCAGAATCTAACATTCTGTTTGTTGCTCTTGACAAAACATGTTTTTCTTAGCTGCATGACCAGCTTGTCACAGACAGAGTGGCTGAATTTTCCATCACAAAAGTAACCCTAGAGGCTTTCTTCCTGTTTAAGCTACCTCCAGCAATTACTCTAGCTGGATCACTGACCACCATGTGGCAAAAGAATTTCAGCTAGTCTTAGAAGCTGAGGTATACGTAAAGTTTTTAACTTGTGTAACCTGACCTAACTGATCCAGAAAGGATGATGATTATCAAGGATGATTTTAATAAACCCTTTACTGACATTTGTGGCAAATGATACATTACCGTCTAGATGAAGGCAGTCCGTATGCTTTTGGTGAGTGAAAAATAGATAGTGTGAACACAAGCTAACGCAGTCACAAAATGACAGAGCCAAACGTGTGACAAACAAAATGTCACATATGCCCTGCAAAACACTGAGATCTGTGGTGAGGCTTTGTGGTGTAGCAGCAACTGTCACACGCAGGCTACAGCACTTTCTCTGAACAGTGAAGGGGATCACTGGCTTGCACAGCCACTTCCTGACCTTAGAATACATGTTATCCACCCTCTCCTCTATAGATGCCGTAACTTTTCTGGTGGGAACTGTATTAAATCTAATATGATGATGAACTGCTTGCTCATACACTGTAATTATGCTGTGAAAAGATGATGAAGTGAAGCTGCTGACTGGTGATCAAGAAACACACAATATACAAAATATTATTATTATTTTTTTTTAACACGGCATTGCCTTCACTAAAACTTTGGGATGCTGCTTCATCAAAAGCTAATTAAGAATTCTGTATTATTTTGGGGCTATATTTTTTCACTGTAAAGCACATGCACAGTCTCAAATTAACATAATTACACTGCATATACTAATATAAATTAAGTCACAACACAGACAAGTAAAGTACAACAAATATTGTGTACAACACCTAAAGAAATTGAGTTTGCATATCTTTTTTTTTGGTAAATACTATGATTACAGTAGGTTGTTTTTTATAATGTCAGTTAAGTCAATAAGTACACTACTGTATCTAGGTTATTTGTCTCTCTTACTGGTGAGTCCTCCGTCAATCACCACCAGTATGCACTGAGTAATTACCAGTCTTAGAGTACATATATCTAGCATAATGTAAATGACGCTCCTTAAATACTTTAGTTCATTCACTTATATCAAAGCCTATAAATGAAATATATGCCTTTCGTTTATTTCAATTGGCTACTTCTCTTAAGCATTCCCCTTACGTGCCGTTTGATTATAATGAAATCCTCAATATAGGTCAAGTCACCAGCATAGGTCCACAGGAATGCTACATTTTAATTGACATTTTTGCATTTATCTACTTTTCCCTCATTAACAGAGCTGTTCGTGTATCAGGACACCACCTGTTTGGATGTAGCCTTGTTAGTTTTTTTGTTTGGTCGGTTGGTTTACATGTTTAATGAATAAGCTAGCTAAACGTCACAGAGTATGACATTATCATAAAAGGCTGATCTTACCTTTTTACGGGATGTTTAGGCTCCAATTGGCTCAATTATCCGTGGAATAAAAAGACGTTCGTTTAGTCACGTCAGTTTAAGTCCATTAAAGTGGCTTTCCTCGTTTTAAATCCCCAAACTGTACACTGACGAGAATGTCGACAGCATCAACTTAAGGGAATGACCTGCGAAATGAAGGGTGAGCCCTCAAACACCACACCACCACAGCTGAAGCTACTCTAGTATTTTACTGCTCTCTGTATCGTTCTTATAGGTAAAATGATACATTCTTGAGTAGTTTGGATTTTTAGCAAACGTCTGCTTCCTCCTCAGGAACCGGCTAGTAGCACGACAGTACGAGTGTTTTGCTAATTGAAGGTAAAAGACGAAATTCTTCTTCTATCCTCCGACGCAAGCGAGGCGGACGATGGATGAGGCATGATTGCTGCGCGTTCTCGACAGATCAGGCGCGGTCTCGACTCAGACAATCCGTGGCCGTGGGAGTGAAGAGCAAAAAGGAATAATTCATCAGGGAAAAAAAGGGGGTTGGCTTTCGGACAGAACTAGAGCTGTCACAGCATATTTAATTCTTGCTCTGAATTAAAAATGAAAAATCAAAAGTATCTGAATGAACATGAAGGACATATTGTCTGAAAGCCTAATTTGAATAAGCTGATTAAAAACGGACCTCATTTACTATAATCAGAGAAAACAGGGCACTGATGTCTCTAAATTTCACGGTCTCTACATTTTTATTATGCCCATTCTTGATTTAAAGATGGACTATTGCATTGAACCTCATAAAGTAGCCTATCAATCACCTCGATACGCGTTAGTTCCTCATGTTATTCATGCTCCTTTAAATGGGCCTTTTCATTGACATTATACGACTTGTTATGTAAGACTCCATCCCTGGATGATTCAGTTAGAGCGTTTTCTTTCCGCAGGGCTTAGATTGTACCCAGTGAAAAAAAACTAATAGGCCCTCTATGTGAGCAAAGACACAGATCGGCCCCCTGGTGCCTTGGTTTTTGTCACAGTTATAAGGATTATTTCATTTATTTGTTGGATGGTCAGTGCACAGTCTCCTGCTTCCCATTCATTGAAAGAGATATGATACACTTAACCACACCTGGGAGTTTGCTGTGTAGCACAGGGCCAGGCTGTTCACTGGGAGATGAATGGAGAAAAAAAGAGACACTGAAGCAGAACAGGAAATTCATTCATTCATTCATTCATTCATTCATTCATTCATTAATTCATTCATTCATTCATTCATTCATTCATTCATTCATTCATTCGTTCATTCATTCATTCATTCATTCATTTTCTGTAGCGTACCGCTGGCTGGAGCAATTAGCAGGCAAGAGGCAGGGTACACCCTGGACATATAATGAGTACATTAAGCACATTAGCTAAGTGAAGCCTCAGAATTCAAATTACACAGGGCATCAAAAGAAAAAAAACATTTTGTGAAAATGTTTAATACGTTTTTTTTACCAGTATCATTAAGCTACTACGATTATCCTTGGAATATGCAAGTGCCATTTAAAAAAAAGAATCTATGATTGCTCAGTAAATCTGGTCACTGAGGATATTTAGGCAGTCGGCTGACTACATTTACTGGGAAAATAATGTTGCTGAACCTAGATCTGACCAGCAGAAACAACCTTAAATTATTTGCCTTCATTTTTTATTTATATTTTTCTCTTTTTTGTGAATGGTCAGGCTGTATAATACATATTTGATTGGGTTTTGAAGCGTCTATAGTTGGAAAGAATAAGCCTTTTTTTAAAAGAGAAAAAATATCTTGATGACTGGATTTCTTGTTTCAAAATCATGTTGATGTAGTATTGCCTTTACAGACATGAAGCAAATCTAAGTCACCTAATGTTTTATTTTATTTTTCATTTATTCTTGTTGTTTATTTAAAAGTATTACACAATTTTTCAAGTCTTTAAATACTGTAAATGTCCTTTTTTATTATTAGAAATGAACTTGTCAGCTTCATTGTGTGGTTTGTTATATTAAAAAAAGAAACTCCAAAGTTTTAAGATTTCTAAAAATGATAAATAACAGTAACCTTGAAAAGACAACCTGAAAAAATTAGGAAAAATTTCAGAGAACAGGCTACTGACTGCATGACCAACCAACAGGTGTGTGAGAGAAAGCAACAAAGAACACAGCGAAGAGCTGTAAAGGAAAACAAGTTCTCTCTGTGAAGCCACACGCATGCTTTCTGACACCTTTTAATGGGATGATGCAATAATTTTTGAGCATTATATTTGAATAGTAACTCCGTAGGTGCTGGCCCTCACATATACCTTTATATCAAACTCTTTAAAGCTCATTGTTGTCAGAGTAACATGAATCTAGACTGCTTTATCAAATCATCCAGAGTCTCAAAGTAATGCATTTGTAGAATTACAAAGGGCATAATTTAATTGGCACTGGTTATAGCAAGAAGTTAAAGAATTATTTTCCTGATAATTTGAATTAATGTAAGAAGCACTTTAATATTTATTGCTGAGTAAGATGGGACATGTAGTTGAAGTCTTTTATGTATGTTTTGCTTTAGTACACGGAATGTGAATAAGTCCATCATTAAAAACTGGACATAGGGAGAGAGCTTGAGTTTGTGGGATGCTAGGTGACCTGGAAGTAAAAAGTAACAGAAGGCATTCCTGCCCACTGGCTCCATGGGCACCAGGCAGCCCCCACTCCCACTGCCAACTGCACAATCTCACGTCACATAGACACAGCAGTTATTTAATGCCTAAGCCTGTTTTGAATGTAATGCTGCTGTGCTCTTTTGCAATCTGTTTTTCCACATCCTCTAGGGTTGCCACCTGTCTGTGCAGTGAAGTTTATGTAGCTTACAGATAAAGGAAGCCAAATTTAGCAGTTCTCTCTGTATGGCCTGCTGTAGCAGAACAAAAAAGAGGTTCCAAGCCAGACAAAGTGTGGACCATCACCTACTCTACTCTGTAAGGGAAGCCCTGCTGGCTCCAAGCCCAGATAACATTGAATGTAGGACGAGTATCTCTGTTCTGTGATGGTGTTCCAGGATGCACAAACAAAAAAACCTTTTTCCCGAATAAAGCTAAATGGATTTTGTTTAACCTTTTTTTTCTGAGGCTTTTGTCTTTAAGCACCTTCTACATGCAAACCATGCAAACCATTTCCTCAAACAAACATTGACAGAATTATTTGCACAGGCAAGTTCAGCTCTGTGTTTTGTCTTATGGAAGGAGAGTCCTTGCTGCCCCAAATATGACTTATGAGGCATCGGTGAGGAATGACCACAACTAGAAGAGAATACAAAAGAGGTCACGCAGTGATGAAAGGCAGGAGTTTTCTGAACACCACCTCATTTCATCACTTGTCCTAATTTATGGCTTTTATGCTGCACAAGAGGATCATTCATAAAAGCTGCCTGGTCAGTCACTGCATTGGGATACAGCAGTGAGGGTGCTGCTGCTGTCCCCTGATTTTGATGCAAAGACATGAGCATAAATATAAGATGAGCATTTTGCCGTCATTCATTATGATTTTCTGTGGAAAAGCTTAATGTGTAGCCTCTGCTGTGGTCACTGCCTTTAGTGTCAGAAGTGTTTATTGTAGGTTGTGCATGCATGCACAAATATTATTTTCATATGACCTTCTAATTATGCAATTTAAAGCAACACTCAGTTTTTTGTTTTTTTTTTGCTACCTGGAAAAGTTCATTTTCTGATAATGTCATTTCTTCCATTTCCGGTCCAACTTCCACATAAGTAACCATGGCTACCATATTGCATCTGTAATTATAAAAACCTGCTGCCACCAGCTGAAATGAGCGAAGACAGCAATGGACACTGTGCAAAGGATATTAATTAATACAATTTCCAAATGTTTTCCAAATAGAGAAAACCAAGCATGTCTGTGTGGATGTTGTACAGAAAACCAATGCATTTTTATGAGGTCATGTTTCTCAGAAGTCATGTCTTGCCATCTGAAATGCATCCTGTCCTGCCCGTATTGTGTTCTCCCTCCCTGTGCTCTCCTTCTCCCACAAGATGCCTCCACTTCACTGGGCTTAAAAATAGATATATCCCCCCGGTGCAGCTCAGGCCTAACTTTATTTTCATGGGGGAAATGAAAAGCACACATACTGTGCTGGCTGGAGGGACAGAGAGAAAAACAATAACCTTCAAGATTCAATGACAAACCAGTTTATGTCTGTGTAAGAAAAGCATTAAACGGTGGAGCAAATGCCCCCCTTCCCAAAAAAGAGGTATTTTACAAAGTGGTTTTCAGTGAGCTCATTCACTTTGCTTTTTATCTCAAATTAGTTATTGCCATGTGCTGCACAAGAGTGAAGGCTTCCCACTCCTGACAAACAAGGCTCTAGTCTAAGAGTATCGGACTCAAATGACTCACAGTCAGTCATTTGTTATGGCAAGATAATAATCACAGCTTTCAGTCTTCACATGGCCATATGGATATTGATATCCCACTTGCCTGATTCATTTTTCTTATCTTACTTTGTGTAAGCATGCACAAAGCCAGATATTGATTTTTATTTCCTAGTTCTGTTTTATTTATCTGGCAGCGAGTAATCGTCACATCTCTTCTGTGGAAAAAGAGAGCAAAGCGGGTAAATGACAAAAGAGAGGAAGAGACGGGGGAACAAATAAACTGAATGAGCAAGACGGCGACATTGCAAAGAAATGGACATGGAGGAGAACATGACACAGGCTGGAGAAAGAGTGACAGACATGCAGAGGAGGAGGAGAGTGTAGAGGAAGGAGGGGGCAGGGATGTGGGAGAGATGGTAGTTGAGTCAAAACCCCCCCAAGCACCCCTGATTTCTCTGTGAAAGACACAGTGCTGAAAAGATGGATAGCGTGTGCCCTCTCTGCCAAGACATGCCCAAAACAATGACATCATGAGTAAACTAGCAAGGACACGAGGTGAGAGCCTTAGACTCACGCTTGAATCTTTTATTTATTATTATTCACTCCCTTATTCATCATTTCACTAGCGCTCAGAGTATCACTTTGCACTGACATCACCACTCAGTCTTTATAGTTAAAGAGGCTGTGCAAACACAACAGTACTCTTACCTCTATAGGCAGTCAGACTGTCACTTTACACTGACAGTGATCAGGAATAGTTTTCATACAATAATAAAATTCTCCCCTAAATAAAATATGTACTCTTACATATATATATATATATACTTTAGAAGCTACAACTGAATATTCCGGCGTGAAGCACTGCAGGAAGAAAAACAATCACAGGTTCAGGTTCAACAGGAGGCTACACCAAAGAACAGTAGGTTTTTAATTCCTTCATTCTGTATATAATGAATGGAGTTAATACAATGTTGTCGCAGGTGATTCTGGTGAGCCACAGTGTCACTGCTGCCGTTCCTGATCTGCCAGTCTCTTTGCTTTATTCTGGAGGTAGCGGGCTTTGCCCTCTTCAAAACGGTTCTGCTCGTCCTCTCCTTCGATCTGAAGAAGAAAAAGCAAAACAAAAGATTTATTTTCAGGTGCATTTGTCACCTACACATTGCTGTACACTGGAATGTTTCTTATGCTGTTATCATATTTTCCATGAGGCTCTGATCTAATTTACAGCCCAGTGCTGCAGTAATTGGTATCCATCATCTCGTGAAATACAGAACACATGATTGAAACTTGAAGCGACCCTTCATCACTTTACAGTGCCTAAAATGCCTTTTCAAATCATTTTTCTAAAAGCAGAATTAAATGACACAATTCATAAATTTGGTTAGAAATACCTTTGCATATCATACATTAAAAAAAATTCTTTCCCTTTTCCATTTCCATTTTCCCCTGGCATTTTCAAATCCTTTTTCCAAATGCATTTCCTGAATGGTTTACCCTCTCCATTTGACTATTCCTTGACTCTTCTAGGCCCTGAACACACTGAAAACCAAGTTCAACCAATCACAGCCGCTCCACGTGGTAGTCCAGCTCTCTCATTGGTTAGACAGCAACATTTGGGTCTCAACAGCTAGCTGATCGCGTTGACAGTACAGATCCAATAATGCATATACACCGTAAGGAGACAGAATAGGTGAAACTTTGAAGCATCCACACAGCATTCAGAAGATAAGTTTCTCTTCAAGTTTCATGTGTTTTCTGTCTTTTTACTTCGCTAAATTGGCGAAGTAACAAGATAAAGCCACAAATGTGATTGTCTGACCAATGAGAAAGCCGGAGTACCAAGTGGGACACAACGTGGAGCGGCTGTGATTGGTTAAACTTTGTTTTCACTGCTCAAGGCCCAGAAGGGTCACGGGAAATGTAAACCATTTAGGAAATGCGAGGGGGAAAAGAAAATGGAAATGGAAAAGGGAATTATTTTTTAAAATGTATGATATGCAAAGGTATTTCTTACCAAATGTATTAATTGTGTCATTTAATTCTGCTTTTAGAAAAAAGATTTGAAAATGTATTTTCAAATCACAGGATTTAATGATGAATTAATGAATACAATATGCAATTCCTATCTAACAATTCCATTTTGAATGTGCAATTACAAAATGCTTTCCAAATTTGACTTCTTTTTATATGAATTAATTGTTGAATTTGAAATTTTATTTAGTCATCTATATTTCTATTTCACAATTAATTAATCATCATGAAAATGTTTATGGCTTTTTTCGATGACTCTCCTGGTCCTCCATAAGGCAGGGGCACAGACTGGAAAAAGGGTAGCACATGTAAAAAAAAAAAAAGGGCCTTGATTTTAGGAAATAATAAGATGACTATACAATGGTCATCTGATGTAGTAAGTTCAGCAAAATTTGTAAACCCATTTTTTTCATTACAGATGATTCTGTATTGTATGGCTTTATTCACTGTTCCACAAATACTTGCACTTCATTGATAACAATAAAAACTGGTTTTGAGCCAAATCAGTTATCAGTGTTTCTTCAGCATTACTGGTTAATTATCTTTGTACAGTCATCATCACATCTGGTGGTTTTATTCCTTTCACAACCTGTTCATAAAATGTAAATGAACAGACAAATATTATCATCCACATAGGCAGTTGGCAAGACGATAAGTATCAATGTTGGTAGTGTTGAGGTAGAACTTCATATAGAAGTACATTACATGTTATATTCACTTGATTTTGGGCATCTGAAGTTTACCCAGGTTGAACTCATGGTTATCAAATGCATGTATCGCCCATAAGATAAACTTCATTGACAATTTTAACATCTTTTGGAACTG
>JAOXYM010000014.1:18230671-18243579 GCA_028567055.1 Leptatherina wallacei
TGTGAATGACTTAAGTTTCATATGTGTCTATGAGAGGGTAATTCTGAATAATGTCCCAAACGGCCCCTCATATGAATTGACCAGAATCTGAACAAACACATAAACAGACACCAAAGACAATTTCCAGCTGTCTTAGTGCTGCAGCCTGAATGTATATGTTAAGTTATCAATGGTGGCTAATCTGTCATCTCACCTGAGACAACATGTGTGTGTGAACAACATAAGGAGCCTAATATTTACAAAAACAGTCTTTTGGAAATATTTGGACCACAATGTGCACGTTAACAGATGCAGTGTGTTTTTTCTACAGGACAGATCCAAAAAGAATTAGCATATGGCCTTAATGTAGAGTAGAACAATATGAGATCAATCTCATCGAAAAGCTGTAGAGACTATTCCACACAAACACCTTCCGCCATTGCTGAGGTGGCATTTCCATGCATGTCAGGGCAGAACAGATGAGAAGTGAACTATTTTCTTAACAAAGTGAAGGAAATCTGGAAGGACTGGCGCATTTCTTGGCTGTTCCAACAGTAATGGAAAACGATAATTGTGTTTTAACAAACAAAAAAAGCGAATGTGAAGATCACAGAGCTTTACTTCATGAAGACTGCCACTGCCTGCCTGTCTGTGTGACACTGAGGGGGACAGTGGTTGACACATTTGTCCGCTGATGACGGTGTGTTCATCGGGGAGGAAAACCGGACACACAGAGAGCAGAGGAGATGTCATGGCAGAGGAAACACTGGATATTATGCCCACAACAACACAACAACAACACAAACACTGTATATTTTGGTGAACAGTTGTCAATCTGACACTAAATTGTAAGTTTTCAGGTTGCCATCCAGCTTAACGTGACACAACGGGTAACGGTGGGGCTGCGGTGTTGCTGAGAGTAAATGATTAATTTAGGAGATAATGTTTAATATAACGCTATCTGGTGACATGCTGCCGTCCATGTCAGCAGATAGAGGTAATTAGAACTCCCCACCTCAGTAATGGCGGCGCCGCCAGATGGCACAACACCCAAAACGGCCGGCAGCTTAGTCTATACTTAACCTCACTGTTTCTGTCGCTGCCATGAAAATGAGTCAAAAGAAAAAGAAAAACAAGGATTTTGGGTGCAACATTCTATTTTGCTGCAAAAAAATAAAAATACACTAATCACTATAAGGTAAAAGAGACACTTTCTCACTGGAAAAACTTGCAAATTATATGAACTGCAATAAAGAATAAAAAAATGAACAGTTTGCAGATTGCAGTTAAGCTTGAAACCAATTACCTCCCTCATCGAGCAGAGACATAGGAATTGACTGATCTAAACCAGCGCCACACACGCAGCCTCAGTTGCTGGTGTCATGTTTAAAGGAAACAGTTTGCTGATTTCTCACAGAAAGTGGGACATCTTGTATGGAGTGGGTGGGATGGAGATGACAGAAAAAAAGAGGATGACATCTGCTTCTCATCTCAGAGACAGTCTCTAAGCATGTGTGACGAGTGCATTTGTGAATGTATGCTCATGTAAAGATAGTCAGGCCCTCCGTTGCACACTCCAGTTGCCCTAGTCATTTCCTTTTGGGTTACATTATATATCCCAATGTTAAAGAAAATCAATAAATCTACTTGCTGGAGGCTGATTTTGCTCCCAAAGGTTCCTACCATCTGCACTGTGTGGCTCTATTTAAGACAGCCAAATGTGTGGGAGTACAAACAGAATGTGCTGCTTGCTCCCAAATGCAGCATTCACTGTGAAAGTAGGCCCACTGAGTTGATTAAGAATTAAACAGGCTATTACTTTGACCACCCCACACAAATAGTTGAGAGCATTACCTCAATTTTTCTCTTAATGAAATATACAAGTACATTCTAATGCCTACCCACTATCGGGCATGTGCACTTGCACACAGATCTCCGACCAGATTTAAAAATTTCTGCTTAAATGCTGAATCAAGCTCTGACTTTGATGTGTAATCATGTAGTTAAACTCAGGCCATGCAGCGTGACAGTGATCTTTTGCTCCATCACATAAAAGGCACCATCCCCTTAAACCAAAACCCACTGATTGGTGGGGTATACATGCCAAAAATGCTCTCTGATTGAGGCTGATAATCAGCCCGCAGTTCAAAACGGTGACTTGCCAGCCTTAAGCTTTGTGGGGGCAAGGAAATATAACACCTTCTTGCCTTAACCTCTCGGAAGATATTTTCCAAAACCCATCTCTTTTTTCCCCATCTCTTAGTTGCGAAAATTGATGGGATCTCACCTAAGATTGAAAATTTCCCTTGGGTGCAAGTGGCAGCAAGCTGATGTTATTCTAAAGGTGGAGTGGTCATGTCTGAGCATGTAACACTTAATGACGATGTATCATGACCTCAACAAGATGATAAAAATTGAACCAAAATGCTGCATTAAAGTTTAAACTTTTCAACCCAAGTTTATTGGAGTGCTTTGAGACTGAAATTGCAGTACAATTATATGGTTCCATTTTGCCGAGTGGACTACTTTTACTAGACTTTTGCTAATGTAACAGGACCGTTTTTGTTGCAACATCATCTGAATCTCTTACGGTGGACTGGAACATGGTTTTTCAAAAGATATTCTCTTGCTGGTGTTTTGATGATCATTATAAATGGTGTTGTCTAGCATGTCAGTTCTAAATAGTAACCTCTTATTGACCCTTTTCTATACAACATAATCTGGGATAATGTATTTGTTTCCATCTACATTTCATGTCACTCAGAGAGACAGATTTTGGACATGCAAACAATGCAGACAGACATACATGCAGATGTCCAACAGCACAAAGCCTACTGGGATGAAATTAAGCTTGAACTAGAATACGCTGATCATAACACAAAGTGGACAAAGCATGAAAAACAACAAAGACATGCAAATTAAAGGCCTAGAAAATATCTGCACTAGACAATGTTGATTATTTCTAACACTTTGTTCCCATCACAAAGTAGATCTGTGTCCATGGCAACTTTCTCTTCTTTTAATTCAAAGCTAAATGACCCGAGAAAGGCAACAAGCAGGGTTGGCAGTCATCACAGGTTGTTCTGCATATTAACGAATTGGCAGGAAAATGTTACAGCAAATTGACATGGTACGCAAAGCCCCAAAGCGGACGCAGAACCTAAGGTGACAAAAGAACCCAAATAATGCCAGCAATTATCATCCAAACCATAACAGAGCTTCCAGATCCCCTCAGAGTAGTAGAAAAAAACTGTTGTTGTTTTTTACTGCAATTTTTTTTCACTTTAATTTGCTTAGTGTAAATTAGCAGTGACTGTGTTTCTATATCATATGTATGATTGGACTTTTTATAATGGACTTGTTATTCACACATATATCCATTTTCTATGGCCACTTTCCTACCAAGCAACCACGTTGGGATACCTGGACAGTTCAGCAATCCATCTCAGAGTGAACACAGAGAAAACAAGCAGCTAGCGGAAATTTACAACCAACTATGTGTGTTTTTAGACTGTGGGAGGAAGCAACCGAGAGAGAACCCAGTGAGTACCCATGCATGCACAGGGAAATCATCCACACAGAAAAGCCCCAGCCGAGGTTTAAAACAGAAACTTTCTTGTTGTGAAGTGACAGTGTTAACTACCATACCATCAAAAACCTGGAAAAGGTCTTATCATTGTAGAGTTTTCTTTCACTCCAAAGCAATTCTTTTTTGCGTACTGGAATATAAAATATTTATTGATAAGGGGAGACACAGGCAAATCATCATGATCACCATCATCAAATCACTGCCAACAGTGGCTTTGAAGCTGTTTGGACTTTAATATTTAGGGAGACATTGAAGACACATGTGCCACTGACCCACTATCCCCTCATGTGGGTTGTTGTCACCCTTGAGTTGTTTACCCACCTGACCAACATGTGAGATCTTTTGGTCACATGATTCA
The DNA here is from genome assembly GCA_028567055.1 of Leptatherina wallacei. Lineage (NCBI taxonomy): Eukaryota > Metazoa > Chordata > Actinopteri > Atheriniformes > Atherinidae > Leptatherina > Leptatherina wallacei. The sequence goes on from JAOXYM010000014.1 coordinate 18,234,598, forward strand.
AGGTGTGAATGACTGTGAAAACAACTGGGGAGGAGAGTCAGTGCTGCATTGTAGTTGTCAGGTGATGTTTGAGGCCACTTGCTCTGTTTAAAGTAGGTTTTTCAAGTTTATATTAGTATATATTGCTTCTTTTCACCCCTCTCTCAAATCATCTGTCCTCTGCATGGTGTGTTCATTATTTTCCTTTAAATATGGGATCCCCTATTCTATAGAAGTAGGTACATCACTGAGTTTTGGCCTTAAGTGCAGGGTCTGCACCTCTCTTTTTTCATTACCCCGGATTTTTTAGCTGACTTGATGAAAGTTGAGGATCCAAAGATTTGAGGTAGTCTGTGTTCCTCTTCCATTCCCTCCGCCCTTGGATGAACATTCTCAACCGAACCTTGTAGTTTCTGACAGCAGGTGGCAGGGTGAGTCAGTGAGCAAATAACAGTCTATGTTTATAGGTTTCTGACATAACACACGACTATTTTTCATGATGTACACAGCCCAGTCCAAATAAAAGGTAGCTTTGATATCTTTTGCATCCTACCAACTAAACTTGATATGGCTGTTCACCAAGTTCATGAGTCATTGAGGACCTCTATATCACAGGTTTGGATTTTGACGCTAGCTGTCACATTCCACAATGGCAAAAAGAGGACTGAAAAGTAGGACTAGCAGCCAGGAGACAGGCAGATGTCAGAACTAAATAATCTATTTAAAACTAACAACTTCCAAGACAGGAAATCCAAGAACCAAAACAAAGATACAACAGACAATGATGCACTGGCTAATCCCAAGCCTAACGGCCACAGAGAAGCTAAGGCAAGGAAGTGGTACTGAACAAAGGAAACCAGGTTGTACATAAACTGAAGGTCAGTGAGGATCCACTTCATCCCTGTGCAAACCAAATATTTTTTTCACACAGACTGAGCATGCTAACTTAACCCTAACTACAAATCTTCGTGAATTCATCTTCATAAAGGAAAAATAAGCAAACACCAGAAAATGAAAAAAAGAAACCGAAGAAGAACATGGGTGGTTGTTCTGAGAAGCAACTTCACAGGAAAATCACATCTCTATATTGTAAATTTTATAAAATTGCATGTATGATGAAGCTTAAGTGCAACTAACTCAAAAGATAGAAAGAACATGACTACATACAAGTCTGCAGAATCCTAATTAGCTTGCATATGTAATTCAAATGCCATGTTACTTGCAGTCCATCTGAAAAAATCGTTCAGATGAAAGGTGAAACGTCTTCAAGAACCAAAACAAATGAGTCCAGTTACTTCTGTTTTAGCCTTTAGCCTTACTTTGGCCATTTTTTTTTAAACACCAGACTTGACATTGCTTTGCATTCTTACATAATGAACTCAAATTTCATTTGCTCCATTGCTTCTCACCAACACAAAACGTTTCTTTCTGTTTTGGTTCACATTTGACAATGATTATCAGATTGTATGCATACAAAATTCATCTTCTTGCAACAGAAACTTTGACCAAAATGAAAAAAAAAACAAAGTAAATGAAGGACTGAACTGTCTTGGAGGGCAAAAGATGTTTGTCTTTATTAATCACTACCATCAGTGGAACTATTAATGCAACTCCTACAAAACAGTCTCCTTGTACAGTCAATGTGGAAGGTTGAAGTGATCCTCAATGTGAGACTGCAAATGAGGACAGGCTAGGCCAAGACAGCCCTGGGCCTGACGTTACACATTCACAGGATGACATGGCACTCTATGACTCTCCCTTTGCCGTAGGGTGGGAACACAAAAGGCAAGGGGGCGGGTTGGTGGTGTGTGTGAAGAGGAAAGACAACACACTCCAAATGGGGAAAAAAGGGCAATTAGCAACCAAGTCCCAAGTGCAGCCCAGTTTGCCATGGGGCAGAATACCTCTGTGATTAGACGCCTTGTCATGATTTCCCAAACCTTCGCACACAATGCTGTTCATGGGAAACAAGCATAAGAACAATTAAAGGACTTTTCCTTGCTGCTCTTATTGCCCAACAACAAACCTGAAGACCTTTTAATAAATGCCAGCTCAGATACAGTGCAAACAGACCAAGTACTATCAACAGCAAAACATGAGTGACTTCAACCTTTCTTATATATTCTCTCATCACTTCCTAAACTATGCTTTCCATTTTTATTCCTATTTCCTCTCTCCTTCTCATATTATTGCCCTCTCTCTAACCAAATTGATGGTTTTCTTTCTCTTCCCGTCCTGCTCATCCAATCCCCAACAAGCGCTTTAATCATAGACCGTATCAAACAGTTCAAACTGCCTCCTAATGAGCTGTTACTATGGACACTGCTCCTGTGAACATTATTACCATGCACCAAACTAACTCATATTCTCTCAAACTCGCATAAGCTAAATATTTTTTGCACACTTTACCCTTCCAGGTAAACTTTATACCTTCAATAAGAGATTTTCAGAGGATTTAAGTTCAGCAAATTGTATGTACTGCTGTGATTACTGCTTACAGTTTACTGATTGCACATCACAACCCGGGTAAAATCACAGAAACAAATCACGTCATGGAAAATCTGTCACATGTTTGTGATGGTAAAGGACACACATTTTTGCACATCACTTTTTTAACTTTATGAATCAGCTTTCATCACTAAAAAGAATCTGCGCTGTTTTGCATTAGGCTAAACTTGTTAGCCAGATTAGCCACTGAAAACTAGACATGTCCCCATCACTTTTCAAAACTCTAATTTGATCTTTTTTAAAGGGTCACTTTGCCATGCAACTTCCAAAATTTAGAGCACAGAAGAGCTTACTTAATATGAATAACTATACAATCCCAGAATCATCTTAAAGGATTACTTTCGCACTGCAACACAACCCTTTTAGATGCAGCCAGCAATGCTCTAGAAGCTGCATGATTCTCTTTTCAGAACTGCAAAAATTTCTAGCACCCGCTGAGCAGATTTCCCTTAGGGATAAAGATCCTTCATCCTTGTTATCAGGGCTGAAAAGTTGGGTTTCACTGCCCTCTCTGGTTGAACACCCTCTGATCAGCGAAGTGCTCTGCACTTGTAACCACACCCAAAACTGGTTGCTGTACAACCTGAGTACAGTTGTTATTACAGTATGTACTGTATATAACTGCAGCAAAGTGAGACTTTAAATACAAATTGAGTCTTTATGTTGCTTTTAAAATAGGTATGGTTAATCTTTTAGGTGTAGCTGGGCAAACATTATTATATATTATTATATAATACAACTGTTCAAATCAAATGAAATCAAACTTTATTTATATTGAACATTTCATACATGACGCATCACAAAGTGCTTTACATCATTAAAACAAATATCTAAAGAATAATAAGTATCAAACATCAAAGATCAATAGCACACACCTGATCATACACTCTTTTTCACTTTTCACACATTCATCACACACACACACACACACAAGCGCACACACACACACCAACCCACCCAATGCAAACACATGATGCCACCCCTCTTTGCATAATAATTTTTTTTTTATATAATATTAAATTATTACATAAAGTATTCAAATCAGTAATTATATAATGTATCATTTTAAATGGTGAAATGAATAATGAAATGTATAGTTACGCAAACTGTTGACTTGATGTTAGGTTTTGGTTTAAGAGAATTTATAAATAAAACTGTTGGCTTCTAGTGTTTTTTTTTTACAGCAGATGTCTTGGTATGAATAATAATATCTATGTCAGTGAACTGTAAGTATCATTCAGGGTCCTCTACCTCCAGCTGAACCCCTGCAAAATAACATGAAGACCAGTTAATTTGCCAATAAACCTGAAACAAATCATTCATGTGGTTTTAGCAGGGTCAGTTCTTCTTTAAGAAAAGCAGAGATTTCACGTACAATGCAACTTGCAGAATAACAAGAATATTAGGGGGGGGGGTTTCAAAACAGGATGCCACAATTTGGGGCATACTGAAAGTCTTCTTCTGGATTAAATGCATGTATACAGACCCTGATGGAAAGCCCAACATAGAGTACCTTAAAAGTTAAAAGTTGGTGCTTTTTGTTTTTTCTTGAGATGATTTCCATCAACATTTAGTAGAAGTAACGTGATCTACAATATCTTTTGTTAAAAGCTGGTTGGAACATGGTGAAGTCAGCTCTTCTTCACTTAGTCTCATTTTAAAATACTTGAAACAAATCTACCATCACAGAAACTGGAATTAAATAAGACGAAGGAGGAAGAAATACACTGAATATTAACTTCTGCTTAATGGTTTAACTTAGAACACATGTATATGAGTTGTGGTGCATAGATTCAATTTGCACATTCTCTGTAAAGTATATAATGTGTATTCAGTTGTAGTAAAGACTAATTTTAGATTAGGTTCCACTAGTTCTACTGACATATTTTGGGGTATGTTTCAAGATTTGCTTCCAATTAGTATGGCCTTACCACCTCCTACTGTAACACATGCCTAATTCTCATAACAACAACTTTGATTATCCCCGAGTTGATTTTGTTTTTTAATTAATTAGAATTCCTCTCTGGGATTTATCTACAAAGAAGAACCTGAGTCTCTTGTGTACCACAAGTTTGTGTTTCACCCAGATGTAAAGACACTTCTCCCAAGTCTACATAGAGCTCTGCGAAGTGGTTTAAGAATTGTATATCTGCTGGCTTTGGAGGAGAGGAAGCCTCCAAGATAGAGGGAACAATCCACACACAGAAAGGTCTATCACATAAGCTCCAGCAGACACATTCCTGTCTGTCTCCCTGAATTTGTCTGTCTCAGCTACTGACATGTTTATATACTCACTGAGCACAGATCCAAACAGAGAACAGATATTATATAGCCACAGTAATAGATGTTCTCTGCTCATTCCCTGGCCCATCTAATGGTGGTGCAGGAACACACACTGCCATTAACCAGCCAATATATTATTACAATAATAAAACTTTTAACAAACACAACACAAGTAATGATGTGTACTTTGAATTCAAATTTTTTTTCTTTGTTAGTTGTTTTAATCAGACCATCCTCCAGCTGTGGCAATCAACTCCTGTTTCCATGGAAACAGGTGGTATGCTTCCTTACAACACAAAGGGAGGAGGGGAGTGAACAGAAAGAGAAGAGACCATGAGATAATGAGGAGTGGTGGGTACACTGTAAAGAATGGGCAACACAATAAAGAAAAGTAAGAAACTGAAGGAGAAGACAGTTGGTTTGGGAATAAGTTTCTGATCCTCTAAACTTTTCAATGATTCAGATCATTTCCTGGATTTCATTCAGCATGTTTGAGAATTCACATATCCAGGTGCTCAGCATTGAAGGACTGACTACACAGGCCTTGACCTCCCAACATCTGCTGGAAATATGTTGCATCTTCATTAGGAATGCAGTGCAAATGATTCTTCTTCCCTGCTGCAAATTGCGGACAGCACATTTAATCTACATTTCATAAGCTTCAAAACAGTTTTCAGTTTCCTCTGCAGCTCAGGTAGACAAAAAAACCTGAAAAAGTGAAAGACTGTAAAAGTGTATAAGCTAAGCTGTATGAGCATGGATAAATAAGGCCTATAACACTTTGAAATGTCAACAAGATTAGAGTAGTGCTACATAAATACAGTCAGTTTTGATGTGAATGCATTGATATAGCAAGATGTCTGAAAAAAAACAACAACACACATTTTATCACAGAACATGTATTCCTGAATAAGAATACAAGTTCAATACATGTTCAAACAACCAAGGACTGAACCCTGAAATGTCAAGTCGTAGATTTTAAAATGAGACAGTTGTATTATGCTGCATTAGTGACCAGTCTGGCTCCTTAGGCTGGAGTTGCAGTATGTTTGAGGGTAGAGGGTTGTAAGACATGGTAAGAGAAAAGGAACAAGCGCCCAGGCTGTCTGACCTGACTCGGTTATGTAAACAAAATGAGCGTAACAAAAGCAGCAGCAACCGCAGCGGCGAGCAACAGGGAGCATTGCCTAATGAGCAATGGCATAAAAGAGTCAACAGCCTGTGTGTATGTGTATTCTAAATAACCTGCATGCTTGTCCCACATTTGATTTTTAATTGGACAGATTTCCCAGCAAGCTCTCCAAATTAAAAAGGCAACCATGACACATGCAGCACTTCTCTGTGCGTCCTTGCTCCCTCTCGTTCCCATCCTGCCATCCTATCCTTCTTCAGCGCCTCTCTTTCAAAGTCAACATTTCTCTTCTGTTCTTTCTTTTCGCTTTGTGGTGTCTCTCTGATGGCCTCCTAACATAGCTGACCTCAAAAGAAGTGGGAGGTTGAGGCAGGAACATCCATCCAGAAACAATACACCTTAAATGATAGAGAGCATCTGCTATGTGCAGACAAAATGTTGCACAAAATGTTTACTTTATTGACTTTATTCACTTCATTTGTTCTTTATCTTGCTGTAATCTGTCTGTTCTGTATTTTTAGATTCTGTGCAGTATTTCTCAGTACTTTATAAACATTATAAATTAAATCCAGTCAGCCACCAAGTAACAAACAGATGCACAACTACACAGACAGACACACACAAAAACGGAATATTTTCTAAGAATGCTGATTTGTTCATTGCTTCACCTGAAAGCTGATGAGATGGATGGATACAGAAAAAAGAAGTATATAAGTATATATAGTATCCAAATAAAATGAGTTCCTCTCCAGACAGAAAGCAGGTGAAGGGCAATGTAAAACAGTAGAACAGCAAGCTAAAAGCACAGAAATGGAAATCGCATCAGCACAATAAATTTCCTGTTACACAGACCTTGTATTTTCCACTTGCTGTTCCACTTCGTTATTTCCTGTCTCATTCTTGTCATTCTGCTCTATCCCATTACAGCCATACACATAATAGTGGAGTGCTCTCATGCAGGTAACGTGGAGCTACAACAACTCAAGTAGTTATTTAAGCAACACTAACAGACACTCAACCACTCTCTACTAAACCAAGTGTTTACAGTCACACTAGACATAACCCAACAGCATATTCCACTGTTGAACTCAGGAAAATGTTGTGCTAAAAGCAATTAATTTTTTTCTCAAGGACCTTTGTCTTTGAAATAAACTAGCAGTATTGCTATCGCTGTGTCTCAGCTTTGTCAGGATTTCTCCCAAAGACTTGAGAACCTTGTTGATTATTCATAAGCAAATCTCTAAAGCTGAATAAACAAAATAACGGTTGATACAGCATATACATCTAAATACACTCAAATGTATTCTACACATGTATAATTAATCACTTATTACTATGCTTCTCTCATTTGGTCTTTCTTAACCTCTTAGAAATGTTCCTTCCTTCCTCCTTCAACCCTTTTTACTGGTCTGTGTTGTCCATTGTTTTATCCTACTTCCTGTAGGTTTTCTTACTGTACTGAGCCTGAGTCTTAACTTTATTACTAAATAGCCATTTTAAAATCACAAGCTTATTTTTTTCTTACATTGATTTAAATGATTAAAAAAAAAAAATAACTTGAAGACTAGTGGCACAAAACATTCAATAAAAATAGTGACTTTATCATTTGGTAGTCAACGGGTTTCATGCACCACTCGCTGCATTTTAAAAAATGTGTCAGGTCCATCAATTAACTGTTTTCTGGATATTTTCAGCATATAAACTGTTTGTTTGTTTTTTTGTGTTTTTTATCACCAGAGGGTTTTAGCCAAAACAAAATGATATTTCCACAATCCATTGGTCTCTAGTTTTATACACAGACACATGAGAAAAATGTGGTTTCTTAGTTTCAGCAGCCTGATGATTGACATCGTTCTGTTTCACTTGGTTTACATCAGCTCTTTGTTTTCACACTGGGCAGGACATAAACACTCTTTCAAGCCTTTTTTCTGGTAACACTTAGTTTGACTGTATAAGGAAATCTAAGTGTCACGTAACGTAATCATGCAGTGCCTTGGACGAGAACCTCCCCAAAATTGCACTTTACATGTATTTGCAGCACAGGTGGCCAGTTGATGGAGATGTTTTCATAAATTGCAGCATGGTTATCTATTTGCATGTTTTCTAAGGTTACAAATCACTGAGCTCTCTCAGGTGCAGTGCAATTCAGCTGGTTAGCTTCCCAATTTATTGGAGGAACACCAGAATCTATATAGAAAACCCTGGTGTAAAGCTTCTTTGAACACTTCTTTGAACTTCTTTGGCTGACTTCTTGTGATGTATCATCCTTCAATGTAAGGACTGTCAAATGTTACGTAAATTTTCTAGCTTGTTTAGTTGGTTTTTTAACTAAGCTGTTCCATTCAGTAAATGGAGTTTCAGTCATGGATATGATATAAGGTGAAGTATGTATAAATTAATTCTGTTGTTCTATGCTGGACTATTGCTGAATCCAGTTTGTCTTTAAGTTAAATAATTTACTGTTCTCAAGTGAGAGTCCCCTCATATTGCAAAACAATCCTCACATTTCTCAGAAATGTAGAAGTGAATCTAACTCCAGAAAGAAACCTGTCCACTTAGTGACCCATTCAAAACACAATCTACAAAAAGAAAAACATGGACTCACCTCCATGAACATAATCATGTAGTGTGCAGTCTGAAGGACCCACCAAATGGATCAGACTGGACTGGCTGAAGCCAACTGTGTGCCGTTCTGTAACACAAACACACTCGTTAAAAAACATAATAAATAAACAAACAACAACAAAACTTCAAAAGCAATTATTTTGTATTAAGAAAATCGATAAAATACCATCAAAACCAAATATCGACCAAAAAACACCAGCCGAATACAACCAACCAACCAAAGTCCCGACAACACATAACACACTCACATACCTCTTGGCGTGTCCTCTACGTTTGAGCCAACATGACAAAATTAGAGAGTGGTGTTAGATTTTATAAGGGTTAGATGTAGTTACATAAAATAAAATAAAATAAAATAAAATGAAATAAAATGAAATAAAATGAAATAAAATAAAATAAAATAAAATAAAATAAAATAAAATAAAATAAAATAAAATAAAATAAAATAAAATAAA
>JAOXYM010000014.1:18246436-18260598 GCA_028567055.1 Leptatherina wallacei
ATAGATAGATAGATAGATAGATAGATAGATAGATAGATAGATAGATAGATAGATAGATAGATAGATAGATGGATAGACAGACAGACAGACAGACAGACAGACAGGCAGGAGGAATCCCAAACTTCAGCACTTTTTATATGTAAATGGTTTTGAACTAAATAAGTATTTAACTTTAACCTAAAACCTTTTCGAACTCAAGCTTGATTTTGTGTATTAAATATTCACTTTTTTTGCTTGAAATTTTTGTTTGAAATTAAAAAAAAGTACCTTGATGGGTGGTACCTCCATGATCTTGTCAACATTCTGCAGAGAACAGGGGACATACCACAGTGCTGCCTTGTTGGCCAGTTTCTTTGCACCTGCAGTGACAAAAAACAAGTTAAATTCTCACCTCAAAAACATCAGCGGGACATTTTATAGCTTTATATTCCCAAATAAACAGATGAAATAAACTGCTTTGTAAACCAACATGCAACACATTTTGACATCTCTTTTAGAAAAAGCAGTGGAGCAAATGATGCTTATATGGCTGTCGTCAAGTCAGACACTTTTACTAAAAACCCCATTAATAGCCGATCCCGTTTTTAAATGTTCCTTTGTTTCTGCCTGAAGATTAGTCTTATTGCTGCAAACAAAAGAGCAGAAAACAAATGAGGATTTCATTCAATGACTAATGTTCTTGTCTATACAAAGCTCAAACTCACATTCACTAAACACAGTGATTTCAAGGTTTTACATAATCCATAAATCCTGAAGTTTCTGCATTTTTATGCAGTGATTACAAAAGTGGATTAAATGCCATAGTAATTCACTCATTAATTTCTCTGTGCAAATATTTATGTTCTGCATACTGAGGCATATAAAGTGTTTTAGTGGTTGGATTCAGCTACTCTAGCTCTGCCTCTCAAGAAAGTTAACATCAGGAGGCAAAACTCATAGAAATCACATCTCATAGCAATCAGGCGGTGAGGTTGTCATAGTGATATCTGCTGTACTCTGCCCACACTTTTTCACTTAATTTGCTAACAGAAAGAGAAGAGCTATTTTGAGGTGGTGGTGTTATGGCACACAGGGGAAGCACACAGATTGGAAACTGCTGTCCTAAAGAGTCCAAAGCTTTTTATTTTATTTCATTTTTTCTGTTTGTCTAACTAGGTCATTTGTCTCACTAGGATCCAAGAGCCTTAAACTAAAAATCTTTAAATACCTTTTTTATCTTCCAAAGAAATTGTTGCTTTGTCTTTTTACAAAATGCACACTGCTTGACCACGGATCAAACAAAAAGACCTTTTATAAATACACATCTTGATAAAAATTGAGTATTGTGTCACTAATGTGTGAACTGTGATAATGTGTAAACCAGTTGGGAGACTTTGCACATAGACAAGGGAAGTTAAGCGAGTGGGTGCAGCAGTTTATAGCAAAGACGAATGGAAAATACATTTGCATTTTACACAGAGTTAAAACTGTGCAGGCAGCCAGGCCTCGTAACCATGCCAACCATGCTTCTCTATTTCTCCTCTCATTGGCTCCCACCTATACCAGCAACCAGGAAATTACACACAGTAATAAGGGAGACATATTTACATATCCCTCGCTCTACTCAAGACTGCGCAACTCCAGTCTATTATTAGTTCCTGCGGGAACTTTTAAGTAAACTGTGTTTAAGATGGAAGAAAGGGAAAGGAATGACAGGAAGACAAAGGATGAATCACTGGAATTAACCAGCTGGCTAAAACACCATTCCCAGTACGACTGATGACCTTTTTCTGACCACAGCGGAGCCAGGGGATTGGCTTTAGATTTTAAATCCCTCTGCAGCCATTGAAGACAATGACAGTGTTTGACCATGTCATCGCCTGGGTTGCATCTTTTATCTTTCACAGTATGTTCCATGAAATGCAACAGACATGTCGAATAATGTTATTGCTTTGAAAATTCCTCATGGTATGTTTTGGTTTCATGTGAAAAAAAATAGCAGTAAGGACAGCTGGCTTACTTAGTTAGGATTACTGAATAATTGAATCAGAAGATTTTGGCTGCATTTACCACAAACACAAGTCCAACAAATCTGCTCACCAAACATTCAAAGCCTGTGGTACAACACTCAACAAAAGGCTTGTATCACACAGACTTTATGTATGCCTTTTAAGTTCATCTGGTGACACTTTTAGATTAAGGACTTCCATGAATCTTAACTGTCCCTGTGGCAGTCGTGATGACAGCTGAGACAAATTCCTTCTGCTTTTTTTTCCCTGTTTTTCTTTTTTTTTAATAATGTTGTGCTGGTGGAAGAAGAGGAAGACATCTGTGTGATGGATATGCTGAGATGAGAGGCAGATGAGAAAGAGGATATTACAACCCCAATTCCAAATAAGTTGAGATGCTGTGTAAAATGATTTTCAACTGAAAACCACTGCATGGGCTCAGGAACACCTCCACAAATCGCTGTTTGTGAACAAAGTTTGCCATTCAATCCACAAATGCAGGCAAAAGACCCGCTTATTAACTTTTCAATTTAAAACATTGTTTGATTGTGACAGTGACATCTAATATGTGCATTTCTGGAGCCATCATGGCCCAGCAGCGTCCTGCAGCTGAGAAACCGCACTATACAACTATTTCACCATATTTCATGTAGCTGAATTTCGCTTTGCGCATGCATCACACGCTAGCAAGCGGATGTAAACACACCAGCCGGTTTGAACGTGCACCCCAGATAAGAAAAGAGTAAAGATAAGACTGTTTTTCATTGTCTGGGGAGAGCTCAAAGTACTGGTAGGATGCAAGATGGATGTCAAATTAGCCATGATAGGGGACCAGTCACTGAGAAAATGGCAAAAGTAAAGTAATGCATTTTTAAAGCTATGTCATGCAAAGAAGAAGGCATTACAAACACGATGCAAAAACAATGCCATCTTCTCGGGGCCAAAGCTCATTTAAAATGGTTAGAGGCTAACAGGAAAACTGTTCCTAAAAATGGTAAGGAATTGCTTTAGTGCCTATGGTTTGGGCAGCTTACACATCTGTGAAGGGACCATCAATGCCACAAAGTACATCGAGGTTTTAGAGCAATTGGTCCATTCTAGACAATATCTCTTTCATGAAAGGTCAAATATATTTCAGCAAGACAATGCTGAACCACATGCTACACGTTACTTCCATCACAACAGCATCGCTTAGCAGGAGATGAGCGCTGAACTGGCTGGCCTGCATTAAAGACCTTTCAGCAATAAAAAAAATTTGGCGCACAGTAAAATGAAAGAAAAAAATTCCATGAAATGATAAGATGCCTCAGTTTCAACATCCAATATTTTGATTATGTTCTATTGGAAATAAGAGCTGGGTTTATGAGATGTGCAAATCATTGCATTCTATTTTCATTTTCATTTTACACAGAGTCCCAACTTTTTTAAAATTAGGGTTGACAGTACAAAGACAGTCAAACTACCACTGCCAGGATGAGTTTACACCATTCTGCCAGCTAGCTGAAAGTTATTCAATAAAAGTAGCAACACACTCACGCAAACAGAACAAATATTCACTATGGGAAAAGTTCAACCAAAATTTACTACGAAATAAATTAATCTGAGCTCATGTTTCTGTGCCTTCCCAAAAAAGTCAAACTAAAGGCAAGGCAAGAATCAAGCAAATGAGGCATTAAATACAAAAACATGTGCTGGCCACCATGTTTTTTTGCAAAACATGATGGGTAGCACAGTTGTTATATCCGACTTAATTACAATTCAGAGCAGTTTTGGGGACTCCTCTGAGTATACACAGAGATGGGCTATCTTTAGTTGAATGTTTACGTGGGCGAAGGATCACCTGGCATGGTTTATGCAACATCCAATCCCCTTTAATCCAAGTTTAATGTTTCAATCATGACATTACACCATTTCATGAAATTTCCTAAAAGCACATTTTTTGTTTTGAAATGACTTTGATCAGTCCTGAACCCTTGTCGCAACTCCATGAAGGTTTTGGATCTCTATCACACTGTTCCTGCCCTCACTTTGCCCCATCCAATAATTCCCCTCAAGCAGCTTCACTTGATTTATCGCTGTCTTTTATTCATTTAGCCCTCTGCTCTGCCCTTCGTCTCTTACTCACTGCCCTTAATTCTTTCTCACTGGAGGAGAAAAAAAATGTTTTCTTTTCTCTGTCCTGGACTGCGTGTACTTGGTTAAGAGACAGAGCAGAGAGGATCGTTCTTGGTGCTTGGTCCCTGAGATCAAAACCGCAGATTTTCCATTACACTGAGCCAAGGCTCCATTTTACTTTTAACTATGCTGCAGTCCCACTGTGAGATGTTGCAGCTTGATAGCTGATTAATTATGCCAGCAGAAATGCTTTTAGGACAGAGCTTTCTGAGTAAATTTTGTAACATTTTGTATATTTTAAGTTCTTTGAGTGGTTTTAGGACACTGAGACAAAAACCTGTTCCACAGTTGACAGACTCCAGTGTGATTGTTCATAAACAATTATCTGTTGTACTCATTTAACCTTTACTGTGCAGCAGTTTCCACTATAGACCTAACATATGTCCATAGAAATGTTCAAAAGACATGTGAGCCATGTGTTTCATGGTTAAAGTACCTGTAGTACTTTTTTATCAATTCATATCTTCTACTTTGTTTTAATTTAGATTAGAAAAAAAACACACTACTGTGAATATTTACCTCAAATAATGACAACAAGCAGAGCATTGTTTAAGTAAGTTAGCAACAGAGGCTAATATGAGCCTAAAATAATATATTTTATCCGTATGTGTATTTCCATGTAGCACTATTTTAGCATTTGTAGTTCCATGGCCAAACAAGGTCACGACAAGAACTGTAATGCTTACAGTATTTTAAGCCTCAGCCTACAATGCAGTGCTCTCAGCTACGACTATGAGTGTGCGTATGTGTGTCGAGGGAGTACAATCTGTGTGTACTCTGTTTATGCAAATGAGCGCCTAAATGTGCATGCAACGCAAACAGCACTACATCAGCAGGAAATCTGTGTACGTGTGTATTTTTTTCATGTGTAGCAGAGGACAAATGTATCTATTTATGTAAGAGATCTGATTGGTTTTGTTTGTTCATTTTTTTATCAGTGTTGTACAAATCTTTGACTATGGGTGACTATGGGTGCATGTGCAATCCTCTAAAGGATGTGTCCATGACTTTGTGCTATATTCTAGATATGAATGTGTGTTATAAGATATTTTTTGTGCATACATGGGTACATACAAATATCTTTGTGCTGTGGCATGTGTAGGTCGGACTGTGAGTGCGCATATGTATGTTAGTACGCATGTGCAAACCCCCAGCGGGGACAATCATCACGGCTCGTGCCCACAGTAGGCAGTCTTACCCTGAGGGTCTGTGACTGAGGCCTGCCTGACGAGATGCTGCCTGATTGACTGTGGAACCTTGGTGCTTTGCCTCCTCCCCCAGCACACACAGACATTCAAACACATGAAATAAACATAAATGCTTAAATACAAAGATGCATGCACAAAGAACCTCATATACGCGGCACATTTACATTTTCACAAAGCTATAAAAACCCTCATGGCTGCACAATGGCACACCCTCTTATGTGCACAATGGAATACACAAATTCAAGTCTGCAACCAAATAGTAATATACCCATATAGGCAATCCATAAATCCTTGCCTGGGAAAATATCTGGACAGGAATGTGCAAAACTGTGCCAGTCCAGCATCAGTGCTATACTCCATTTACTTAGAAGGGAAGTGTGTGTAAATGTGCAACTTTTTCTGTGTTTAATGTGTCAGCATATCAGGCTACATGTGCACTATGTTTGTCCCGACATGCCATGTTTGTGTGTGTGATTTAGTGTGTTGGGAAGGTGCATGTGTTGTGTGGGAGCATGTGTGCAGGTACATCCACTCGGCGTCCGCGTCTGCCTGGGCCACAGTGTGTGAGGCCTGATGCTAAGTCGACATGACAGAAGCAAATAATGTCTGCTCCCGTTATCTTCTCTTCCCCCTCGGCCCCGCAGGAACCTTTTAAAGGGCCAAACACTGATGAAAACACACATGCATATACAAAATAGGCTTGCATCAAGCAAACACATATTCACAAAATCATGAATCTAATAGCAAATCACAAACAGAAACTTAAAAAAAAAAACATTTATAAGATATATAGTTGCTAACAAACCAAAAAGGTGCACATTATACTGGTGTTTTGGGTAAACATTGATCCATAAAAATACACTTACACATGTTTAAATGAATGGCAGCTGTGACAACTCGAATGTACACACGCACGCACAAAGACATAAACATCTATATACAGTATACACTTAAATATGACCCACTTCCTATACTGCAGATATGACCTAATTTACCAAAAGTTTACAGCTCCTCCTCTGACTCCTTTTTAAGCTGGGATTAATGTAATTTAGGTATCAGGACACAAACTGGTCCATCCACTCTACATAACATTGGGAAATAATCCTTACTGTTATTCCACTTCAGTTTAATTTGTTTAAATTATTTAAAATATACTGTACTTTTCTTCCACTGGCTCATGATAGTGTTCATATAAATCCGGACCATATATAGGCTTTTACATAAATTGTGCTATTATTAAAACAAATCCCGGTACACATGTTATGTTTGGCCCACACAGACTCAAGAGACCTCAGAAGCAAACTTTATCCCGGAGGATCCCACCTCCATGCCCTCTCTCTGCACATGCTGGGGCTCATCTACATACACCCACACTGCCCTGATACTGAACCTTCAGAACTGTTTACTCTTTTTTTTTGTTTAAACAAGCATGATTATGCTTTGTTTTGGGTTTTTTACTTTCCTTTTTACTGAGAACTGTAAATGTTGGAAATAATGTTAACTATTATAGAAAGTTCCAATGTGTCCAGCGTGCTATTTTCTCATAATAAAACCATGGGCATTTTATCTTCTAAAGTTGCAAAATGTGAAATTAATACATTAGTATGATAGGACTTCTTGCAGATATGATTTCAATCTGAAATAAATATACACAGATTAAGTCTCTAACAGCTACACAAACAACTTATCCTTAATCTTACCATCATTACTTCTATACAAACACAAAACAATAGCTTGAAGAGTAAATAGCATGTTATGAATGTGTTGAAAAAATTCAGTGGTAGTTTCAACAATTTTTTTGCCAAAAAAGTAGAAGCATAATAAAAGTTACATCCAATGTAGTTATAGTAATTACTTGAAACAGTCAATCTTTTTAATTGTTTGAATTTTTTGTAAGTCTACATAACATTGGAAAATGTTATGGTGGTGTAATGGTTAGCACCTTTGCCTCACAGCAAAAAGGTTCCTGATTCAAGCATTAGTAGTGAGGAGAGGAGTTTGAGCCGGGCCTTTCTGTCTGGAGTTTGCTTCCTCCCACAGTCCAAACACATACATGTTAGGTTAGTTGGTCTCTCTATCAGGGGTGTCAACCTCTGGTCCTCGAGGGCCGGAATCCTGCAGGTTTTCAATGTATCACTGCTCCAACACACCTGACTCAAAGTAATGAGTAATTGTGCAGAGCTTCATAGGCTGTTGTATCCTGTTGTAATTTGAGTCAGGTGTGTTGAAGAAGGAAACATTGAAATCCTACAGGACAGTGGCCCTCGAGGACCAGGCTTTGACACCTGTGCTCTAAATTCTCTCTAGGAGTGAGTGTGAGCACAAACGGTTGACTGTCTCTCTGTGTTGGTCCTGCGATTGACTGGCAACTTGTCCAGGGTGTACCCTGCCTCTCATGTAGTAGATGCATAGATAATATCACACTACCTTGCATTGGAATAGGAAAGGATGGATGGATGAATTAAGTTTTTTTATAGAAAACAGAGCCAGAATCACCACCAAATCCTTCAGAATGGAAGAGGTTACACACTGTTTTTGCTCGCTATACATCCAAAAGTAAGAATAAACTTTTGATTTCACTTGATTTAAATGCATCTTCTAGAAAATAAATGTTCAAACTGAAACAAGTCTTCCACAGTGCAGGTGATTGTGGTTGGAATGGCCAGAAAGAAAAAAAAAACCCACTGAACTCCAAAATGCAACCAGATCAGACGGGCTTCCTGGAGATGCTTCTCCAGGCAAATCATTTTCTAGGATATGCCGAATATTTCTCTGTCATGACAAACATTATGGTTTTTTTACGACTAGAATGCATCCCGAGCTTTGAACTGCATTCACTCAATGAGTTCTCTTCCTGCTATCTCCTCTCCAGGGGTCCTTGCTAGTAAGGCCATAGCTGTTCATGCTGATGCCTGTAAGTATGTACACTGCTCTCCACCTGTCAGCTCATATCTCTGCCCCCGCCTCTGTCAACCTGCTTCCAGCCTGGCAACGAGCCAACCAACCAGTACAAGCCTGTTGCTATGGCAACAGCCGTCTAGAGGATACCTCTTTTGTTTCTCACACCTCCTTTTCCCTCATCCTTCTGCTTTTCTCTATGCTCACTGTTCCGTCCTCTTCCGTTCTGTTTGCTATCTTTCTGCGGTTCGATATGTCTGTCTCTTCATCTTATTCTTTTGTTTCTCTGTTTCACTCCTGCTCTGTCTCTCTCATTCTCTCTCTATTCCTTATCCTTTTTAATTTAATCAAATCCAAGACACGTTGGTTGCTGGAATTGAAGCTTGTGCCTTAAATAATTATTTTGTTTGAAAATGAGCTCAAGGACCAAAGATAGATAGATATAATCTATGTAAGAAAAAAAATCTACCTACATCGCTAAACCTAATTTACAATCAACAATTAATTGATTTACATGCTATTCATGTGTAAGTTCATTTCCAACACACTTTCAAATGTAACCACGCAGTTACAACACAGCAAACACATGAAATGTGTTTGTTAGTCTGTGCAGCTGGCATTTACAGGTTCTGGATCAGTCCAATGGGGTCTTCCCTACATCTTTACTCAAGGGAATTGCAATGTTTTGTAGATGTGTATGTATGTGTGTTAGTCTGCTTACTAAAGTATAGATGTGTGTGTGTGTTCAGGTGTGCACAGAGTACATGAAATGTGCATTAGTATTAATAAAAAACAAAAGTCGATTGGAAGACTAGAACACAAGGCAACACTTCACAGTGGGTTCAGCTTTTAGAAACGTTAGTACTTGTGATGTGCTGCCCTCTACTGGCCAAACAGAAGACTATAACAGGGACGTTTTTGTTGTGTTTTTTTCTATATTGAATGCTTGAATGACTGTAAATAATGCAAAATTAAATACCCACTAAATTCTCAATAATACCAAGTGTCACAATTAACTAAGTGATTCCATGGAAGCTTGCCGGCAAAATAACTAGCAAATTTCAAAAGAGGTATTTTTACATCATTTTTGTTGATCACGACAGTCTCAGTGGGGATATAGTGAGTAAATTATTTGTGTAAATAATGAGTGTATGAATTTGTGAAATCATCGTCCTTTTTTCATCTAAAAATAATGGAAATAAAGGATGCTCTCATGAGGAATTAACAGGCGCATTTATAAATGCTGTGGAGGGTAAGGCACTAACAACACAAGGCTTTCATATGATGCCACTGTAATCCCAACATCTGTTAGTGTTATTAGAGTTAGTTTTACAAGTAGAACCAGGTTAAACTGCAGCTTCTGAGGACCCAGCGGTGGAATTTAAAAGACCACATGACGTTTTAACTTGCATTAAAACTTTAACTCTTCAACACTTACATAATATAATCCTTACCTTTTTTTAATCATAGATACAGCAAAAAATTCAACTCCATGCAATTGTTTGTTTATTTACCTGCTGTCACATGCCGATGAATGGCAAAATTTTAGCTACTATCAGCATAAGGCAAGAAATGATTGGATTGAAATATTTCACCTTTCTATTGCTATTCATTATTATATTTATCATGCCTTCCTGTGTCTGAGAAAATTTAATGAGCTTCCTTGGTGCTCCCGTTTCTTCCCCCAGTCAGAAGGCATGTATGTTGGGTTAACCGGTGATTCTGTTGACTGCAACTATGCATGCGATTGTGCAAGCCCAAAGATGGACACTTAAAACACATCATAAATAAAATCCCCAAGCACCAACTCCATGTTCAAAAGAATTTAATGTCTCTCTCCATTTTATTCTATTGAATGCTGAACATATTTGGGCATCACACTAATGATCAAAGAAAAACATGAGTCATCTTAAACTAATTATAGATTGAGAAATGTGTTGATCAATCTGGAAAACCTTCAAAAACAAATCATTGATTACATTAACCCTCTGATGCATGGATTTTTAACCCTTAAACAGGCACAAGTGGAAAAGAAATAGTAAAAAAATGTTTAATGTTATTATTCTCCTATTTAAGATTTAGGTAAAGCATTCTCTTTGCTATTTTTTTAATAACTTGTATATTTTGGATTTTATGTGTTGTGTTTCCTAGGATACCTTGCCTTATTAAGGTAAATAAACAGAGTGAAAAAATGGTGAACACATAATCTAATTTGAAGAAGAAAATTGCTAAAGTCTTTGATAATTGATCTGGGTATGCTGCTATCTGGGTAGAACATTCACTTTCCTCTTTCAATAAATGGAAACCAACTTTTTTCTTATCCCTTCCTGTCCAATAAGCTCATCTGCAACTCGAAAGGGAACTTTTTGAACCTCCAAAGAACATTTAATTGTTGCAACTGATCTACTAAGACTAAGGCAAATACAAATTAACAACCAGATTGCCTTTTCCAGATTGTTTCCACATGTCATTCAGTTCTGCAGAGGCCTGGTAACGAGACATTCATTTGATTCAGGTGTGTTGGAGAAGGGATGCATCTAAAAAGTTGTAGGATAGTAGCTCTTGAGGACTGGATTTGGGCACCACTTATCTAGACAGAATCTGCCATCTGCCAACCTTCCCATCTCAGTAGGTGCAGACTGGGAAGTGATCCACTTGATCATAGCGGACATCAGCTGTTGTTGATCTTTGCATTCATCTGGTGGGACTGTGCACATCTTACATTTCTTCTTCTTTCCACCATGGATAAGTGCATCCGCAACATCCATCTGGAATACCTTGAGCTCTTTGTGCATTTTCACAATGCTCTTGGAATCTCTGCGATACAGCATCCATCCATTGTTGACTGCTATATCAGCCGTTTCCCAATAGAGGCACTGGTATCACCGGTGGGACTTTGCAGGAGAGCGATACATAAAGCTGGCATCATGTCAGCGAGATCAACTCCTCCCATGTGGATATTGTATTGTGGCACAACGTTTGGGCAAGAAACAGCAACTCTTCTTCCCTCCTCTATGCAGAAATGCCTCACTTTGAAGAAAATATATTAATTAATACCAGAGTTTATGATGGCAGTATAATTTCTGCAGACTCACTCTGAGGGAGGGCTTAAAGAACCCCTCGAAAAACCAAGGGCTGTTCACAAACAAAAAGTCTTATCAAAGTAATTCTTGAACCGTGAGTGCCAGAAGGGTCTGCCCAACACAAAAATTTAATTTTTATCATTCTATGATCTTCTACGATGAGTTTAAAACAACCCTCAATGAGTTTTTTCGGGTTTTGGGTAGCGGGTAGTGCGACAACAGCCGATCGTTAATGAACCGTGGCCCGATTCATGTCTGCCATCTAACAGTGGAAAGTGGAAAAGGGTTTTCGGCTCTGTTTCTGGAGACAAGGCCTGGTGCTTGTCGCAATTTTGCGACTTTGGCGCTTAGAGGGTTAATGTGTTCCAGTTTGAGAAAAAAAATATTGAGGAATACACATTAACTAATCTGCCAACGTATCCCATGTGTTTCATACATTTCTAACCTCTCTAAATAACTATACAAACATAGTTAGAAAATTTTTTCCTCATGACAATGTTAAGACAATTGTCTTAATTTGTTTTTACAGTTTAAACGATGACAGATGACCTCAACCAAATCAAGTGACCCATACACTCATATACTGATAAAAGATAACTTGATGAATGAAATCCTATTTCATATGCCTCTACAGGATGTCAAACAGTTGGTATCTCCTGGTGCACATTGCCTGTTTAGGGGAAACAGTCCCACAATTTTTTACATATAATAATTAACTTCTTCTTTTTTCCCCTAATTTATAATTTCATTGACATTTCTATACATCTATTCTATTACAATATTTCTTACACTAAAGTGGTTAATTAAAAAATCCTTACCCATGCATATACTATAAAACAGCTTTTAAATAGGTGTTCACTGTGACACTATGCATGAAAGGGTTAACTTTAGTGGCAGCCCTCACCTATTGGAGGGCATACCATAGATAGCAAGTGTGTAACTGTGTGTATGAATTTATCTTACCATGTTTGTCTTCCTGTTTTCAAAACTTGTACATTTGAATGTTTGACATTCTTTTCAGTCTTTTGAAGTGATAAAGGTAAGAATGAGGCTAAAGGTGAACACCAATGTATCACTCATGTAAATCATTCATGTAGTATTAAAGATAATTTATCATTAGTTGAAGGAATGGTTCATGTTTACAGAGCACATGTTCAATTAGTAAATGACAGGGGGAGTCACCTGTGAGGATGTTCTCAGCCATGACTTTGACCTGAACCTCCAGTGAGTGCTTGGAGGTGTAAGTGATCTCAGCACAGACGTGGACGACTTCGCCGATGAACACGGGGAACAAGAACTCTGTCTTCTCCACCCGAACCAAAGCTGCCAAACAGCGATCCTGTTGGGGGATAAACAAACAAATAAACAGCATATGTCCCAGCAATAAATAAGTGACTTGGTCAAGACACTTTTAGGTAATCAAAACTTAATGAGGTCTATAACTGAGTGCCAGAAAATTAAAAGCTAAGGCGTTTGGTTTAGAGTGATAAAACATATTAGTGAAGTATCTATAGATTAACACTCTTTTTAAAATACATATTTGGATTTCATATGAACAATATCATCATATGAACAATTTTGAAATTGTCACACAAAAAGCACAAAGGTAAGTTAAAGATACAGGAGTAAGCAAACTTGCTTTCATCAGAATTTGAACAAGGTAATGCCCCCCTTCCCCCCCCCCACGCAATGGCATTCGGTCAAATATGAAAGTGTCATGATGTCTGAAAAGATAACATTTTGTCAGTCACTGAAACACAATGAGGCCAAATGAAACCTGGTTAATTGTGTGGCATACAAAGGCAACTTTTACTGGTCAGTGAAACAAGTAAAAGACAATAATTAATCACATGTACAACCTTTAAATCCATCTACAAATCCTACCTGGTGGCAAACGAGTCAAATTGGAAGTACATTACTGAGTGAGTGAACTGGACAGAAGTGTGGCATAATAAACTGCTTGAACACCGTTGTGTATGGAAACAAAAACAGGAATCACAGCTAACTGAAATGCAAATTGAAAAAAACTATGATACATTCAATGACCAGAAACTTTTACCTATACCATGAAATAACCATCATAAATAACCCGAACCAAGTTAAACGTTAAGAGTTTGAGGTTTGCCACATTAATATGGCCACAAACAATATGTTTTATAGAGACAGAAAGCAGTCGCGCTGCTGAAGCAGAGAATAAAGTGAGATTTCATTTGTGGGTGTTGTGATCTGTGCTTCTGTTTTATGTTTCAGAAATCTCATGTGGTCCAATTTATTAATCAATCATCTATCAATGTTGTATTTCCACAGCAATTTATCAAAGGGAGAGAATAGTCTAGCTTCCCCTTAATATCATTTATCAGTTATTCAAATCATTGCTAAAAGTTGCTTGTGTTAAGTATACTTTCTCAGGAGGGAAGCAAAATGCTCACTCGACATCAAACGGGTCAGATAAATGTTTAGAAGCTAGTCGGGTTGCACATGTGTGAGCCCTACACTTTACTATTTGTTTCTGAAAAGAATAAACTGAAGGTTGTAAATAAACATAACTTTTCATTACTAATTTTGCCATCCAGATTGTAACTTCTATTTACATGATATCGTTCTCTGTTCTAGTTGTATTGTAAATACTGAACTGTAGCTAGCAGCAGAGTCAGCTAATCTGCGCTACCTGATAGCATAACATTGCTGCAGCAGCAGCACAGTGGAGCTGACGAGCATGTTTGTGTTGATTGGATATGCAGGTGCTCAGGTGCTGCATTCAATGATTTGCTGTGTTCTATGTTTCACGTTTAATGTTGTATGACTTTTTA
>JAOXYM010000014.1:18262815-18278982 GCA_028567055.1 Leptatherina wallacei
AAAAAACTTTGGTTAGCTATGGGGGCTAAAACTAAAATCAAAGTACAATAATTGCAAATTAATTGCAGTCAAGGTAACATATTCAATAAATAGTGATATTGATTTGAGGTCATATCGCCCAGCCCTACCTGTGAATCCGATAGTTAAGGTTTTCAGTGAAATGTCTGCGCGATAAGGCAAGAAAGTCCACATCTTGATGCCAATAGTCATTCTGTTGTTTATAAATCTCAGAGAAAAGACGAATGCCTTTAAAATGCACTGTGAATGGGTGGGGAATCATACGATCGCAACACAGATAATTATCAAGAAGACAGCAAATGCTCAAAAATTCATCCATTTATAACACAGAGTGACTCGGAAATGAGTAACACATATTACTCCAAAATAGTCTGACACAAACACTCTATAGGGAGATTTATTTCATGAAAGTTTTGTATGAGAAAAGTATTTACATTTTAATATAATGCCACAATCCATTCAAACACCATAGACACCAGCACCTCGAATATCAGTAGCGTGTGTGAGACGGATACAGAAGGATGTTGTAGATTCAGGATCCCTTAAATATGTACAGATGTATTTTTACACTTACTTTTGTTATGACCAGTAGTTCAGAGCTTTAAATGTGTGTTCAAGTTGTTTTAACTTTAGTCAAAGAGTCCATGCTAAGAAAAATGTACAGCTGGGTGTAATTGTCAGCGCATTAGAGATAAAGTACCTGCTGATTTGATACTTGTAGGCCTGCTGAGATCCAGCTTCCCCATCTCCCTGGACCTGCTGACTTTGACTAGACTGCCGTGTTTCCACCACCACTGCTCTTTCATCCACTTGATCTGCTGTCCTCCTTGTATTTGACCTAAAGCAACGCATCTTTACACACTGTCTGACTCTCAGCTTTGTTCCTTAACGTGCCTGCCTTCTGTGTGATCTCTACATTCACGACTTTCTGTGATCTAGTTCCCTGATGACGCTGCATCATGATGTGTAAATCCTGACCCCGCCCTACAAGTCATGACTGACCAAACTGGATCTCACTGATACACAGACAGACAGCTGCTGGCGACTAATAAAATCTGTTATTTCCGAACTGAGGCTTGTGTCACAGCCGACAACAAAGCAGGAAATGTCTCAGATGATGACAAAGAATGACAAGCAAAAGTATGGACACTTAAAACTTTTCACAGCTAATTTCTAAGAGATGTAGAAAATGGCACATTTATTTAAAATTTCAAGCAAGGTTTTATTTTATGTCCAGCTTTTATGGTTTTAAAATGACAAAAGGAAATAAAAGTTTGGATAACATGCACGACCAGTGCTTTGACAAGTGTTACATCAAGCTAAATCTTTTTGTAAAAAGTGTGTCAGATTTTGTTTGAATTATTGTCATCCAATTTTTCTACAAAAAAGAAAAACTCATTGCTTGCCCATCTTAAAGATGTAATTTGTGGATTTTGAGGTGTATCAGTTTGTTGTTGCCATTTTATCCAAATTAAGCTTTAGTTGCAGTTTGCAGTGGAGGACCCAAATGGAGAACTGGAAAGCAGGCAATTAATATAAGATGAGAAGACTTGCAGTTATGCTTAATAATAGGGGTGTCACAATATCGGCGATATCGCCGTAGGTAAATTGCCACAATATTGTCGTGGTCTTGCCACATTATCAAGCAATGTGTCTTGAGGCTAAAATGATATTTTTCAGTCTGACATAGCGGAGCAAAACATATTAAACTACATAGACCATGATCCTACATGACCAGTGCGCTCTTTTGAACCAAATGACAAGGCAGTTTTTTGTGCCTGGGTATTTCTATTTATCAATTAGTCTGTGTTTTAATGCCTCGGTGAAGTTCATTAAATATAGTGCCTGGGTTGTCTTTTCTCCATAAATATATGTTGAGCTGTTACATGTATTTTGCACTTCAGGAAAGGTTTTACAAGCTGTTTGAAATGTCATAACCTTGAAAATGACAATAAATGTGCCAATGAGTGGTCAAAGGATTTTTATTTCATCATTCTTGTTATTGTGAGCCTTCCCACAATATCGCAATAAATATTGTATCGTGAGGTTCATATCGTGATAATATCGTATCCTGATGTGGATATCGTGACACCCCTACATAATAATGGAAGAAATAAAAATAAAAAAATAAGAGAAAAGAAAAAAGAAATGAAAATGAAAGAAAAAGGAATCAGATTTGCAAAAACGAATGAGTGAAGACCAGATGGAAAGAGCGATGGCTCTTTTGTTGCACTGTGCATTGAGGTACATACATTTTTTTATCACTTTTTTAATAGATTTTTCTTGATAGATTTTTTTATAGATGTATCAGTAAATTTCTCCATGAAATTCTTTTCAAGAAAGAAACCCGTCATTAAACTTTCAAACTCCTGTTAACATCCCCCTCTAAAGAGGATGATGTAGATAGATCACTTCTGTTATACTGAGTGCAGCACATCAGTTCTTTACTGCAACACCATGAATATCAGTCTCATCTGGGTAAAACCTACATATTGGTTAGACAGAGTAGAGGAGAGTAAAAAACCATATTAGTTCAGAAAATTCAATCTTTACCTAATTGATCCCAATATATAATACACATTTTTTATTTACAGGTTATGTTCTGTAAAACTTTTCAGTCGCCAACACAAACACAAGACTGTAGCTTGCAAGGCAAACAACTATCATAATACTGAACAAAAGCATGAACTACAATTAAAGCCTTGCAAGCTACTGAACTAAAGAACTTTTACGTTTGTCGAGTAGAATAGTGACAAAAAGTGCAAAACAGCTCCAGAAAGCCATGTCTTAGCTTCATCTCTAATGAGCACAATGAGAAGACCTCTAAGCACTGAATGGTGTGGAGAGGCATCACGAACAGGGTTGTTTGTGTTAACCACATATGAGACGTGGATGGCATCATGTTGGCAGTAATTGATTGAAAGGTTGAGACACTTAAGCATCAAGTATCATAATCAAATTGTTTTATAGCAGAATACTTAGGGAATTTTATTGTAGGGCTATTTTGAGATGGCCAAACTATTTTATTTCAATCTTGACCTTTTTCAAAACTTAATTAAATTTTTTCCTCTTGGCAGAAAAGGTTGAATTGAGAGTGTTGGTGCACAGCTATGTACAGGCGTAGCACTAAATTCTGGACCCTGTATACTCTCAATGTCAGTTGGCCCTATCCATGCCATTGCACGAAGCAAAAAGAAAATTGAATTTTAAACTACTTAAAAATAAACATGCAGAAATAGTGTTTTAAGCTACAATCAGATCAGATTGTAGACAATTTGCCACATAAATGGGGCTAATTTTTGTATAGGTTAAGCTCTAAGCCAGGGGTGTCCAACTCCGATCCTCAAGGTCCAAAATCCTGCAGGTTTTCAATATGTCCCTGCTCCAACACACCTGACTCAAATTGTGCAGAGCTTCCTAGGCTGTTGGATCCTTTTAAGTTGAGTCAGGTGTGTTGAAGCAGGAAACATTGAAATGCTGCAGGACAGCGGCCCTTGAGGACCAACTCTGGACACCCCTGCTCTAGGCTGTCAACCAAGTGTCCGAGTACCCACAAGAGGGCGCTCAACAGAGCTTGAAATCTACCATTTAGAACAAGTACAAAGATAACATGATTATTTATTGGCTTTGATAACATCATGAATTTATTAAATATTGACAATAGTTTTTAAAGTACAGCACTGCAATGCAAGGGCTTTTTGCCAAACAAAAAAATTATATTTTGCTTTATTGCTCAATCAATATATCACCTGTGTGCACTTAAGCCCACAGTGATATTGGTAGGCTATTTACATAGCACACATTATAAGCAATAGTAGGGCTAGTGTCTTGACACCGTGCTGCCACTCTTTCCACCACTCTGCTCTCTCAGAACACAATCTCACTCCCACTGCGTCAGCTCTGCTATGTTGGAAGGCAATAATTTAATCAAAAGTAGGAATCTAACGGTATGAAAATTTCATATCAAGGTTATTGTGACCAAAACAATCACAGTGATTATTATCACTGTGTTGTTAAAATTTGCTCGAAGTGTTTAAAAAGTACTAGCACACACACAATGCGCATGTATGATTGTGTGTGAAAGAGTCTATAATGAGGTGTATGTTTTAAGTTTCTGTTACATACTGGTTTATGAAGGTTTTAAATCTATTTTTTAAATCTGCATTAATTGTTTTTACTATATAAAGCACTTTGTGTTGCTTCTGCATGAAAAGCGCTTTATCAAATCAAATCAAACTTTATTTATAAAGCTCTTTTTCATGCCAAGGGCAACACAAAGTGCTTTACACAATAAAAGAATTCATACATATAAAATAAAACAAGCCTTCAAACAACAAAAAGGTATTATTGTAATTAAAAACACACTCACACATAGTCATATACACAAACCCAGACACACCCACACAAACACACACCCAGAAATAAAGCCCCCCCCCAAACAAATATTCTCCCTAACTTCTGTCTTTTAACTGAAAGTAAGTCAAAATGAATAAGTTAAATAAAAACAAAATCAAAACATCTGGCTTAAAGCTGCTTATAAACAGAATTGAATTGAAAGGTCAAACTATACATGCCTCCTTCCCACTGTACACAAATATAGATAGTTGGAGGCACCACTACATCTGGAATAAGTGGGTAAATGTAGCTATTACTGGATTTATGATGACATTGTGCTGCTATACCAGTCTAACATATGTGCTAGTAGATTAGAAGAGAGTGTCATGTGACCCTATGACAAACACCTGATTGGTTAAAGGCTGCATTGATTGTTGTCTCTGAAAATCTGGATCTCGTTCATACCCTTCATCTCATTCTCAATTTGCACAAATGCTAGACTCTATTTGCATTTTAGTCCCTCCTACCACAGTGGTGAGCCAAGAAGGTGAGGTCAGATATGTGAGTGGAGACAGAGTGACAAGCGCCTAACAAGATGAGACATCTTTGCTTCGGTGCTATCATCTTAAATAAACATCAATTAAAATGTGATGTGTGACAGTGCTTCATGATCTAACTATTTAATCATTTCTGTCAGATGATTATGAAATCTTTTTCTGACAAAGATATTTACTTTTAATTCAGTTTATTAATAGTAGTATGAAGCAGGGTGAACATATCTTAAGTATCTTTAGGTGATCTGGCCAGCTATATGAATGCACCAATTAATCTGATCAACATCACTGCCACATTTTTTTTTAATTAAATAAATGTGTTGCAGGTGCAGTATATTCTCATAGCATTTGAGAAAGGTTCAGCCTTATCCTGTCAAATGTATCATTGACTGATATGGCTGCGTGTAGATGTACCGACATCTTTTGATGCAAATTGCTTCACTGCATGCTCAATACTCTGTGAGGAAAAAACAACACACTAATCCACAGAAGACAACAGTGATAGATGGTTGTAGGTAAAGAAAAAACCCCTTTGAAACATTCAACTATCCAAGTTTACCATAAAGACAAGATTTCATAAGAGCAAATACAGTTCAACACAGGGTGAATGTATTAACGTCAAGATGAATAAATCCAGACCAAACTTTGCCACAAAAAAAAAAATGTTAAAAATCTAAACCAGTTCAGGGACATTTTTTAAGTAGATTAAGCAAAGCACAACCTACACCAGAATAACAGGAAGAACAGCTTGCAATCTTAAGCATGAATCATCTGTAGAAATCAGTGGGGTGGTATGATGGCATACACACATGGCTTCTAAAGGCCCTGAGTCACCGGAGTTTATTGATGAGAAGTCACAAGCAGCCAGATGAGTTCTCAAGTGTATAAAGATATATTATTTCCTGATTCAGCCAAATTCACCAAATCCGATGGCCAATGTCCTTAAAACATTCAGTGAAATCAAACCAGGGTTTTGTTTTGTTAGTTTGTTTTTTCGTTTTGTGTTAGTCTAGTAACACCACAGCTGTCAGAGTGTAATGTTCCCTTGGAACTCCCGTAGCAGTTAATATACAGTCTATGGTGCAAACTGAACACTGGAACAGATTAGCTCCCCCTACAGCTGATCCGTAGTACTACCGTCCTCGCACGCACCCCTGGAAAACGTGGCTTATTCACTGTTAAATTAGTTAAATTAGACACCAGATCAGTAGTCAATATCACTGAGTTGTTCACGGATGTTGCTCATTGTTATTCCTCTGGGGATTATTGCGGGAAACCAAGGTTTGAAATAACGCATTTGACTTAAGTGGTCACAAACGAGTAGCCTAACATGAGTCCAAATGTCTACGTTTTGCTTGTAAACTCTATCATATGTGACCTTGGGGAAACCGATAGCGACAGCTTTTGTGCTTGACAGCATTACCTGGATATACTGCCGCTAGATGCGCATAAAGTCATCACATGCGACACAAACCGTCGTGGCTGACCTCAAGCTAAAATACCCAAAACAGCCAGTCTCATGTAGCCTAACACACAACGGAATACTGTAGACCAGTAGCAGAGCAAAGACGTCGTATTCGTGAAGAAAGAGCGTGTATTGGGTGTTCAGACATGACCTGAAGCGGTGGATTATCAGGGATATCTTCCTGTGATCCAGCGCTCACGCGCTGACGCCGGTAGCTGCGTTGTTCTCCTCATTTATCGACCTACAGCTCATTCACAGCATACGAGTGTTGGCCGCACATGTGTTAACGAGCCGTAAACATCCTACCTGCATAACTGGAGGGAAGATGATGCCTCTAGCATCTGCGGCACCGACATGGTTCGGATGAGCTCTCGGGGACTGATGGTCTCGTGTTGCAACGAGAGTCACTCTGCTGTGAAGGGAAATCAGACTCCTGCGGCGTCCTGCGGGCTGCTGTGGCTATATGCTCTTATTCTTTTACCAGAAAAAGTGAAGAAACTGGCTTTAAACTCGGGCAATAATTGTTCTGTCAAATTGCTTTTAATTAGGTTTACAGCTTCACGAAATGACTTGAAACAAGAACCGGAAAGTTGCAGGCCTAACGCTTTGAAGAGGTTACTTGATCGAGCGACAGAAAAAGAAACTATGTCAATACTCACATTTGGCCAGGGGAGGGCAGCAGAGACCGTTAAACGCAACCAGGACGGGAGCAGTATTGTATCATTCCTGTTGTGTGCGCTTTTGGCCTGATCATTCACATCATACCCGCAAATGTCTCAAACTCTGTCCAATGTCTGACAGACCTACGTTTGTTTGAATAGGCCTATTAACCCTAAAACATGTTTAGTGATATTCATTGATATATTAATTTTATTCTGTCTTATCTATGCCTGTCGAAGCACCCTAACAACTGTTTTCTTTTAGCCTTTTTGTATGAAGGGTAAATGCTCATATGCGATATATATAGCATATAAAACATTTTATGAACAATCATACAATATATTCCCTTAATATTCTAATGACCATAAAGGGAAAACAAAAGATACAGCACAAGATGTAACCACGACATTGTAGTTTTATTTTTTGTACATATATACAATATTTGCTGCAAACAGCACAAATGAAACATCCCATCAGAGGTACTTTCTAAGACATTTAATGTCTACACAGTTCATCTGCACAGACTCAGGACTCTGAAGTCTTTTGTACAAATCCATACATACAATGACCCTTTGGGTCTTACAGGGCTGTTTCAATGGCCCTTAATGACTTAGTCCAGATAGAGGACTAAATATTTAACGTATACATACATGCGGATTTTAAAAAATACGACCGTCTAAAATTGTCAACTTTTACCGGACAACAGACTCGCGCGTAAAAAGTATATAATACTCAAACAATACGATTTAACGATGAACTTTGGATTTCATCAACGGAAACAACGCAGTTAATCATTGTACGTATTTACAAATGACGCTGTCCTAACTTGTTCCTTTACAATAAATATATTACAGTCCTTTCATGGCTTCTGAGAGAGCCAACTACTCAAATTGCAATAATCTACCAAGGTCTCCACACACCCGCGTAAACAGGCTGCTCGCCTGTCTGCGACCGGCTGGGAGCCGTTGCGCCGCTGCTGCAGGACTGGCCGTCCAGTCTGGTGCTGAAGCTGGATTTGAGGCTCAGGAGTTTTTGATGGATCTGGGGGAAGTTCCGGGAGCTCTGGGCGCAGCAGTTCAGGCAGGTTGGGGTGACGGTCACAGACATAGACTTCCGGACAAAGTCGTTGACCCGCTGGCATGCCTCTTGATCCAAGCTCGTTTTGGGAAGCAGAGTAGAGACGCGTTTGAGGCAGGTTTTATAACCTTCTTTGTAAGTGTTTGCTGGTTCTGAAAAGAAAAACAGAATTTTACTTTTGCTGTTCCAAGTGGATGAGCTGATTTATTATGCGGTTATTGCCAACATCAAGAGAACTGTGACTCACGTTTGCTCTTAAAAGGTGGAATGTCACTAAGGAACCTCACAGTCATTTCAAGGATGTCGGCTTTCTCCAGCTTTGAGTAGCGACTTTTCTGCAGAGAAAAATAAAACATACATTTTTAAAATCACGAGCCGAGAAGGCTGCTTTGACTTTGAATGAAACAAAGCAAAGAGTTCATAAAGTGAAAAGAAAAAGAACTCACATCTCTGCCTGTGAGCGGAAGGATTAGACCTTTCAGTTGGTTCAGGCTGTCGTTGATACGGGCGCGCCTTCTCTTTTCCATCAGAGGTTTCATGGTCTGAAAAAGGAAATAAGTTAAGTTTTCATTAATCAGATTTTTTTTATTCATCATACATTGTACGTAAGACAAAAAATACTCAACAGAAAGCAGAATATTCACTTGGCTTACCTTTCTGAGTTCAAGAGCCTCTTTTCTCTTGGCAACAGTAAGCCTTGGAGAAAAAGACGTAGGAGCTTCACAAATCATGTTTGGAGACATTTTCAGTGTCGTCTTTGTAACACAGCAGTGTTCAAAAGCAAAATCAGTGACGATGTGTGTTTAACGGCAAAGAAGCGAGGTATATATCCAGTTCCGTGGCGTCGGTTTCCGTGCGTCACGGATACGCCCCCAAGCCAAGTCAAAGCGATTTGAACGGGCTCTGTATTCGATGAAAACACAAAGCATCATATATAGTAAGATAACCATCTGTCTCCAACTTTAATCTATGCGTAGCTTCATTGCGTGTCTGCATTATGATCCACAGACCAAACCAAACAATAGCTGCGCAAAAAATCTGGAGAAAATGCGTGCGTAAAGAAGCTTTAAGTTTGAATGTACCATGTGCTCATTCACCAGATACTAAAACTGAAAACTCATTTAATTGTAGTAAAACTGAATGGTAAACAACTATTTATTATCTTTTTACATAGTTACTGGAATAATTGTAGATCTACTGGTGCGTAATTACGCACAGCCTAAATGGAAACAAAACTACAAGAAATAGACTATAATGCTCACATATTTTTTTAATCCATGAAAACTAAAAAGATAGATTTTAATATTTTAGCTTTATATTTTAAAAACTCTATTTTTTGCTTACATTTATTAGGCTTAAAACTGTTTACTGTGAACAACAGAATGCAGTACACGTATCGCTGGCATAGGGGTCAGGCTTGCCTCCATGAAAAAAGCTCACAAAAATACACACTCTTATTCTATTTACATACCCAAGCCACGCTACTTTCAAATAGCATCTGCTCTTAGATTTTGACAACAATAGTTTTGCATATGACGTTTTCATGGAGTTTCTGCCCGGGGGGTTGTCTATACCTGTAGGGTGTATCCCAGAGCTGTTAACGCTTCATGCAGAGAGGCGGGGGCAGAAAAACGGAGGGTGGGGAGTGATGCTGCATCTACTTCGATCACAACTGCCACTGTGTTATATGAAATTGTCCTGGATTTTAAGTTATTTAGTTGAATTTTTAAATGAAAAGTGTTTTTACTCCGAGCTGGTCATGAAAAGTTTCATGTCTCCACTTCATCCGCTCCCAGATGCAACGCATACATCAAAAATCAACCCAGAGGCTTCGGATTTTGACCAAAAATTAGAGAGACATGACAGCTCGTCAAATGCCTCTGCACTCTGGGGAACCACGCGCACAGCACGCGCCATAGAGACCAGATGGCTGTCTGTTACAAAGATTGCAACCCCACCCTTCCTAACCTATATTGATGCCCCCCGCCCCCAACACTCTCCAACTCCATCACCTTTCACACAAATCCTGCATCTCCTGGTCCAACCTAGACATCGCTCATCCTCGCGCGCGCACACAAACACTAGTGGCTAAAAGCGTGCTTTGTACAAACTTTGCACGACACATGATCTCCACGCAGTTGTGGCGTGGGTATCCCATCTGCAGGTTTCTAATGAGTCTACGTTGTTCCTGTCCAACTGAAACAAACCATTCTCAACCCCCCCCCGTTTACTCAAAGCTGCAATTGTCTCTTTCGCTTGACTCTTGGATATTTTTTTAGCGTCCAAACAATCATGAAATGCTTCTTTATCAATTCTGTATGCTGATGACGAAATGCAAAGCTCATCTGTTGAAAGGAATGAAAGACACTTGTCTGAGAGAGCATGGCTCTGTTAAAATGACTTTTGATTCTTTCTAAAGGATTGGGCTACATATTGTCCCCACCAAGAAACAACACATACAAAATTAAATCCTCTATTGCAGAAAGGCTTAACCCTTTTATGTAAATGTGATAATATTGCGGAAGATGTTTCTGTTTTCTGTGTGGTTGGAATTATTCCTCATTTTCCAAAACACACCATGGTGGTTTATTTGTTATGGCAGGTTATATTTTTATATTTATTCATCAAAACGTGTGGGGTAATGAGCAGCACCGTTATTGGTGCAGATTAATTATATATAAATATAGACAGAGTCGTAATATGAAGGTCAACATTGTGTAGACATGATCTTGCGGTGCATCGACAAAGCCTAGCCCTGCCTTGTAACTGAGAGGCACACTTGCTGCACGCGCCCCTCACCGCCCGGTGGGATACAGAGGGGTGATGGTATTGTCAAGGATGGAGGGGGGGTCGACACTTCTCCGTTTTCCTCCTACGGTTAGAGTCCTCTTTTGTCTTTTCTAGCAAATTTGGCGTCGGCAACCCATCTGCGCAGGCTGGATAACAGTGAGTCTTTGTCTGACAATGTACCGACACTTCATGGGAATTAAAAACGGGATGGGGGAGAAACAGTGACTTTTGATGCAGCCTGATGGACCTGACAGACACTGAGCGGCTTTCTTGGGTCTCAACCATATTGTAGTGATGTGGAAAATACACTCAATTTTTTAAAGTTTTTAGTATCAGGGTATTATAAAGAAAAAAAACCCTCTGTTTTTGCCCGGTCTTAAAACCGGCCTTTACAGCCTTACCAACAAAAACACATGGCATATTACACCATGCCTTTATATATTTAACTAATAACTAAGCAGTGTGTGAACAACCCAGTAGGCTACATACTCCATAGGACCTTTTAGTTGAGGTATAGTCTCAGATGCATTTAATTAATTGAATATCAGCATATTTTCAGTTTTGGCAGTTTGCTGGTTTTAAGTATTCAGGTTAAGGGGAAAATATATTTGCAATGATCTTGGAAAAGCTATCTGGGAAGGTTTATAAAGCTATTTTCAGACTATTTTGTTTTTTGTTATGGTATTGAGCCAGTCACTAATCTACAATGAGAAATGCTATTCACAAGAGGAAAACGTCACATTATGCAGACCTAGACTCAAGCCTCAGTTAACATATTGAATGTTTAAGGGAACAGAGCAATTAGAGCAAGACTGCACAATTAGCATTTGGAGGGGTTGCAGGGGAAAGACTTCTCTCTCAGAAAATGAACATGGCAGCATGGCAAAATGTACAGACACCTCCTACCAGCTCAGGCAGTCTGAGTGATGGTTTGGGTTTGTTTGCAGCCATAGAACTCAAGCACCTTGCAGTCTTTGAGTCAACTATAAGTTTTGTTCTATTCCAAAGTATTCTAGACTCAGATGTGAGACCTGCCTGACAGTTTGGTTGAAATTGGGTCATGCAACAGGACTACAAGCACAGGAGCAAACCTACAACAGAGTAACTGATCAAGAAAAGAATAAAGGTGTTTCAGTGATCCAAAGTGCAGACCTCAACCTGAATGAAATGCCTTGGCAGGTTTTTTTTAGAGATTTGTGCGTAAACAAATGCCTCTAAACATGAATGAACCGAAGTAACACTGGAAAGACAAAAAAAAGCTGAAATTACTCAACAATGATGTGAGAGTCTGACATAAACAAAATTATGCCATCAAGTTACTGCTGCTAAAGGGGGCTGCACAAACTGTGGAATTTTGAAGTGTAATTACTTTTTCCACATATTTCTTCTTAGCTTTTGCTTGATTTTGAAATAAATAAATACTGACACAGTGTAATCTCATGTTCATCTGAAGATGTATATATCTAGTTCAAAGCTCTCGTTGTGATCAGACCTTTTTTCTTTATCATGCCATATGTAAAACGTGTAAAGAGGACAGAAAGCATTAAAACAATGAATGCTTCAAACAAAAATAGTTTACTTTTTAAGTCATAAGCCGTCTGAGAAGGCAATGGTTTTATGTACCTAATAAAACAGTTAAAGGTGCTACAGAACATTACACACAAAAACATGATATTGTAATTCTGTGGTCTTCTAACTAAGAAATAAACAAAATGGAATCAACATTGGAACTGGAAAGAGGAATCAACAATGTCCATCTACCTTGAAGACAAAAAACATAATTTCAGGAGAGGAATGTCAAACCAGCTGTGAAAGATAATAGAAATGTTACATTTTGTTTCACTGCTTCATGGATACGTGAGCTTGCAGCCATCAGTCAGATATTAAAGCTGAAGCAGGACCAGTAACAGTACTTTGATCCTGAGCTTGGTGGGGCATCCACCAAGAAGTAACTAAGAAAGAAAACCTGAGGGTTACATTAAATGACCAGATTTGAATCCCACTGAGATGTCATTGGGTGAATAAAATAAAAATTTTATGCTTAAGGGGTCAATGCTTGCTTCTGAGGACAAGGGTGTCCTTATGCATCCATCACAACCATCTACAGATCAAATTGCTATTGGCTCACTTCAAAAAGTAAGTGATCACCTTTCATGACCCATTACAGTTTGCTTATTCTAACGGGCTTTGGGTTAAAGACGCCATCATCTATCTGCTTCAGAGAGCCCACTCTTATCTGGGCAAATCAGGCAACATTGTAAGGATCATGTTCTTTGATCTCTCAAGTACTTTTAATACAATTTAGCTTGCTCTGTTATGTGAGAAGCTCCAGAAAATGTAAGTGTATACCTGCACAAGCACCTGGATTTATGACTAACTAGCAAACAGACCACAGTCCAGGAGACGGTGTGTCTGAGATGGTGGTCAGCAACACAAGAGCACCACAAGGGACTGTACTCTCACCATTTCTCTTCACACTGTACACCTCAGACTTCCAATACAACTCTGAGTATTGTAATTTACAAAAATACTTTGATGATTCTGCAGTTGTAAGGTGTATCAGTGATGAAGCTGAGTACAGAGAACTCGTCAGTAAATTAGTGAGATGGTTTGAAAGCAATCACCTCACACTGTTTACATCCTGGGAAGAAGAGGTGGAGAGGGCGTAAGACTAGAAATATCTGGAAGTTCAGCTGGACAAAAGACTAGACTGGAAATACAACACAGAGACTGTCTCCAAGAAGGAAGAGAGCAGATTCTACCTCTAGGGGAAGTTAAGCTCCTTCAATGTCTGTCAAGTCAGTTGTGGAAAATACAGTCTGCTTTGCAGCCATTTGTTGGGTTAACAGCATCAGAGCCAGAGACTTAAAGAAGCTGAACAAACTGATCAAGAAGGCTGGTTCTGGGCTGGGGATAACTCTGGAGCTACTGGAGCTGATTGTCCAGAGAAGGATGCTGCACAAGCTGCTGAAAATAATGGACAATTATCCTCTACAACACAGTGAAGAACATTAGAGCAAGCCTTTGACTGATGATTAATTATTTGTAAAACAAACAAAAATAAATAAATGAAAAGCTCTACTACAACATTAGCATGTCCCTCAGAGGATTCATTAATTTTTCCCAAAATTTAATAAATGATTTAAAAAAAAGCTTAATTTTCTTCACGGTGACACCATCTGGTCAGTAGACAATTCTTTTAAAAATTCATCTTAGCTTGTCTATGTTTAGAAAGCCAACAACTATCATATTTTCAATGATTTTATCACATGAAGGAAATATTTAAGTACAACAGTCTGAGGGGGGTGGACATACCACTGTGTCCTCGTGTCCCCATGTTTTAGCATTTTGTTGCTATTTAGATGAAGTAATCATAAGTATGGAGAACACTGAGCTTTGAGCTCTTATTGGTTGTATCAGAGTATAATATCTGCTTTCTGGTCTGAGCTTTTCCCTCATGTTTTTTTATTATCTATACTTAGTACTTTATCTTCTTTGTCATGAAATTGGATGTTGTCAACTTAAGTCAGCTTAAGCAAACTTTCAGGCAAATGACATTAGACATGCATAAATAAGGTGCATTGCATTTGGAAGTGTTGCTGAACATGTAAGTATTGATGTTGCTCAGCAGTCTGTGAGGGTGTGACAAGAAGACAGAAAATAGATCCTGTGCGGTCATTTCAATGTACAAAGTTCTGCATCACCTCCAGGAGAGAAAAGTTATGAAATGTTGTTTCCAGTATGTTTTGGGTGATTTTCTCTACCCCCCTTCTCCTGGTTTGTAGAGTAGTAGTCCTCGATTTTGCTGATGATCATCACAAAGTGATTCTTTTTTTTCTCACTACTTGCTAATTCTGTTTCAAGCCAGGCAGATGGGCACATGTGTGGGAATTGATTTGGTGTTTACTTTATAGAAGTAGCTCTTGTGGTATATGCAAGCTCAGCCGTCAAAAACATCTCGGGAAATAGTAGTAATTAGAGCGACTGACAAAGAATGCAGTGAGACAAGATTCATGGATTCATGATGCTGAATATTGAGTAGACAAATGAGATCCTTGTGCATGTCCCTTAGCATTTGAGGCAGTTTTTTTTTTAAGTGACCTGCCTGTATGGTGAGTAAAATGTAATGAGAAGCATGCTATCTTCTTTATGCAAGGCCAAAGCATTATTAAAAAAGAGCTTAGGACTCCAAACAGCAGAGTGATAGGTCTGTATTCAGTCAGTCCTGTGGGGGAGGGTTTCTTAGGGACTCCATAATAGAGGAGGACTTAGGGTAGGAGAGGACAGGCACCTCTGGGATCTGTTGATTTGCTGAAGATCTATGGAAAGAACTAATAATACAACCAAAGGAAGAAAGTGCATTTTAAATGTTCAAGAATTTTTAAAACCGAAAAAAGCTCTCAGGTCCAGAAATTTTGCTCCAGACTTTAAATTTAACCAAGCTAACAGTTATTCTGATGTTGCTGCTATATGTCTGCTGTGTAAAGCAACAAATATGGCAGTCTTTGAAATAAGGTGAGTTATTCAACTGCTTCCACTTTTTCCTTTTGATTCACAGAGTAATGTAGACTTTTTTTTATATCACTCTTAGCTTCTTTCTGACATTATGAAAGCTGTTGAGTTTCATTATATCATCCACTCATGAATAACACAACAAAGCCAAACCACAGACACAATATCTTAAGTACAGTAAGTATATTTTACTTGTGGTATGCAATATCAATATGTAAGTAAATGTACTTTGGATTTTAAGTCTCTCATCTGGTTCTAATCCTGATTTCCCCTCAGAAGCTTATTATCATATTTCATGTAGAACTCAAGACAGATTAAAATAGTTTTTTGACACAAATAGACCACCTTTGTATCCCACCAAAGTCCTCAAATTACATCAAGTACAAAACGCACTTCTTAAAGAGATCCGGGGTATGGTCAAACGAAAAGAAAAGACCTCTTACTGTCTAGTGCAGAGTGGAAGTGTTGGCCACTCTAGCACATTTATACCATAAATGTTCAGTGGGGTTGAAGTCTAGACTCAAAGCAGGCTACTCCATTCTCTACACCCCAGATTCAGGTACTCTGGGGTGAGAGCTGGTCATCTTGAAGGATGAGGTTTGGTCCCAGATTCTGGACATATGACACCAGCTCCAAAATCTTTTTCTGCTATAGCTGTCGGTCAATCAGGTGCTAATTAAAGATGAGTACAGAGAACTGGTCTGTCAGTTTGTGAGATGGTGCAGTAACAATCACCTCATCTTGAATACAAACAAA
>JAOXYM010000014.1:18279082-18291597 GCA_028567055.1 Leptatherina wallacei
CTAGCCTTACGTAGGGCTTCCTTATATACAATTAAACTTTCCTTCCAGACTAAGTGAGACTCTTCTAGACCAGATGATCGCCATTTCCTTTCCTTTCCTATCTGTTTCAATACTCGTAGCTGGGAATTAAACCAAGGAGCCCGAGTCTTCTGATTGTTTACCTTCTTTTTTAGTGGGGCAACAAAATCTAATATTGAACGCATTAAAGCTGTCATTCTATCAATAAATTGATCAACCTGTGTTGGATTAAAGCTTAGATGGATGCTCTCTGTCATATTTAAACACAGCATTGTAAAAAATATATATATATATAGATATAGATATAGTGACACTTGTTCTCAGCCATTGTGTAGTTGAGTAAAGTAAACTCAAACATTATTAGGAAATGATCAGACAGAACAGGATTATGAGGAAAAAAGTTCTTCACTATCAATGCCATAAGTCAGAACCAAATATTTGATGTGAACAGATTCATTTATTACGTACCGCTGACTGTCAAACTCTTTTTTTTTTTTTTTTATGTATCTGCAACAGACAGAAGTTCACCTGAAAATAATGAGGCTTCAAGAAAAAGATTTTCCATGGGACCACAAAGGAAGGAGTTTAAGATGACTGGACATTAATCAGCCTGACTCTTTGTTTAATAGTAGCATAGCAGCACCAGAGGAAAGAACAAACAGGACAGCTGGAAGTACATAATCCCTCCAGTAAGTCATGCATTGGCCCCGAGGCTTCCTTCGCAGTTATGAATATCAGCTTGTGGTAGTGCAACAACAGTTTTCACAGAAAAACATTACAGTTGCATTTGTTGAGTTATATTAAAGTAATAGTGGGTTGCTATAGTATGAGATGTATAATAGTCTGCTTTGCTACAGAGGGAGAAAATCAAAGTCTCCAAACAGAGTGGAACTAAAGATAATCAGGACACATCTTAGGTTTATGTTTCAAAGTGAATAAAAACATCTAGCAAGAGCTTATAAATCAACAACCAAAGTTCAAAATTGTCATTTGTCACATGAGATTATCTTTGTTGTCTGTATTTTTTTCATGTTATTGCCCTATTGTGTATTCACACCTTATACCCTACATCGATAAAAAACATGCATAGGTTACTTGACAATTAATGACAAAGCAGAATAAGAAAAATTACAAACATGGAAAG
The DNA here is from genome assembly GCA_028567055.1 of Leptatherina wallacei. Classification (NCBI taxonomy): domain Eukaryota; kingdom Metazoa; phylum Chordata; class Actinopteri; order Atheriniformes; family Atherinidae; genus Leptatherina; species Leptatherina wallacei. The sequence continues at coordinate 18,280,245 of JAOXYM010000014.1, forward strand.
TGTTGTTTCGCTCTGTGTCTTCATAACTGATCAAACTTTTTTTTTTAAAGTGAATAGTCCTCAAACAGGTCTTTTATTGGGTTTGCCTCTCTTCAAAACTGGACACCAGCTGAAACTTCAACAGCAATCAGTGTTTAGTCTATTAAAAAAACTGTGTTCTTTTATTCCATTTTTAAATTAACAGGATTTCGGTGATTTCACCTGGTCTTTTCATTGTGCAATGCATTAAGCAATTTAATTCATTTTAATTCAAATAATTTTCACTCACCAAAATATGTCTGATTAGAGTCTAACATCTTCCTCGTGTCCCTGGGATAAGACGTGTTCAACATATCTGCAGAAAATGATTCTTGCAGGTTTTTTTTCTTTCAAACATGACCTTTTATTCCGTGTCTATTCATAAATCAATTATGTTTTAAACTGCTATCCAATATTCCAGTAAAGTGAGCATCTGGATTATACATCAGGAATAGATAATATTTTAAAGGTCAAATTTGTCTTGTGGGTCAACCAAACTTTTTCAATACCTTAGACCAGTTTAATCCTCTGTTCATGTAATCTTTTGCATTATCAATTTAAATAGATAAATAGACAAATAGATGTGAAATTAAGACGTTTTATGGAATTGATATAAGCTCTGTTATTTTTCTCACCTTTCTCTGAATTTTCTTTTTCTAAAATATATACAGAATATGTGATTACATCGTTTGAAGATTCTCTGATGCAATCAGCAAAAGTTAGTGTAACGTATATATCTCAGAAAAAACATCAAACCTCACAGGTGTGCGGTGCTTTTATATTTAGGGTTGCTAGAGTGAGATGTTTCCTGACTGTCATGACGACCGAGGAGACGGGCTCGTTATTAAAGACTTATCACTGTAAAACAGTTGTGTCTTTTTGGTTCTTTCCTGTTGTAATCTCGGAGGGTTTCCTCTCACACAACTGGCCCCACTTCTTCCCACAGTTTTGGCGGCAAGTCGAGAGGCGCCTCATATCAGCAACAATAGAGCAGCTGCTCATCAGCATCAATAGGCTCTGGCTGACCTGTGGCTCTGCGTTTGCGCGCCTTTTTTTCCTTTTCACCTTGTTGTGAACCTCCTTATTAAGGCGTCTAATGATAGACCAATAGACAAAACTAAAGATCAAACAACACAACCATCTGTGTCAAATGTGAATTTATTTCATATCTTTTGTCTTTAACAAAATATCAGAAATGTCACAAAACAAGTTTTTAAACACATAATAAACTTAAATGCCATCATGAATATTAAATAATTATATTTAACACATAGTGTTTACAGACTAACATGTTGCACAGACCAAAATACTTTTAAGTCCAGCGTGCAACCCTCAAACAAAATAACCCTTGGGGTTTTACAAAAGTGTTGACTACAACCCGTGTCTTTGAAACCCCAAAGAGGATTGCATTGTAAAAAGTTAACAAACTCCAGTTTCTTTAAGATCTGTGCTCGCGTCCACTTGCATTAAACAGCGTCAGAAATTATGTTACTATTGCCTATGGCAGTTCCAACAATTCTTCTTCTTTGCTAAGACTACTCGTATATAAATACAATTAGGAACAGCTGAAAATAAATAACACACACAAGATAAATGTCCATTCAGTCTACCAAGGTCTCCACATCGCAGCGCTGACCGGCTGCGGACCTGACTGCGCTCGGCTGGGGGCCACTGCGCCTACGCTGCGGGATGGGCTCTCTAGTCTGGAGCTGAAGCTGGATTTGAGGCTCAAGAGCCTCTGTTGGATCTGAGGCAAAGTTCTGGAGCTCTGGGCGCAGCAGTTCAGGCAGGTTGGGGTGACGTTGGCGGACATGGACTGCTGGACGAAATCGTGTACTCGCTGGCACGCTTCTTGGTCCAAGCTAGTTTTAGGAAGCAAAGTGGAGACACGCTGGAGGCAAGCTTTGTAGCCTTCTCTGTAACTGTCTGTAGAGTCTAGAGGAAGAAGAAAATAAATGTGATTAGTGACTGGACTTTCATTTGAAGCAAAATGTAAAATAAGAGGAATAATCTTGTGCTTTTTTAATAGAATTGACGCTCACCTTTGACTGGGGTGGAAGGAAGATCTCTGAGGAAACGGACGGTCATTTCCAGAATATCAGCTTTCTCCAGTTTGGAGTAGCGTGCGTTGTCTTTGCCAACAAGGGGCAGAATGAGGCTCTTCAAATGATTGAGGCTATCATTGATGCGAGCACGTCTTCTCTTCTCCAGCAAGGGTTTCAAAGTCTAGAGGAAATTAACAAACACTGTTATTCAGCTGTCCTATTGTGGAGACAAAGCTTGAAAAGAATTGCACTAATCTAAGCAGTTGTAATTTATTTTTCCTTACCTTTCTGAGTTCGTTGGCTTGTTTTCTCTGGGCCACGGTGGACCTCGCAGGGAGAGGCTGATTGGCCTCGGTATTGATGCTGGGACTCATTTCGTTTGCTACTTGTTGCTGTGCTTTTTGAGAGGAGATACTTTTTCTCGGAGATGCTGAGCTCAAGTGTACCGCAGAGGTGGGGAGCCTCCTATTTATGTGGCACATGGGCGTCAGAGGGGAGGGAACTCAAGCCACTGAGCTGCTGAAGGATGAACACGCAGGGGAGGGGGGTACAATTCCCTTGGGAAGAAGAGTTCTTGTCTGGACCATCTGGTCTCTTTGGGCCCTTGTGTCTACGCTGGTATGCGGACTTTCGTGATATTGTTGCGCTCTTCTCGTTTAAAATTTAAGCATTTAACGTTCATCCAAGATCTTATTACGCATAGGACTTACAAATCACAAGGCTTCTTTTTGTTTTTCTTTTATCAACACAGTGGTAGAAACAGGTGACTGCCATTTTAATTTACCACAGTAAAGCTTGATTCTTTTTCCACACTCGTTTGTAAATAAAAAATGGTGACTTTGTATTTACTGGTATGTCAGTCAACAGCTAATACTTATAGGCTTTCATTTACAAATACCCTCAAATGAACGCCAAACCGTGTCTTATTCAGCAGCTAAACCTTGAATTGATTAAACTGAAAATTTAAAAATCAGAAAAAAATTCAGATAGCTGAAATGCATTCATTTGTGCGCACTCTTCCATAATACTTCCCGCCACAACAAGCACAATGCCAAATGCGTGAATCCGAGGTGACGACATTAATCTATTCCTAAAATTAACAAACCAGATACCCAAGCCACGCTATGTGTGGATTAACATCTGCTTCTGGACCCTCAGAAGCTTGTTTTCAATATCAACAACTCAAGCTTTACCTGTAGTTGGAGGAGGAGACTGTAGCTACCTCCAATACAAGCTGCGTGCACCAAGCAGAGAATGGATATAACTTACTGCATTTATAGCCTATTAAGATGAGAATTAGAACGCTAAACAATTCCGCAAAACAGCCGGACATAAAACACTTTATGATCCAAAAAACTGAAGATCTTCTCTTATTTAAAGATCTCCTTATTGTCTTAATTAATCAACACTGAACATAGCATTATTTTAAACTTGTCTCTTTTTTTAATAACATATTGTTACACTTTAAGTTCATTTCTGCTCTTGCTCGGTAGACTAAACGAGCCTCTGAGTTGCCAGTGGAATTCACGCGTTCGGCACGCGCCACAACCGGCTCAACAGATGGGGAAACCCCCTCCCTTTTCCACAGTCTCTACACTCCCATACGCACAACCCCCCTCGCTGTCCCACTGCGCTGCATGCTCCCACCATCAACATCCTGGCTCTGGCTTTCGTTTCGCTCGAGACGTCTGTAGTTACTTTCATCTTTTTTAGACATAAGGAATGACGTGACAATATACACAAAATCGTAATGGTTTTGTTACCAAAGTCTAACAAACACGACTGAATAATTATATGATGGCAGTTTGAAAGTAAACAAGGAGGATAGGGGGGCACATGACATTTAGCCCAAGACTAAAAAAAACAAAAACAAAAAACTAGCTTGTATCTAATTGAAATTGTGATGTAAGAAAATGCTAAACCCTAAAATAGATTCTGCTATATGTGGTATTGTGTTGAGTGTGAACTAGCCTTTAAGTTCAGATGTGACAAACCTCAACACCTACAGTATGTCCTACAATTTGTACAGAAAGCTTGTTATCTATGTTTACGAGGATCACAAAAAGCAGGAACATGTGCGTTAAAGTCAAGTTCACTTGTTTGCATTTGAGAAGAGATATGTCCGCTGAACAAGCTCATTTTGGTAAGATAATGCTGCTTTTCCACTGCAGGCTGTCCCGCTACAACTTGAGGGGATTTGTCTCTGTAATTTTGTCACACACACGCACACGCACACATACGAGCTCTTGCACGCGCCCTGCCCCATGGGGGCCCCAAATAACTGCCATCAAGTCCTGTCTGGGAACTGGCCCTTTGAGATAAGACTAAAAAAAAAAAAGAGAGAGAGAGAGAAAAGTCCAAGAGAGGCTTCGGTTGGGACCTTTTTGTCTTTGGTTTCAGCGTGGGTATCCATCTGTGCAAGGAGGGAGCACAGTGATCCTTTGTTAGAGGATGGACAAAAAAGTGGAAACAGTGTTCCAGCAAATGTACAGGTTACTTCAGGGAAACGATTTGTTCCTTTTCTTTTAATAGTAATTTCAACTGTTGGTCATTCATGGGAAATTATTGTCAAATAAAGACAGAAGTGGCAAAAAAGGTCTTATAATAGCCTATTGTTATAGGTTATAAGAATAAGAATTAACCCAAGACAAGAAAAACAAGCTGCATCAGTTTTGGACTAAAATGGGTAAAAATGTGAATATACTTATATTATCTATGCTCGCAAAGAAAAGCTAAAGTAGTTTTTTGGTATAAAATCTGATGTTATAATTTGGTTGTATAAATGGCATGAGGCAGACACGAGCCAATTGCTAGGACAGATGGAGCTGGTTTATTGAGGCGTGAAACCAAAAGCGTCAATGGGGTAATGTGGTCTCCATCACATCACATGGAAATTTCCAGACTTATTGGTTTTCTAAATTTTGATAGTGACGAAACCTGAAAAGATGTCTGGCATCCCAAGCCAAAATATACGCTGGCTACAGCATTATTTGCCCGTCACCGAAGCATCTGCAGACATCTGCAAGGTGATGGTTGTGTCTCAACACGCAACATAGCATTGAGACAAACATTTCTGGTTGGATAAACATCCTCTTGCACTGATCTTAAAATAAAGTGGAATATAAACTAAACACCTATATAACAATTTCCTGTTTTCCTCGCTGGACATTTTACATAGAATGTTTTGTGTTTATAATTTTCATTAAGATTTAAGTTGTGTATTTTGGAAAAAGAGGCAATCCAGCATCACTTTCAAAAAGATCATGTTTTCTTGTTTAGGCTCATATGATGATAATACTCATTATTGACACTGATGATCTCTGCGTTCTCATTTAGATTTAAGGCAAAGATTGTACTTGATGGTTATCTGATATCTGATGGCTTTTCTCTATTTTTAATCTTATTTCACCTTTTCTTTAGTTTGTTTATTTTGATCTATTCTATAAATGTATTTATGAAATTATATGTTGTCATATTTATATAGGCAAGGTAAGTTTATTTGTATAGCACATATACAAAACAATTGAAATTGCGTATAACACATTAAAAACATAACACATTAAAAGTGTTACAAATGGTGTAAAGAAAACATTAAAAGTAGTAAAAGGCAGCAACAAATAGCAAAAATCACTATAAAATCAGAATAAAATTAGAAGTTAGATTAACTTGTTGCAGCATAACAAGCTGTTTCTCCATGTTTAGTCTGGTCTGGACTAGCTGACCTGAGTCTTTGGATCTAAAAGCTCTTGCAGGTTTATATTCTCTGAACATACCACAGATGTATTCTGGGCCTAAACTGTTCTGGGATTTATAAACAATCAGAAGGGTTTTTTGAATATATTCTGTGGCTGACTGGAAACCAGTGTAAAGATTTTAAAACTGACATGATGTGTTCAGATCTCTGGATAGGCGGCAGATGTATAATGCTCTTTTTTAGGAAGTCCTGTTGTTAGGTAGTCTACTGGAGATGAACACATGGATATGTTTGTCTTTGTCCTTCTGGGAGAAGAAACTTCCTTTCTGTTGATGTTTCACCATCTTGGTGTTGGTAAAAGTTGGTAAAAAAAAAAAGAAGCTGTCTTATTGACAGCTTTGACGTGATATGAGTCTAACAACACTCCAAGGTTACAAACTTAGTGATTTTAAGAGCCTGAGTATCCAGGTGTTTACCAATGCTGACCTTTTTCTCTTTGCTACCAATAATCTCAGTTTTTGTCTTTATTTAATTGTAGAAAATTCTTTCTCATCCAGGTGTTTAATTGCTACAGACACTGATAAGTCTGTTGGGTTGCAGTCATCTGATGACAAAGACTCATAAAGTTGTGTGTCGTCTGCATAAATGTGATAATTGATGTTAAATGTCTGTAATATTTGACTCAAAGGGAGTATTTACAAGTTGAACCAAAGAGGTCCAAGGGCTGACCCCTGGGGGACTCCACAGGTCATGGCCACTCAGATTCATAGCTGCTAATCGTAACAAAATAACTCCATAATAAGCCGATTAAGGACCACTCCAGAAAGCCCAACCCAGTTTTCCAGCCCGTGCACCAGCATTCTGTGATCTGCAGTATCCAATGCAGTGCTGAGATCCAGCAAGCAATACATAATATAATATAAATATTCTAAAAAATATATAGCTATAGTATCATTTTCTTGTCCTGTTTTTTCATTAAGTCAAACTTGGTAACTACAGCATATGTATATTCAATTTTGTATGCTTATTTATTCTTCAGTGAGTGGAAAACATATTGGATGTCTCACTGATGTCCAGTAAAATGGCTAATTTGTAAATATACCATCCTCACCCATGCATAATCTAGAAATCAGCCTTTAGATATGTGTCCACTGCAGTGACACATATGTATCAAGAGTTAAAGTAAAGTTAAGGTTTATTCAATGTTAGCATTATAGAGTAATCCAGTTACATCTCACTCTTTCTATAATCTTTCAGAGTTTGACCAAACACAAGGATTAGCCTTCAAACAAATAAGTGAATAATAGTCTTCCAACTAAAGGAAACTTCAGACAGTTTGGGTGAAAGGATAGCAAACATAGCAAATTACAAAATATTATTCTGTGATTTTCATTCATTCCTCCCTTTATCATACTAAAAGTCACAATGTGTAGGGAGCCCGTCCCAGCTGCTATTGGGGACGATGCAGGGTACACCATGGACTGGTTGCCAGTCCATGATAGTCTCTGTAATTTTTTATTTATTTATTTTGAGTGATGTCATCTGTAGTATACAATCAGAAGAAAGTGTTTCTTTAAAAAAAACAATGTACTGTATTTCTGTCCTACATTTAACAAAGCCAAAAGCAACACAAGCCTCAATCTCCAAGTCAGAATGTTACGGGGGGATTAAAGATCTTGTACTTTAAGGGGTTCAGAGTTATTTTTCTGGTGGTGTGTCACACTTCCTTGATAAGGCCTTACCAAAACATTGACACGCATCAGGAGGAGTCACTGAGTAACTGATACTTACTCTCCATGTATTTGTTCTTTGTGTGGGCACCTCTGTCCATGGTGCTGATGAGTGACTACATGTCGGAGGTGAGAATTGTCTTTGGCATCTATTGCCTTCTGATTATCAAGGGATGACTAAAAACCTACACAGATACACCTTTGTCTGTTTCTGTCTTCATCCATAAAGTCCTAACAGGACATGTTAAGTTGCTCCTTAACTCCTCAAGATGATGTCCTACCACTAAAACTGACATAAGATAACAAACACAGACACAGAAAACTTCTGATATAGAATGCCCAAATCTGCATTAAATGTGTATCAGCGAAATGGAGAGGGTAATTCTACATGTGGATATCATCATGAGAGGAAATAACTCGTGCCCTGATACAATTAAAGACTTCTTGCACCAGGCAGCTTTTCTTTAATCTCCATCATGAAGAGATGCAGTGGTCTGTGATTCAGCAGGAATCTAATAAATAAGTCCAACCTTCATCAAACTTGATTTACCATATTGCTGATTATCGTGGTCTTTGCAACATGGATTACAAAAGACCCCTTAAGATAGTCATACCACTAATAATCAAACCATGGTTCTCATTCAGACTATTTGAAATTAATAATGGCATCAAATGCACTTATCTCAGTTGAAAACATCTGTTTGTTTGTTAAAAGCAAAGTGGCAGTAGAGCAGGAATGAAGATTATATATGAGAGGATAAATATTTGCCTAAATTAATGAAAAATACTAAATCTTTGCATATTTAACACAGCCTAGACTTTCTTTGTATTACTTGATCCTTTTTAGAGACCTGGTGAGACATAATACCATACTCTTGGGATGCAAAAAAAACCCTATCAAAATGTGACTTTCAGCTTCCCAAGCTGAAACCAACGCCATTTTCATAAAGCATCTGCCACACCAGGGACGAAAATCCAAACTTTTTTTAAAAATGCACGAAGTCCATTTGACGTCACTGAATCTGTTTCGTAGTCTGCTTCAGCGTCCCATCAGGTCACGTGTTGTGACCTGATGGCACAAAAGATGGATTTGGATCGTCTAAAAAAGGCAAAACTACTAAAAAGCAAACTGGATTATGCAGAAAAGAAATTCTATCATCTAAGCTGCCTTTTTTTTTTTTGTTCATTCAGATTTTTCTAATAAAATAAAGAATTACAATTATTCAATGATGATGGTAAATTATTTAAACTGCAAATAATCTAAACTCTGGACAATTTGGGTCTTCAGTACAGAGTTATTATTGTGCAGCAGCTCAAGGAAAAAAATCGAGTAGAATGAGTCTTGCGCAAGGATATAAGACGCATTTTACAATGCAAATGTTAAATGAAAAAGAAGAGATCATAAACCCAAAGAAACGACAGTGCAGCTTCAAAAAACCTAATTAAAATGATGCAGCCTTTTTGTTTTAACCTATTGTCTGTTCTACTTTGAAAATGAAGTCTTATTCAGTCCAAAGCATCATTCATAGCGTCGTTTGCAGTCTCATAGGCAGAGAAATATTTGAACATTGTGTAAATCAGATGGATGGCTCAGACAGGATTTGAATATCCAAAGAAGCCTAACCAAGCCAAAAGCCAAGCCTGAACCACACATCTGGTGGTGCACATTTGTTTTTCTCCTCAAAGTTGACAAAGGTAAACTTCCTGCGTCGCATGGGCTTCTCCACCAATGGCTGACGTTTCAGGCTAGGACAGATTTTCTTCTCTTTGTGCACTCCTCCAAAAACCATCAGTAGCATGTTTAGAGGAAGCATGTATGGATCATGTGGACCAAACCTAAAACTTAAACTTCCGCTCCTTCTTTTCAGTAGTACCTAGACAGTGCTGCGTGTTGATGAAAAAAAGGAGTCGCAACAATTGAACTGGTGGTTCCTTGGAGGGGTTTTTGAAAATTGGACTTCTGACAGAGGGAAATCCATTATGCTGATATATCAGGGCACGAGAGCAGCACGAGCCAAGGGAACAAAGGCAGCATGTGGCTTTCCTGCCCCTATTAATTATTTTTGAAGTTGCAGGGGCACATGAGCCATTAAGAAATCCCCACAGGGATACCATGAGGACAAACATGAATAAATACTAATACTTCAAAGTGTTAAAATATTTCCACTTTTTTAAAGTGCTCTTGAAAGTAGAATCAGCCATTTACCACAAAGTATTAGTAGTAATCAACGAGCTGAAATAACTAAGACTGTCAACTAACCGTGTCACTGAAGGGTGTTGCCAAACTCAAAATTTCTGCAAATAAATCTATATATTCAAAAAATAAAAACTTGTAACTTTTTCCTGAGAGATGGCCTAAATGCAACAATAAATGTACTTAAGGTTTCAATCTTTCAACTTATAGTGGAAAACAAGTGAAGCAATAAAAAATTCACTGCTGGTTGTTTCAGTAGAATTAAATGATGTTGTTCAGCAAGTTGCGCAGGCTCTGAGTGGGCGTGGTCTGCACGAGGTATCCGCCCACAAAGAGGAGCTTCTCTCGTCATTGAGCTGCAAACCTCGTGATGTAAAAGGGCGCTCAATACAACTGCAGCCAGCAGCGATCTGCAAAACCTGCAACACGACTTGAGGATTCGAGCAGCACTGATGCCACGTCTGGTATGTTTTCGATTTTTATTTGTTTAAAATCTACCATTATATTTAAAGTGAATATATATATATTATTATTCTGACTAGTTTTGTGCAGTTTCACTTGAAATATTTCGTGTAACTATTGTATTTAAAATGTGGTCAATAAGCTGTATAAAAATAAAGAAAGAAAAAGAAATGTATAATCTATATCAACGCTGATTTCACTGTGACGTGTGACTGTGGGGTTATATATTGCAAAGTATTTCTTTTATTTCTTTGCTTATATTGAGACCCTTTAAACCCATTTTTATTTCTAACAAATCATACACCAGACTGTTCTGAAGATTTCTTTGATTTTTTTTTTTTTGCTCTACATGCTGCATTGTCTCCAAGTTTGTTCTGTGAAATCACTTGTCCTGTATGTCTGTAATGAATGAGTTTGAGTGTGAGAAAGTCTGACTATAGCAATTCTCACTGCAGTTCACGGATGGATGACTGTCAAAAAGAGATCCCGTCAGGTGAGTTCAAGGAGAAAGACTATGTTTAAGTTTCATAAGACTTTTAAGGAAACGGAATAGGATCTAGATAAGGTTTTGCATGATGTTGTAGAACGTGAACATTACTGAATATGTGGTTGTTCCTACTTTTCTTTAAAAAATACACTGCTTAAGAAAGAATGACAAACTAATTTGAGCACAGAAGACAGTAAATGTTACTATCAGTTCTGCGTTATATCAGTAATAGTAAAGTTTATTAACAAAAAGGCAGTAATAATGGCAGTCTTTTCAAAAACTTCAAAATTCAGCTGCACTTGTTAAAAGTAATATATTTGAAAAATCTAAGAATCTTAATTAAAAAGACTTCACAATCAGGTGATAACACCTCCAATTCATATCAATTACCTCATTAATATATAGACTACTTTAGAACATTTATTTTTCTGAAGAACGAGTCAAATGTCAGATTTTATGTTAGCTAAGTCTCCATGTAGTTTTTAAGGCAATTTAAAATCTTTCATGACTGTACTCTCATCTAAAGTTAAATGTACAGAAATATTCAAATGCATGTAGTCCAAACTGAAATTTACTAAATCTTTAATTACTTGAAAAAATATGATGGATTCATTGCTTTTACAGGCCATTTTAATTTGTACATAAGCCAGAAAGAAAGAAAGAAAGAAAGAAAGAAAGAAAGAAAGAAAGAAAGAAAGAAAGAAAGAAAGAAAGAAAGAAAGA
>JAOXYM010000014.1:18291697-18304965 GCA_028567055.1 Leptatherina wallacei
AAAGAAAGAAAGAAAGAAAGAAAGAAAGAAAGAAAGAAAGAAAGAAAGAAAGAAAGAAAGAAAGAAAGAAAGAAGTTGGGAAAATGAAAATAAAGTATTTTCTTCTCTTTGTGTGTGTTGGTCTTTTTTCAGCTGCTCAATAAAATTTGTGTTCTTTTGTGTGGTCTCTTTGTGAAAAAACTATTAAAAAATCAACAATACAACAACAGACTCATTTCTTATGATGGTTCCTGTTTGATTAACAGTGTATGATTTTTCTTCCTTTATAACGTAAGTTCTGAGTATGTTGCCTATGCATTGTTATTACTGTGAATATTTAAAATCCCCTCATTCAACACGCTTTTATCTTGGTTTTAACATGGAAAGATGGACTTGCACGCGCCCAAGTTTGCTTAGGCAAAAGCAATTACTCTTTGGCACGCGCCGACCAGCTGAGGCGTTGCAGATGGTCGCCAGGAGCTGCTGTACACGGTCTTGTAGAGAGGTTTCAGCTTATGTCATAGCCTGGTTTTGAAGGCTATTATGTGAAAAACAAATAAACAATAGTGGTTCTAATGGATAGCCTATGTTTCTTGCTCACGTAGATTTATTCTTTTTTTTTAAAAATCTGGACGAGAGGGTGTCTGTAAATTTTGAAGCAAGTTCATATTTTTTCCACACTTTTATAAAAGAATGTGGGACTTTACCGTCAACTGAGCCCTTTTATAGTCTATTTTTGTTTATTCCCCTGTTCTAAACCAGGCGTGTGTCTTCAGAATACCAGAGACATGAACTTGAGCAGAAAATGTCACAATTTGAATGTTCCCGCCGCGCAGCTCAGCAGATGTGAACATACAATAGATGGGGCCCACGCGCTGAATAAATGAGTCCAAATTTGAATAACTGTCGCATGTCTGGCGCGTGCAAGAAATATCCCAGCTTTCCCAGGCTTCGCAGGGAAAACCGTTGGCAGCCCCTATTCCAGTTCAATGGGGATTTAGCTGCTCATTACCGCGAGTTGTGGGAAAGTCTTTGAGGAACCCTGGGAAAAAGACTCCTCCATTAACTACACTTGATTTAATCTTGTGTCAGGCCGGCCATCAAAGGTTGCAGCTGCGCCAGGGAAATGCACTGCCTTACAGGGTTTGTCTGGACCCAACAGGCAGATAAATGAATAGATGATTAAATAAAGACGACTCCTAATACAGCACATGAACGTTTAATGATACATGATACAAAACCGCAGGAGGCAAACTTTGTGGATACACAGTTTGTTGTATATTTTCTTTGGTGACTTTATTCAAGAAAAACAAGTCAGCTTATATTTAAAAAGGGGAAAAACATCGAAATTCAAATCAGTTTGGTTTTTTATTCTAATAATATAGCCTATAATATCACTGCTAGCGAGGGGTGCTTTGTTAAGAGAGAGAGAGAGAGAGACAGAAAGAGAGAGAGAGAGAGAGAGAGAGAGAGACGAAATGTAGACAAGTTACTTGCTCAGGTAAAAACTAAAAAAGAAAAATAATAAATATATTCACCTAAACATTGTGATGACGCTGTATAAATAGGCTATTAAATGAGGCAATTTGTAATGTAAAACTTTATCATAAAACATAGATAGGCCTGTATAAAACATATCATCTATTGGTTATTCATCCAACTAAATCATTCCTGTGATGACGACTATCATCCGGCTTTGAGCTCTTTCACGGCGCTCCTCTAATTACTGTCAATTTCCTCTGGGGAATTGTAGCAACCACCTCTCGTGGGAATTTCCCCTCCCCTCTTCTCCCCTCCAAAACTGGCGGGAGGTGTCTATGACAGTTGGACCGGTGCAACAGATGGGCCGAAGAGGCACGCGCCGAACACGAGTCTCGCCCACAGCACCCCTCCCTGCTCCTCTTACCCCCTCGAGCTCCGCAGTAAAACCACCCACATCCCGAAGAAGCCGCTTGAGCGGAAAAATCAATCAGCCTTGTGACAGTATGGGAGGCAGGGTGTGTGTAAACCGGTATGATGCTGCAAGTGGTTGGTTATGTAATTTCTCCAAAATAACCACCTGAAAATAGTCTTTAGAAAGACAGCACACCCTACCAGTAAAAGATTATTGTAGAATAACCTATTTCTTTGCATGTAAAGTCAGAGCAGTGAAGTTTATCTTTTGCAGTTATTGGGATTTTTTCAAAAAACAGTTCTGGGTACTTAAAAGTCTTTCCATTATAAAGCTGCCTGTTTCTCATTTATTCATATTTGTTATTTGTGGGCTTATGAGGTGGTTAGTTCATAGTGACTTGAAGGCACTAATATAGAGGTGACTTGACAACCAAACGCCCTTTCAGGTAATATTGTAGCTACGCTGCACAGCACGAGTTTTTTTCTTTGGTGAAGAAAAGCATTACAGTTAATTTAGGCTAAGAATGAAAACCATAAAGCCTATGGACGTTTTGATTTAATTCTTAAATTTAAGCAGAACTTCCTGTTCCTTCCCCTGAACAATGACCAACTCACTACGGATTTAAGTAATAACTTCAAACTTACTAGATCATCAGTTAATTAATTGAGTTAACTTATAATTGTCAGCTGATTTTTACAAAATAAATTACTTTCAAAATGTGAGAGTCTGTTAAAGTGGTTTCATATTTAACCGGTTTGCTTTCTCTTAGAGAAACTTATCAATGTAGAAATTTTGTGACATATAAAAGAATGTCTGAAGTAAATGCAAATCAGCACACATTACTCAAGGATTTATTAAATATGAATAAATCAACATTGAGTTCATCTTCACATTATGGTGATCAAAAGTAACTTGTGATACAATAAATCATCATGAGTCAAGCATTAACTTATATCACTTTACCGTTACTGTAAAGTGTTACCATTCATTTCAGTGCAAGGAAATTTGTACTAAGTTAATAGAAATTCAAATGGGGAAAGTTTCCATAATTATATATTAATAATATCAATAGTGTTTACAATATAAATCAATACAGTATGTCAAACCTAAATGACTATTTAGGACGAGTGTAATGAGTTAGGTCAATTTTACCAGCCCAGTTTTGCAGGTATACTGCAGAAGAGGGAAGGCACATTTGGATACTTACAAAAGACTCCAGCGTAAATTTACATGTCACAATTCAGATTTTCACTCAAGTAAAAATTACACTAGAGTCAAAACATTAGTATCTCGATGTAATTCATGCTAGATAAGTTCAGAATATTTGTTATACTTATTGACTTGTAAGCATATGTTACTGAGGAGAAAGGAACTGACACACTTTATTATCAGGCGCAATAATCACCCGGGTTTTAATTCTATGACCTGCAAACCTACTGGTATGTCTGTCATTTAAATATATTGGATGAAATATTACTGTTGTTTCCTCATAAATACATTTAAGGAAAGTGTTATGTAACAAAAGGGGCAATTTTGCTCATTAAAAAAGTACAGTTAGAATATTTTCATCAACATGCGTTCATCACTGTTTAGTCATTTAGTAGATCTTTTAAAGTTTTCCTTTAACAAATAAGTTATGCTGTAAAGTTTATAATCATGTCTCCAAAGGCTAAAAGGCTCTCTGAACCTGCAACTATGTCTAACTGCAAAATATAGATTTATATTTTCACTGTCAATAATTTGACTGTCTGTAAGTGGGTTGCTCATTTCATTAATAAACAATGGGCATACACGTTTTACAGTATTCCAAAAGGCCACCAGATGGACCTATCGTGCCTAAACAAGTAACAACATGTATCCAGTGATGCTGATTTCACTGCCAGGTTATGTAAAACTAATGCAGGTGAAGCAGTATGTAAATAACGCTGGGCGTGCTGTCAAAAAGTCCATTTCTGAATTACCAATTAGCTGTTGGTCTACACTTGACAGACACTCACCACCATGCCTGCGTCACTGACTTTGTTGGGCAACATGGCGAGTTTTCCGTAGTTTGTGTGCACTGCTCCTTTAATTTCTGAGCGGATTTTCAGAGACCAGCAACTTGTAACAGGCTCAGCAATCCTCCCCCTGTTGGATTATTCAACAGGTGCTGAGTCCCATGTTGCCATCTGCTATAGGAAGAAAAACACACTGGAAGAAAATACTCTCCAAGACACTTGATGCGCGTTAATATGGCGAAAATATGTAAATTCAAACGAATAGTTTACAGGACATAAAGAGACTCCTGCAACAGGTAATGAGGAGGATCCTGAACTGAACAGAAGATAATTGAGCCAAACCGTCGTGCACAAAAAAAGAGGTTTGTGTATCTCTAGAGTTTAGAAGAATGGAGTGAATTTGATCATTTCAATATGTAAAAGTGTCACACACTTGCCTCTGAAACGGATCGTCCTATTGAACACCGCTCTGTAAAGCGCCATGGAGCGATAACTGAACTTCCTCACGAAGCTAACCCGGTGACTGAGGTGATCTGAGCATTTATAAATACAATGCTGACCCCATCCGTCCGGTGAACTAATCGGGGCCAACGTAGGAAAGTAAAGGAAGGAGTCGGCCAACCTGCAGCAGCAGCGCAGCTATGGTGGTGGAGGGCGAGAAGGCGCTGCTCGCAGCGAGGCAAGGGGATGTGCAGTCTCTGAAAGTGCAATTAGCTGGAAAAGTGCTCAACGGCGACGTCAAGGATGTGCTAGGGGCTTCGCCCGTCCACCATGCAGCCCGGGCTGGGAAATTGTCCTGCCTGCGCTTCTTGGTGGAGGAGGCAGGGCTACCGGGCAACTGTCTAGCGAACAATGGGGCCACTCCGGCGCATGATGCAGCGGCCACCGGCAACCTGGCCTGCTTACAGTGGCTGCTGACCCAGGGAGGATGTCGGCCAGAGGTAAGTGAGTTAAGTCAGAGGTGAACCACTTCAAGTGAATGGTTAAACCTTCTTTTTGTAGTATAGCCTACATGAATATATTAAACGTGCACATTCAATTCTCTACCCGTATAAGTGACCAACCATGAGGGTTTTCATCCATACTAATTGTTAGATTATAGTTTCATGCTATATTAAGTTAAATGACTCACATGGCATGCAATTTTCAGATTTTAATGGGTGTCACTTGTTGCGGTCTGTATTGGCCCTTTGATGAGCTGACCATAAGGCTATGAAATATCCTATATAGCTATACCCCAAACCTTAGATGACAATGAAATTAATTCACTTGAAAAACTTCACGCTTTTATGATAATTGGTGATTTTTCTGATGATTGGTGAGAACAACAGACAACTTCCTACAAGATTGCAAATGCAAATGAAAAAAACCCCACCAGTAAAGCATCACTACACATCAGATGATAATGACTGCACATCTTCACAAAAGCCTGAGGGTTGTTTCATTGCAGTTTGTGTTCAAACCCACTAATGAAATATATTAAATGCAAAACACTCTTAAAAGAATAATGAAGAGATTTCAAAGTCCTTTGAAATTGAACTTTTTCTTTTAGGTTAAAACTGTTTCACTGCCTCTTGTTCCCATGGTAATGAGATATGCAAACTGGATTTGCAAATGTAATATCCCTTAGCTCATACATTGACTTATGATGGTCACAAATAAAAGTGCATATTGTCCGCACAGTTTGATTAGATAGCTACATGTTTGGTGCTGTAATGGTTAAACCCTCACATGGTGGAATAAACCACATGCTGACTTGTTTGCCTTTTGTGTCCCTGGTAGATGCAACATATTCTCACTCAGTAAGAAAGCATGTGTCTTGAAAGAATCTTGAAAGCTGTGACACCGTTTAGTTTTGTGTTTGCCGAAGTATGAATTAAAGTAAGAGTACGTCCAGATGTTTTTGAGATGGTCGCACATTTTTTTCAGTGCTGCAATTCACCACAGTACTGAGGAGCTTGGGTTTGGCTTTGGGTTTACACAAAGAATAGAAAAACTTAAGTTGTTTTAAAAATTCAAAAAAATTCAAAAGAAACACGATTCTGCTAAATGTTTGTTGGGCAGGTGTGCATCTTTCAGTATTCATTTGTTAACCAAAAAGATCCAATGTGACTTGGACTCAGATGGAAGTTGAGAGTTGACTTGCAGACTGATTTGTAAGTCTGATGAGTAATGAGGTGACCGTGCACTGAACAATGCAGTGAATAAGGCTAAAGAAATAAGCAATTATTCTGTAAATGAGTGGGAAACTTCTTTTTTTTTCAAATGGTGTTAGAAAAACCTGTAGGACTACACATGTCAAGAATGTTCTTAAAACATTAGGCATTGTGAAAAGAGGTGCATCTTCTGCAAAGTTTTACTGTGTTATTCACAAGCTGAATGCACAGGAGCTCGACATCAAGTCAAATATTCGTAGCTGGCTTTATTGTTTCCTGCTCACAATGGCATTTAATCTACTTTAGGTCATTTTCATATTACATAAAATGCCTGTAAATATTTCTTGTACCTTTTCATTGTATGTAAAATATGCTACGGACGGTACGGTACGGTACGTAAAATATGCTCTATGGTATTCCTGCATGCAATGGATAAGAGACACAGTATATCTTGGAAAGTCACCAGCCTGTCATAGAGTAAAGATGCCCAGACATCAAAGGTAACGAATCTCTTCAGGGCAGTTTTGACTGAGATTTAGAGCCACTGCAGACATTTAGGGATGTGTACGTCCCACACAGAGAGATCCATCATCAGCAAGAGATTCCTCTTAAAGACCAAAGTGATGTGAGACGAAGGAATCACAGAGCTGACACACCGGTTAAAATGATTCATACACAACACACCAACACCTGAGTCCTACAGGCAGCAGTGTCAGCTGTCATGTTTCTCCATTATGTCTTTTTGTTTCTGAAATGATTCCATTCAATATTAGCGAGGCTCAGCTGCACTTCTCTGGACTGCACATTCAGTCTATTTTGCAATATGATACCAGTATTCTGAAGAGTGTTAGATATTGGTGAAAGTTTATCGCATGTAAAAACAGACAATATGACAGCCATAAAGTAATTTCCTCTTAAAGTCACACTTGTATAAGAGAGTTGAAAAAGCTTTTTCTGTATTTTTTGGTAATTTGAGAGTTTTCTTAGTCAATATCAACTTCTAAGTCACAGCAAATTTTAGTTTTTTATGTCTTGTTTTAAATTCTGCGTAAAAATTATATTTAGACTCTCTTTCCTTTTGTCTTAACTGTAAACATCACAATTTACAGTGCTTGTTCGAAGTTTTGACACACCTACTCATTTATTTAAGAATGGGTGTGTTCACACTTTTGACTGGCTTTGTAGATTATAGCTTGCATTCATTTTTATGGTAGCTGTTATGAAGGGGCACCGCTCACTTACGTTTTTAGCTGCTTAGATGACTTTCATGTGGCTTTGGATGTCAAGCATTTCAAGCTCTTTAAGTCCAGCATGCTAATGATTAGTTGGAATTTTCTGGTGGCAACTAGCCTAGCATTTCCTGACAAAAAAGTAAGTGGGAGTTAGTTTGGGACCCCTCGGTTTATTTAACTGCAGCAAAACATGTGACAAAGTGCTGAATAACGTGTTTGTTGAAGTCTTATTGTTTCAAGCCTGCCCCATGTTAGACAGCTATTTATAACTGGGCTGACCTGGACAAGGTCTGGTGGAAATATGTTTGAATGGGAAGAAGACCAGACACATTCTGGTCTCCTTATGTTCTACTGGGCTATGTGGCCTTGTGACCAGGCCATGTGCCTGTTGCTTTAAAATGGTTAATTAAATCCTAATTTCATAATATACAACGAACAAACAGCCGGTTCTTCGTAGCTGTATGTCTTGAAATGACCTTTTTCTAAATCATTTATTACTTTTTGAAAAAGAAATAAGCGTGAGTAAATCTAATGCTTCATATTTCTCCTCTGATCCTGTTTGTTTTATTTCCAGGCCAGGGACAGCTCTGGAGCCACTGTTCTCCACCTTGCATCCCGGTTCAGTCACCATGAGGTCACTGACTGGCTGCTGAAGAGTGGCGAGGTGGACCCCGGGGCTTCCACTGACACAGGTGCCCTACCTGTTCACTACGCTGCTGCCAAGGGAGACCTGTCCTCTCTCCGACTGTTACTGGGTTACAGCCCAAAGTAAGAGCTATAATAATTTTGTCTTTCCAGCAGCTTCCTTTTACTGTTTTAGTCCGTTTGCTCCACAAGTTGCTCAATTTATCTCAACTGTAGTTATGTAATCCAGTAACTTGAAGGATTTAAATGTTACTGAGAGAATTGGTTCTGAAATTATGAGGTTGTTTTTTAAAAACAGTTGTAACAGAGTGGCGTGTAGCTCAACTCGTTGATGGCTGTAGCTGTAGCTCTTCGATGCAGCAGGCAAAAGTTCAATTCCCAAACTAGAGACTTTTGCTGCATTTCATCCCCCTCTCTAACCCTTTGTCTGTTGAACTACTGTCAAATCAAGGCCACCTGAGCACAAAAATGTCTTAAGGCTGGAGGGTGTATTGATGGATATAAAGTTAGAAAAAACAATGAAGTTTAAATAAGAGTGGTGTATGAAAGAGTTTGATAAAAGCTTAACTTTATCTCCTACAACATTAGTAATATAAATAACTGCCTTAATTTGGGGCTCCTAATCCCAATGGAGTCAAATGTAACATTGACCTGACTGTCTGACAGTTGTTTTTATTGTCAACTGCATCAATTTGATTTCTATTTAGAAGTGCTCTGTGTGCAGCAGTGAGTTTTCCCCCCGCTCTTTGCAGTTGCAGCGTGTTACAGTAGAGCGCCTGCTCAGATTCACATTTCACACTGTTGCCACATTAGAAGTCTGACATAGATCAATGATCTTCCAAATTTCCAAGGATCAGTACTACAACTCTTATTTCTTTTCCCATTTTAAGACTGATTGAGAAAAAGTCAGAGTTTGGGCAGTTTGAGTTATTTATAGTAAATTTTCAATTTGAAAGGCTGCAATATACTTTAATAATACTTTAATTACTCATTAATATTTTTTTATTTAGAAATAAATGACCATTTGATCTAAAAATCAACTGAATTCAACAATAATTGGTATATTGATTGCTCACCTGTGTTTTCTGTGTAGAGGACTGAGTACTCAATCACTGAGTCTGTCAAATGAAGACTATAAAACACCAAAAACCTTTAAAAAAAAAGAAGAATATCATTGAGGAAAAAGCTCTGTTTAGTTCAGTTAACAAAAAGCCCAAATTATTTAATTTACTACAGCCAAAGACTTAGCAACTATGTATTTCTCACATTCAAGAACAAATAACCAGCAAGTGTTTGGATTTACATGAAAAATCTAAGAAAAGACAAACAATGGCCAAAGGTCTTTATATCCTTTTTCAACCAAGTAAATTCCTTTGAGACCTGGCCAAACATCATAGGTTTATGCAATGCAATCTCAGCAAATTGTGTACCATATAGGTATTTTTCAGTTACCAAAAAGGTTGCCATTGTAAAAGACTACAAGTCAAAGATGGATGCACCCACTGTGATATCGCTCACTGATATGAGAACAATCATTCTGAGTTTGTCTCTGGCTGTCACCAGGTAAGATTTCTTTAAGCCAGATTAATCAATAGATAAATACAATGCACATCAATTAGGAAGCATTAAAGGCATTGATCTGTCATTCAGAAAAACCATACCCTTAATTAATTTAGCTTTAATGTACTTTAAGCAGGGCAGTCTTTGAATTTTATAAAAGTTCACCCCTTGCACCTGTTATGAACAGGGGAACTAGCCACAGACTACAACCGTTTTGCTTATCAAGCAGTAAATTTGTTTCGTTTTGCTGTCAAGTCAAATTTGCTGTCTCATCGGACTGATGTGCTTTTGGAACCAGCATAAAGGGGCCATTCGAAGAAGATCAGTTTTCATCACTTTTGAATTAGCTTTTTTTTTTTTTTTAGCCCTGAGGCCATCATTTGTATCAAGTACTTTAAAGTTGTTTTGTGAAGTTTAAACACTATATATTATTATATGATCAGAATATCTAAGGGTGCATTCACACCAGGACAGTATGGGAGACTCTGGTTGATTGGGTGGGCGGGGAAATGTGGCACCTTCATTTGGTTTGGTTTACTTTCACACTGCACTTTACTCAAGCAGACCAAATTTCTTGGACAGCATCATGCAGTTGTAACAAATGATCATTTTTGGGTAGTATTTCCTCAAACAACCACTGACCAAGAAGGAAAAAACAAGAAGAAAAAGAAAAAAAAGAAAAACCCAGCTTATCGACTGGCGAGGACCAAAATGTAAATCCTTCCCCTTCACTATAATTAAACAAATGCAGCAACACCAAATTTTTGTAAGCTTAGGATTTCTATATTTTTCCGCATTTCAAAACATTTTCTAACCTTTTTTTTCTAACCTCGACTTCTTCAGACCTACGCTGTTTTCTTTTACCGGAAAAAGCCATGAGCGCTACATGACTTTGTCTCTTTGGTTTTTTGGATCGTACATTTGGATTCACACTGTAAGTGAACCGAGACCCCTGGTTCTCAAGTGGCACAGAGTTCCGATTTATGGTTTGCATTCACACTTGGCGCTGTTTGGTCTACTTTAAACAAACCCTGGTCCACTTTCACAGTTGGTTCGTTCGGTGAACGCAGAGTGCGAATGAGAGTTGATCATAGGGAAGTATTTGGCTAGATATGTTTATGACTGGGATACAGCACTATAAACACATAAAAGCATTTAATGGACTGGTTATTAAAAAAATATATATTTTAAACATTAACCTGAAGTTTCTCAATCCTTGTAATTAAAATTATTTCCTACTGCTGCCATTATGACATAGCAGTATGATCACAGCTCAGTGTTTAAACTACACAATCCTGTGTTTTGAACTGTTTTGACATTGATGACATTAGCAAGATAAGTAGCCAACCCACTAATATTGTGTGGTTGCACCCCAGACAGGTGCATAGCTGCTGAAAATTTAATGAGCCTCAGGGACATGGTAGCTCCCTGATAGCTTGGCCCCATTCACTCCTCCGCACCACCCCTCCCACCGTCACTGTTTACCGCCATCTCCACGGCGACACACAGAAGCACCAACTGGCGATAAGATAATGAGGAAAACAAATCCATTTGAATAGATGGGTTGCTTTCTAGTCATTGGCCTCAGGCATTGTTTGGAGAAGAACTTTGCAGCAGGGAGATAGCCCTCTTGTTTCAGGGTTTATTACAACATGCACATTTGTATCAGCATGTTTTAGAAGGCTATTGAGAGGCTCAGTTTGTTCTACCTGAAAAAAATCACAATAATATGGGTTGCATCATCACTTTAGTAACAAGCAACTAATGATGCTGCAACATAATGAGAATGTGACTACAGAGGTAAAAGTACAGAGGTGGAAAAAAGTTTTCAGACACTCCCTGCATTCGTGAAATATTGTATTGGCAATCACTCTTATGTCTTCAAGTGTAATTTCTTGTTGTATAGTCACAGCCAAAATACACAAAAAAATCCTAAAAAACTAATATTTTATTTCAAAATATTGATTATTAGATATATTAAAATATTGTTCTTGATCATATTTGAGATTGTGTAAAAAAAAATCCATCACTATACATACACTGACAGAAAGTAATCAAACAACAACTCTAAAGTCCTTTAGGAGATTTTTCTGTTTATAACATTACATTCAAAGTTTTGCTTTGAATTTTTGTTAACTCATGAAAGCAGTAAAAGCTATCACAGAAGAATTTCTGCTTCCATATATGCTGTAAATAAATTTTAGGCTTAGGGATATTTAGTCATTTAAAACTTTACCTGCAGTCAACAGCATTAAGAGCACTCTCAGTCTGGAGAAGCAGCTAGTTTCCAAATGGTTGAGGCTAAGGCTAACAGGTACACTAAAAAGTCACTCAGAGGTGTCATTATAGACTCAGAATATGTCATTATACTGAATTATTTCATTACAGTTACACTGCATAATTTCTGCATCATACATTAATTTACTTTGATGCAGAAAAACCATGTGTTAATATAGACCACAGCCTGTTCCGAAGCAGTCTGGGCTGCAACATGCTATATCACCATAGACGACGTTATGTAGAGCCAGTCCGGGTAACTGTCTGTAAGATACTTACTACATCAAAGTATTACATACAGTACAATTGCGGTATTTTTTTCTCTGTCATATACTCAAACACATCAAAAAAACACATCAGAGGCAAAGTCAGGACAGCTGTTACAAAAGGACACTTAGACGTATGGACTAGAGAAGCCAAGGATCAAACCACCAACCTTTCAAATGACAGACTGACTGATTATATTGCATATTGCAACTATAGTAGCAATTTCTAGCAATTTTTATTTACTGGTACGGCTATGTTCTGGGGCCTCCTTCCACTTTCATTTGCAAATGAGAAATGCCTGTGGCAAGGAGACCCATAAATTCCCCCTTCCCGAAAAAAATGATAATGATTATAAGGAAGCACCAAATTAATGCAGAAGAAGACTCTGTAGGACATAAGTGTGTGTATATATATATATATATATATATATATACTGTATATATGTTAATCTGGTGAACTCTGGTGCCTGTGCTTACTCTGTCAGAGGCAAGTGTGTAAATTCAACGGAGATAAAATTTGAATGTCCTTTATTAATTTACATTAGCTTTTTTTGTTTACTCATTGTGTATTTTAATGGGAAAAACGAAAACCATCTACAACTATTTCCTTTAAGTACTCAATTGTTAGGTAAAAAGATGAATGTGCACATTTTGTCTACAAACTTTAACTTACGTAATTTCTGTCTTTTTGTGCACAGATGGTTTATAGTTCAGTTGTATCTTTGTTCCCAGATATTTTAGTTTGCGAGATTTATGAACCACATCTAAATTGACAGCCCGTTCACCAATCCACCCCAGTAAACCAAAACAAAAACCCTAATGTGCTCTGCCTGGGCTGATAGCCTTGATACACAAAAGAGTGAATGAATGAGAGCTGGTGAAAGAGAGAGGCGGTATGTGAAGCTGCAGACAGGTTATGTAATCAATTAGCGCAGATTAAGATCTTTGGCATCCACACAGATCCAACATACAGTTGAAAAGGGTACACCTCTGCATTTGGATAATCCAGAGAGTTAGTTGTCTGAAACTACAGACAACTCACACAAAGTGGGAGCACAAAATAATCACAAGTTCTTTAATTGCTCATTTTCTTTCTTTTTTTCCTTTTGCATTTTAATGATGTTGTCCCTTCTCGTGTTGCAACAGGAATAATCATAACCCTAATACACATACAATCTAGAGAATTTCAGTAGTCACATTAAGACAGTTGTGAAGTCAGCCTATTATCACTTAAAGAACATATCAAGGATTAAAGGACTGAT
>JAOXYM010000014.1:18307111-18340690 GCA_028567055.1 Leptatherina wallacei
TTTTGTTTTTGTTCAGCTGAAGAAAGTTCAGGCTCATCCAGTCATTAATCTCCTCAATGCATTTACCAAGAGCCTGGGCCTCGGTCTTCTGGAGACATCGTAATATAAATCTGTGTGTCGTCTGCATAGCTATGGTAACTAACTTTATATGGTTGGTTCATGTCTGAGTCCACAAGAACACTGCCTCTTATTTCTCTCACCACTCCTCTCTACCTGCTCTGTACGTCTTGCCCACTGGCACTTTACACTAAGCACAAAAGCAAGTCAGGCAAAGCTAGTGGAGGGATAATCCTCTTAAGAGACTCATTGCTCATTTGTCAGAGTCCAAATAAAGT
Organism: Leptatherina wallacei; assembly: GCA_028567055.1. NCBI lineage: Eukaryota > Metazoa > Chordata > Actinopteri > Atheriniformes > Atherinidae > Leptatherina > Leptatherina wallacei. Next base: position 18,307,447 of record JAOXYM010000014.1, read on the forward strand.
ACGACCTTATGGGATTTAGTGGGGAAGCACTCGTTCACTCCATGACCTCCCGCTGTTACTGAGAAGATCTGGGACAGGAGGGAATGCGGGCATTGGATAAGGTTTGGGATTGGAGGCGGGACTAAGGGCCTTGGACATAAATGAGAGTGGGATTTAGCTGGTCATTACTACTGTATACGCTCAAAATAGCCATATAATGACAGTGACTAAGGCATGTTTTTCTGACACAATTGCCTGTTATCCTGAGATACATATCCAATTCTTCAAACAGAGCTGATAAAATACTTAATTAGGGGCTTTGTCTCTAAAATATTAGAACATAAGAAAAACAGCCTTGTTTCTTGTATCAATAATTATTTTGATTGGCAAATAAAATGTGCTGTATTTTAAACTATCATTGTATTTCTTTTATAGTAATGAGTATAAAGCATGGAAAATGATTTGATGGCAGCATCTAACACACACAACTTGTGTGTTAGCCATTCGTGAGCTAATGTTTGTAAAGTCTAATATCAGCTTGGGCCAGCTGCAACGATAACTAAGTACAATATAAGTTTGTGAAAAGGACCAACTCCAAGCACAGCACCTGAACCAAAATGTTTTTTGTTTGTTTTTTTATTGCTTCTCTTCATTTAACTTGTTTCACAATAAAACTTCCATCTGTGATAAAAAAAATTTAAATGTCTTGATGTATTACAAACTTCCAGATTTTTTTCCTAAATACTCAAACATGTTATTGTCTCATAATATTTCATTTTGATAAAGCATTTGCATAAATTAAGTGATGCCAGTAAGGTACTTCAGACAGTTAACCTGAGCTGCTCCGTTGCTTCCCACACGATCTGCCTCATACTCTATCACCACCTATCAAACGTACCCCTCCAATCTTGTCTGTTTTAATGGTAAGAATCCCTTCTCACTCTCATCCTCATCATTGCTGCTACTGTTGCTGCTGTCACCTTTCAAAACAGTAACACTGCCGGTCTTTTTCAGCCCCTCTACCACCCCATCGTCTACCTGTAAGCCCCTGAGCAGAATTTAATTCATCACTCCAATATGAAATAAAGAAAACATATTCACAAGGAGTGATGGGATCGAAGCCTAGATGCCAAACTCTGATTATATTCTTGTGGATTTTGGACTTGTCTGACAAGAGGACATGTTATGGCTACAAAAAGGCCAAAATCTTTAAACTCAGCAGTACTTTAAAGAACATTTCATTTTGTTATGTATTACCTCAAATGTGACGCTGTTGTTTCAAATCCAAGCTCAGTTCTTTAGGTCCTGATAGATGTAATGTGTATTAAGACATTCACACAATATACATTTTTTTAAATGTTCTTTGCTTTTTTTTCTTTTTTTTTTCTGTTGTTTTCACATTACACCTGAAAGTGATATTGGGGACATCTTCATCCACTGTCCTGTTTAGGCTAATATGCTGCTAAAAATAAATGCTTCTCTTGAACCACTTTAGAATAAAGTATCATCAATCTGGTTTATTTTTCAGTCCCTCCAGGATGCTTACTTACCTCTTACGGTTTGATTTTCCTACAGTGTTGTCAACGCTCAAACTAAGAATGGTGCCACACCGCTCTACCTGGCCTGCCAGGAGGGCCATCTGGAGGTTGTCCAGTACCTAGTCAAGGACTGCGGGGCGGATCCAATCATCAGAGCCAATGACGGGATGACACCTCTGCATGCTGCTGCTCAGATGGGCCACAACACTGTCATTGTCTGGCTGGTATGTTGGAATGTCAGGAAATTGTACAACAAATCTTGACAAGGCATCTATTTACTCATAAATAACTCATTGGCAACCTGTATTTGGTGATTTGTTATTAAACAACTATGTTTTTAAAATTTAAAAAACGGAATACTGCTTGTAATTCTCAAGAAGTTCCTGTTGGATAATTGGTTTAAGTATAATTGAATAGTAAAAATCTAATGTGTTAAAAAACGTCATGTGATAACAATTGAAGAAATGTTTTGCACTGTGATTTGGCTTGACTAAAACCTGATATTTTGTCATTGCTACAAAGCATTCATGTAAACCTTTGAATGACTAAATGTTTCTAATTCCCTCTAATTGAGTTGCAATCTCTCTGAATAACCCCCCCCCCCCCTGTAGATGAGTTTCACAGAGATCAGCCTGACAGACAGGGACAGTGATGGAGCCACAGCCATGCACTTCGCAGCCAGTCGTGGCCATGCAAAGGTGCTCAGCTGGTTGCTGCTGCACGGTGGAGAGATCGTCACAGACAACTGGGGAGGGACCCCCCTTCATGATGCTGCAGAAAATGGTGAATTAGAGGTAAGTGTTGTACCTAATGTTTACTTTCTGTAAGGTTAAATATGTGCACTTTAAACCAGAAACTGATGTCACTTGTATCATACAGTATATTTCACTTTGACAGCGATTTGTTTTTTTGGGGTATTTTGAAGTAATGATAATAAGAGCGATTTCAGAGAAGAACATGTTGAGAAACAACTACATAAAGTGAACAAATAGATTATGCACAGGCACTGGGATTCTTTGTGGTGCTCACTGACCCATAATGGCTTTTACAGCCATCTGTTTTGAATGAATGCCTCACTTAACGCTTTTCACCACCTTTCTAACCTGCTGCTTTGACTAACAATTTTATTGCAACTGAGTGCTGTCCGACAGCTGCTCCATCGCCAGTTTCCTTCTTAGAGAAAACTGTGAATTCTATAGGAAAGGTTGGAAGTAAAACACTAAATTTACTTGGATGTAATAAACTTAGTTCAGAAGTTAAATATGAGTCATTATAGCAAAAATTTCTCTTGCTTTAGCCACAAACTTGCCTGGAGGCTTTACATTAGTTCCCAAATGTCTTTTAATGTTTAAAGAAATTCTTTATTCTCCTTGTTAGAAGGATATTTATTCACCTTGTCAGTGTTTTATAATCACAACTTTGCCCAAAGTTGTATGAATTAAATTATCATTGAAGAATCAGGTGGTAGTTTACATCTTTGTTCAGCCTGATAGCAAATTCAGATATATTAATAGACCTTTTTATATTTTCATTTGTGTTTAAGAATGAAGATGATCTGTGTGTTAAAGTGATGTACTTTTCTGCTTTAGTGAAGTTTAAATTGCAAAAACAAATTTTCCCCAGATTGTTATTTAGTCATTACTTTCAACTGTGCACACCATTGCTCCAGAACTAATAATTTTTGTGTAGATTAGGTTAATGACCACTGATTAAGACAGACTGACATGGTAACACTATGATTTTCTGCATCTTATTCTTATCTGACACTTAATCTATCTGCTCTCAGTGCTGCCAGATCCTTGTGGTCAACGGGGTGGACCTCGGCATAAGGGATCAGGACGGCTTCACGGGAGCAGACTTGGCTGAATACAACGGCCACTCCCAGTGTGCCAAGTATCTGCGCACAGTGGAGAACATGGTACGATAAGCCGCCAACATGTCATAAAACTTGACCTCTGACCTCCACATCATTATAGCCAAACTGTGAGCTGATGCATCAGTCAGTGTAGCTTGTTAAGGAAGTAAGGTTTGCTCAAAATTTTAATGATGTGAATGGTAGCAAAGTCCAAACTTTTGACTGGTGCTTTATGACTGACCAAGATGAAGTGGGATTTTTTCTTGCTTTTTTTTTGCATTTGCAAACACTAGTTGGTTTAATGGAGGCTCAACTCGTCTACATCAACAGGAGAATAGATAAGATAGTTGTTCAAAACAAAGAACACGCGTGAAGAGCGGCATGCAAACCCGGGGACATTTTTGTCTAATCAAAAAACATAAATTCTCATGCTTGACCTGAATGGAGACTAGGTTGTTCAACAAGATCTTGAAGAGTGAAATGATGCCTGAGGAATGGAGAAGAAGTGCTGGTGCTGATTTTTAAGAACCAGGGAGATGTGAAGAGCTATGGCAACTACAGAGGAGTTAAGTTGATAAGCCATACAATAAGTTTTTGGGAAAGAATAACGGAAGCTAGATTAAGGACAGAATTAAGCATTTGTGAGTGCTTTGGTTTCATGCCAAGAAAGACTAGTACAAATACAGTATTTGTTTTGAGGATGTTAATAGAAAAGTATAGAGAAAGTCAAAGGGAGCAGCTTTGTATGTCTTTGTAGATCTAGAAAAAGCGTCTGACAGGGAGAGGAGCTGTTATTGTATGAGGAAGTCTGGAGTGGAAGATAAGTTGAAGAAGAGGGGTGCAGGACATGTCTGAGAGCTGTAAGACAGTTGTGAGATTTGTAGGTGTGACAGAGGAGTTCAAGGTGGAGGCAGGACTGCATCAAGGATCTGCTCTGAGCCCATTCTTGTTCGCTATAATAATGGACAGGCTTGACAGGTGAGGTGAGGTTAGACAGGAATCTCCCTGGACTATGATGTTTGCAGATAACATTGTGATCTGTAGTGAGATCAGGGAAAAAGGGAAATCAAGAGAGGTGGAGGTATATATCCTTGAAAGAAGACAGTGAAAGACTAGTCGCAGTAAAACAGAATACTTGTGTGTGAATGAGAGGGTCCCAAGTGGAACAGTGAGGTTACAGGGAGTAGAGATGAAGGAGGTGGAGGATTTGAAGTACTTAGGGCCAACAGTTCAGAGAAATGGAGAGTGTGGAAAAGAGCTGAAGAGATCTAAAAAGCAGGTTAATGAAAAGTGTCAGTTGTGATGTGTAATAAAAGAATATTAGTAAGAATGAAAGCAAATGTGTACAGGATGGTGATGTGACCTGTGATGTTGTATGGTTTAGAGACAGTGGTCCTGAGGAAAAGACAGAGGACAGAAGAGGAAATTCTCTACAGGAATCATAAGGATGGATAGGATCAGGAATGAGTACATCAGAGGGACAGCACATATTAAATGTTATGGAGACAAAATCAGAGAGGCTAGACGAAGATAGTTTGGGCATGTATAGAGGAGGGGATACTGAATCGGAAGAAGGATGCTCAAGCTGGAACTACCAGGCAGGAGGTCTAGAGGAAGACCAAAGAGGAGATTTATGCATTAAGGTTAAGTGAAGTTAGTTGGTGTAAGAGAGGAGATGCAGAGATAGGGTCAGATGGTTAATGGTTGAAAAGGAAGACATTCTCAGCCTTCATTTGATCTGTTTCTACAAGAGTTATGTCTGCAAAATGAAATTATTATTTTAAGGAAATTTGTCTGTAAAAATTGCTAGTCCGAGATGTCATGCTTTTATTGCTACCAGGTCAATCTTGCAACGCCCTGACCAACAACAACAATGGCAACATGACCATTGTCTGCTCTGGGGTACAGCTGATGACCTTTGCATTTCCAACAGTACTCCAGTTGAACTGAGCTCAAGATGGATTAGCCACCTTGTATGACACTAAAAATAAATGATCATTACCTCATTCTAAATTTTCATTTTTGAGACATTTTCTAAATGTATACTTTTTTTAATCACCATGAAGCAAATACAGGACTCTAACCTTTGAGTAATATCAGTCAAAAAAACACATACTAAATTACCTGATTAGTTGCAAGTGCTTTGAGATAGTTTTCCCTCTTTTTTTCCTTTTTATTTTATGAAATTGAATTTTTAACAAGACTAGTAATGACATACAAAGTTTTCACTCTTGAAATGAGAAATTGCATCTCTTGAGATTCATACTGCCTCAAAACTAGGTTTTAAGCTATGCACTTGAAAACCAAGGCACTGCTTGTTTTTGCAACTGTCTATACATTAAAAGTATAACCACAGTCAACAATACTGGCTTCTACAGAAGTTAGAATAGATGCTACTACAACAACAATTCTGTCAGAGCTAGAAAATGTCTGTATTGAAGGAAAAAAAATAGATGAGCAGATTTTTCAGTCTTCTCAAATTAACAATTATTTTATTTACTCACTGGCTTTGGTGGTTTGCTACCTGGTTGAGAACCAAAACACCACAATGAAACATGTTTTCACTGCAACATACTTGTTATTGAACCATTTATTTTTATTTTTACCTTTATTTAACCAGGTGAGTCTCATTGAAATTAACATCTCTTTTACAAGGGAGCCCTGGCCAAAACGGCAGCAACAAGAGTTAAAACGATACAATATAACACAAACATATAATATATAATTATTTGTTTTAAAGGCATAAAAAAATCACATATATACAGTACCAACTCAACTAAAACAGTTACAGATTTCTGCTTTTACAGACTGTAGCAAACATTTAAAATATCCCAAGGAAACAAGGTCAGACATTTGGAGAATTTTCTGGAGCAGGTTCCAGGACCAAGGGGCGTGATGACAAAACACAGTGAAGGCATGAGGGACCGAGAACAAAAAGTCCTGGGAGTGTAGGCTGTACCCACTAGAGGAGCGGATGAGGAGGCGGTTTAAATAACCAGGGAGAAGCCCTAAGATCGCTTTATAGATGAATATATACCAGTGGTGCCATCAACAATAATATAGTGAAGTCAGACCAGACCCTTCATATAAAAGACAGTCATGGGTGAGAGATTTATGGGAGAGATTTAGTATCTTGATAGATTGTTTTTTTTTTAGTTAATTATTAAAGCTACATGATCTCCATGGCCACAGTAAATTAAAATCCCAGAGTGTTCAGGGTAATGATGACTCCTCCACACTGAACTTTCTGGTACCTGGCAAACATACTTTTCTCTTGAGCTCTTTCTCATAAGGGACATTCAGCAACATGAGCACAGTACTGTGGGAGCAGTAAAGTCCCCAGAGCCTTTCTGATCAGCTGTGAGATCTTTCATTAGTCTGCAGTAATTAAACTCATAATACTTTTCTCCTCATGTAAGGCATCAGGGACTTAGAGGTAATGGGATTGATGTACTGATGAGTGAACATGATGGTAGCTCATATTAATAACAATAAATCTGTCTTGTATAATGACTGTTTAATTTTATATCTAAATTAAATGAACCACATATATATGTTTGACTAACAAGCAATCAAGGATTCTTTAAATATAAATGTTTTATTGTTTGGGGTACTGTGGAAATTAGATTCACCATATTAGACGCCTTATTGCAACAAATATGATGATGCCTGTGTTCATGAACTGCACCCTCTGACAGAGTGTGGAGCACCGTGTTTTGTCTCGAGACCCCTCGACGGATCTTGAGTACAAGCAGCCAGACTCTGGCCTCTCGTCCCCTAACACCACCATGCCTCCTGCCAACCAGGCGGCACACTTTGACATCGGGTCACCATCCAGCTCGCTGTCAAACTACGACTCAGCCAACTCCAGCCAGTCCAGCACTGGGGAGAAGAGGAGCAGCTTAACAACATCACGTGGACCACCAGCTCAGCTGGATACAGTTGCACATCAAGGTCTGCAACTTTTTAAACACTACACATGTAATTTGTATTTATTTTTGTATTCAAATTAGAATAAATTCTCATTAAATCCGAATGTTGGATGAAACACATTCTGCTGTCTTACATAATTCAGCTACAACTCTTTTGCCTTTACATGCCAAATACAGCTTGTTGATAACAATAGAAAAAAAAAAGGCTGAAGTGGAACTAACAACATGCAACAGCTTGTTTCCTTTTGTTCCGTGAAAGGTGCTTTCTATACTGGTGCTGCTCCCTAGTGGTTTGTATGCAGACACCTTGTTTTTATGGAAGTGAACAGTTATGTTTCTCATTTATGTTTAAATGGAAAAAAATGGAAGTGAATAAATACTTTAAGTTTTACCTGTGGCTTTTTTTTTTTCAAATTAAAACCAGCAGCCTAACATGTGGTGGACTGTGTCTGTCTCACAGGTGCATCGGAGTCCGGCATTACAGACATGCAAGCATACATGGACATGTTGAACCCTGACATTGGCAACATTGTGCCCAAGGAGAATGAGACACCTGTCAGTGCTGCCTCCAAGGCCCCTCCGCCTCCAACCTATCCACCCCCGCCTCCCCCACAATCTCCCCCAGTGCCCCCTCCGCCTCCAAGCTACCCAGCACCACAGCCCCCTCAGGAGCCTTCATCATCTGAGTTCCTCAAAGTGAAAAGCAATCTGCGGCATGTGGAGAGAAAAGCCAGCAAACATGAGGTACAAGCATGGGTGGCTCTTGTTTACGCTAAAGACTGAAAATTATTTGTCAGAAAATCTTCAGAACTATGCCAACATCTCATCATTTTTGTGAGGTTATCATGCAGGCGTTTAGTTCTTTGGTCTGTACATATCTATCTTCTTGCAGAAAAAGAAAAACATTCTGGATCATTTAAAGCTCAATACAATTAATCACACATTATGCACAGATAACAACAGCATAGTTAGTTAACAGTAGCTCAATCATGCACCAGTTAGTTTATTGAATATATTTCTTGTTCTGGTAAAACTAGAATTTCTTAAACAAGCTTTTACCTGATGTAGGATAATGCTACAAAAGTGGAAGGAACAGAGTATTTGACAAATAACTATTATTTTCCCCTCTGTGTCTAATCATTTGGACCATGGCTCTTCTATAACTATGTGCCTTGTCTGGAAGCCAATAATGATGTTATTGAGTTTGCATGGCTAACAAGGCCACAAAAGATGCTCATTAGTGTTCCAGGCCTCTGGGTTGCATCACACAATGGCAGATATGATGGGTTTGATTTTAATTCCAATAATTAATCTGGGCATGCATCACTCAAAAGGGATTCAAGAGCCTACAAGGAGCAGCAATTAAGACTGACATTAACTTTGGTGTCTCCGCAGCATAAGGTGGTTTAGTACTACAGTACTGTTTGTCAAGTTGAAATCTAATTTAGTTTATTTGAGAACAATGGAAGCATAACAAAGTTATAACAAAGAATGATTTGTGCTTATTTTCTCATAATTATCGTTTGAATTTGTGTTTTTTTTCCAAGTTTAACAGAATAAAATCCCAGTTTGAAATTATTTATTTTTCTATAGAAGCAGTCAAATGATGTATCGGAATGAGGCTTTCATTTCTGTTTATATAGAATGTTTTCATCTAAAATACATTTGAACGATAAAAAGTTATATCAGAACCACCTGGAAAAATACACGTTTTAGGCACAGAATATATCTATGCATATTCAGCGTACAAAATCATGAGATTTTGCATTTGTAAAGTGAATGGTGGGGAAGTTTTCGCCATACTGTGTCTCCAGTGGTGAGCTTTTTGTGTTTATGTGTGCAAGCATGCACCATGTGCCATGTGGGGGAGAGGTTTTAATTAGTGCCGCCCCTTCTTCCCTCTGTGCCGCTCTGTGACCAGCTCAGGGCACACCCTTGTTAATAATTGAATACAAGCCAGCACACGTGTGGACAAAAACACACAGAAATAAGATCATTATGTACTGTATGTGTTGCGAAAAACAAACTACCTAAGGTGCCATAGTTACAGGGACACAGGTGATCAGATGGACTGGTCTCATGATCTTGTATGATTGCTTTTTGTTAATTCACTAACAAATTGTTCTGTAAATCTGTTGAAAGCAGCTTTACATTAATACAGTTTTAGTGGTTTGTAGCAGTAGAGGCCTTTGCTGTTGATGCTTTTTGCTCAGCTCATTTGTCTGTATTTGCTGTAACTTGTTTAAAGTGGAGCCTTTAAACAATGACTGCTTTGCTGCTCAGGCTTTTATTCTTTGAACAGCAGTCCCTCCAGATAACTTGGACTTTGATATTTCCCTTGCAGTTACTATTATTCTTGACTCATTTTACTTCTAATTCAGGACACAGAAGGCTAAAATATTCTTATAATCCTAAAGCCTTTGGGATTTGCATGTGTTTGTCCATGGTTCAGAGCAGCACATGGGAGTTTGTGTTTTGCATAAGAGGAACTGGGCAGGGTCGGGGAGTGGTTGGTCTGTGGGTTGGTGGTGACATCATTGCCATTGCTGTGCTGGCCAATAGGTTATTGATGAGGCCTGTGGGTAAAGTGAGAGGGCAGGTAAAGTGACAGGCGTACCACCAAGCAGAGAGAAGGTGAAGCTCTGGATCTGGTGACAGCTACTCTCTGTGCTCCACTGGATTTTGTGGATGTGGCTCTGTCTGGACAAAAGAAGGGCTGTTAGAGTGGATTCTTAAAACTAAGGTGAGGTGTAAATGGGAAAGTTTTGCTTTTACAAGTAGCAAAGATTAGTCAGTAGAAGTTTATGTTATACGAGTTATTTCTTAAATTTTTAGCTAATCTAATCATTCTGGGGTTATTATACAGTTGAAAAGTTGTTCTATTGCATTTATTCAGATTTATTCAGTGTGCATGCAACTGATTTGCTTTGTTCTGTTTAAAAAGTTTTGTTGTCGCTTATAACTCTTAACTAATCAAACATTTTTTTCCTACTAAAGCTTCTTACCTGTGTACAAATACATGCAAATGTGATTAACTATCTCTAACAGCAAACAGGCTAAGCAACTTTTTATAGTGTCACACATATCATTCAAATGTAAAACCAGAAAAAAATATGACTTCACGCTGATGCAACGATTTGTACAATGGGAAGAAAGAATGCCTATGAATGAATGAATGAATAAATGAATTATGCTTTATTGATCCCTGTGGGGAAATTGCATATGCACGTATGATTCGGGGGGGGGGGCAACAGAAATGCTTTGTACAATTTCTGTTGTTGACCCACCTCTCTGGAGGATGACAAACCATCTGCAGCACTTCCTGCTCACATTACCCTCCCACATGATGAGAGCTCAGGGACCATCACTTTGACAGCAGACATGAGTCAACATGATTAAGGGGCTTATTAGAACTCTAAACATGACACCACAGTGGAGGAGGGTTCAGGGGTCAGCTGTCAATCGTTTCCGCTTTTGTTAACATCAGACATCTGGGAATTTGAGGGACTGATCTGAGTATTGTGACAAGTCATTTGGATGTAAATGAACACAAATTTGATGCTGAGTTTTAGATTTGAAAGGCAAAACATCTTGATTAGATGACATATTCTTTAAGAACAATTTTAAAGTCTCATTTTTGATATGAGATTTTAAAAAAAGGCTCTTTGTTTATGCATCAATTTTATCGATGAAAACTCGAAATTCTTCATGGAAACAAGAATGTTTTAATGCAGACTTGTTTTATTTTACTAAATGCAAATGAAAGGTTTTTTGCATTAGGGAAATGATCCAACACACTGAAAGGAAAATAGCCACTCACAATGAAAGATGAGGAATTACACAATGCATATCTGAATACTCCAGATGAATATGTAAACTCTAACCTACATAGCAGAAAGTGGTGAAGACTGTTTGACTGTCTGTCTGATTGATGTTGGAGCCGAAAGTAAAAAAGGGCTAAATGAATGACCACTGACTCTACTCTGACAAAAGGATTTTTTTTTACACTGGTATAAAAACTACATACAGGCTTTTTGCTCCAAGAGGAGGAAACATAGGTGCCAGGGTTTCACAGGGACTAAATTAAAGCTTTGTTCTCTTTTCCAAATAAAGCCGCTTTGGTCACATGAGACAGCTAATCTGGAAATGAAGGAGAGTAACTATGTGGTACAGTGCTGTTTAGCTATGAAAGCTATTCCCTGTCATGCTGCCATGAAACGCTGCTGTTTTAAATCAAGTTTAAAAACTTTTTTATTTGCTGCTGCCTTTAAGAAAAAAAAGTTTATCCCTCACGCTGTAGTCTCTGTCTTGCATTTTATCTTATCTTTTATTCTTTTTTTCTAAGGTTTTTCTCTTTCATTGATTTCTTTTATTTCTTTTTGAAGTTTGTTTTAAATGTACTCACTCTGCTGTAATCCTTTTAATGATTTATGTAAAGCACTTTGAATGATCTTGTACATGTTATACAAATAAACTTGCCTTGCCTTTCCTTGCCTTGCTATCCGCCGCTCAGCGATTCTGTTATTTTCTTAACCAAATATCTGTGTGTGCAACTACTGTCTAAAAAATAATTGATGCTTTTGATTTCTTGGACTCCTTTAAATAGAGAATATATGGAGAATTCTAAGTAGATTAGAAAAAAGAAATTCAGAGCAGCTCACATTTCTTTCTCTAATTTCTTTTCTTTTTGTCTCCAAAGCAGCTGACTCCAGGAGAGAACCACGATAAATTGCGGCGTGTGGATTCAAACAGGAAGTCAAGGAGCTTCAGCAAGCAGCCCAGCACTGGGGACTACTACAAGACCCTGGGCAACGACACGGCCGAGCCCTGTGGGATCAAAGGCATGGCGCCCAACGAGGAGGTCAGATCTCTGCTGTTTGCAAATTACAGTATATCTCTAGGTAGAAGTGTTGGGGAAACTCCAAACTAAACACATTGTACCATTTAAAAAAGTAGATTTGAATAGTTGATATAATTCAGGGTCCCGCATGGATAAATACTGTGTTTAAAGTTAATTGGCTTACTTTTTCCTGTAGAGGGAAAATTTATTATATACAAAAATAAACAAATATAACAATTTAGCATATGCAGTATGTAGATATTTTTTTCAATTATATAACAAAGATCCCAAACCAGTATACAGGTTACTACTAATAGTATTAGGTTGGTGGAGGGATAATATACTGTGCCATGAGTATACTGTCCAGGGTTGTGTGGTCATCCCAGCTCCGTATAAAGTGGGGCTTTTGGGTGAGGTTAAGCTGTGTGATTGTGTGTTGGCATTAGGTTACAACACTGACTGCTCTATTTGCCTGAGCATTACCACTCAGCATGTTATATAATCTTGTGCTCTCTTGAGCTTTTGTTTTCCACCTGATGCAAACTGCCCCCTCATTTCCATTGCCTCTTGAGTCTCCACCTCATTGTGTAAACTGTCAATGCAGCTTTAATGGAACAAGCTCAGGATGGTTCCGGACAAGAGAGCACTCAGTAGGAAGCTGCCAGCGAACAGACACAAAATGGAGAATAAAGCTGAAACCTTTTCTGAATATAATTATGTCTATTGCCAAGGATTAACGGCATGTGTAAACCTGATCTAATCATACAACATACATCAACAAGAGCATGTAAAACATAAATGTCTAAGGCTGAAAAAGTTCATTTATCCCTGCTATTCAGCTATTATGTCATTTTCTGTTAAAGGAAAAGGCTTGTGATTGACTAAATGTTCAGATTTGGCAATTCAAGCTGCCACATAAAATTAAATTTGTACAACTGAAAAAACTGAGACAACAGTAAATATTTTCATCATCCTTCTTGAGACAAAGGTAAGAATTCAAATTAGTCAGTAAAATTTTCTGTTTATTGAAGAATAAAATTGCTGGTTAAATGTTCACATAACTCCACAAGCAGAAAAGAATGAATGAACAGTCTGTTACATCCTCATCAATATCCCAGGAGAGGTGTTCTTAAATTCTCATGTGTATCGGGGGGGTTGGGTCGACACGGGGTATAATCCACAATGAGCCAATTAATGTCCCAATGGGGCACCTCCTTCTCTATGAGGACCCTAGCAGATGGACTGGCTAATCAGTGGAAGTGGCACGCGCTTACCAAGGCCCATCTGGACATGGTCCCCCCCCCCCCCCCCCCCCCCCAACTCTCTTGGGGGTTTGAAAGTAAAGGCGGCCACAATGATGGGCACGCGTCTGAAAAGCAAAGAGGGGTGGGGTTGAGTTAAATGTCACGGTCCATTAACTTGCCCCCCAGCAGAGTTATGGCACGCTTTGGGAGCACGTCAGACGCGTGCAAGACTATCACTTGCAGTGACAGATGGCTTATTCCCACCGTTTTCCCCTCAGAGGTTTCCCCTTGGGATTAGGTAATATTAGCTCTCTTATTAGTAAAAGGGTATTGTGTTCTATGAGTTGATTAGAGTCAGCATGAAACAGAGCGAGGGAAGCGTACATCTGTTTCTTTCAGCAGTCTCTGTGCAAGAATTTAATTCTTACTCGACTTAGCAGTTTTCAGCCAAATCAAGTAATAAATTTACTGTTACCATGTAATGTTCAAAAATAAAGGGAAACATGGTACTTTGTATTTTCAGAAGTGAGATAAGTTGATTGTTTTAATCTTATTCTTCTTTCTTTTTTTCTTTTTTTTTAATTATTTAGTTTTAAGAGACAAATGAAATAGAAGAATAACAACAATTACTGAAGGGGAAAAAATTGAGGTTTGGGATTTGCTGCTTGTTTCAATAATTCATCACTTATTTTAATCAATGGGAAAACATTGGCTAACATGATAACAACTACATAGTTGCTGGACAAAGCCTGCGGGCATAGCCAAACCAAGCTAAGCAGTTTCAAACAACTGAAAATGTCTTTCGTCATTCATTTTTTTTTTCCCCAACAGGGTTCCGTGTTATTGGAGGAACCCACCGACAGTCCCACACACAGCTCTGAAAATGGCACCACAGAGGAGTCAGTCCCACCGCCACCTCCACCTCCTCCGCCACCCCCTCCACCTCCACTTCCTCCAAGCAATGCATTGCCAACACCCCCTCCACCTCCTCCACTACCCCCAGGAACACAAATCACCCAGAATTATTCTGGTAGCACCTCCACCCAACAGCGACGCCTATCTTCTTCATCAGGAAGTGAGTATCCCTCAACTTTTCTCTTTTCCACGCTTCATTCATCTGAATTTCTCTTACTGACCATCTTTTCCTTGCAGACTTTGTTATACAATTATCCCTAGAAAGCAGAGCCAGTGATAGTAATGGGTACAATGTAAATGTCTGAGGTAAAGATGACTTATGCCCAACCCGAGCATTCTAAATAACAGATGATAAATTAATGATGTATGGTTACCATTACCCAGAGATCTGGTTTAGTGTTCAGCCACTTCCCTAAGTGCCCCTCTGGCCTGAATGATGCAGCGTCACAGCACATTTGCTGCTCTGGTTGCAGGGAGAGTTTGATTGTGGATCTTTACGTGTTTTATAAATGGTAAATATAAACTTTACAAGGTTCCCATGTGTCTTTGCAATAAATTAGAGTTTTAGGATACAAAGAAGAATCAATTACAAGTTTATGAATTAGTGATAATTACCAACTCACCAAAGAAATAACTGATGACAGAGGAGAGGTCAGTAAGTAGGTCAAATGAAGCTGGATAAGTTTTACCCATAAATTTGGAATAGTAAGATGAAAAGATAAAAACTTGACTTTCTTTTCTCTTCTGATATTTCTAAATATTGTACTAATGTAGTTTTAGTCGTATTGTGTCTTTGTCAAGTCAGCTCTATTCTGCCACTTTTGTCCAAAAATCTGTCTTTCTATTAATCCTTTATTACACTCTTTCTCTTCCCACCCACTTCCTCTCCACCTGTTTCTATCTGTTTGCTGTGTTTTGTTGTTTTTTTGTGCCCACTGTGCTTTGTCCTCACCACTCCTCTGTAAAGGCGGGGATAACTCTGCCACCCAGGCAGAAGCAGGGCCACTTAGACAGATGAAGAGTAAGTACAGAGTGAAAACAAGTCTTCATTGTAAATTAGTCTACTTCGTTAGATACATGTAGAGCTTTCAGTAGACCCCCATGCTCACATAATAAACATTTAATACCACTTTATTGAGCTTTTCATATACATATTTGTCCTTTACTTGGTGCTGATTTATATGAGACTGGTTCAGCCTGTGTGTTTCCTTGTCCAAGTTTTAAACAGTGTGCTTTTCTAGAAAGAAAAATGGCATCTAGTCAGTGAAACAAACCCAATTCCAAAAATTGGAACACTGTCTAAAATGTCTATAAAAAAAGAATTAAATGATTTGTAAATCTCACAAACCCCACAATATTTTATTAAATAAAACATAAAAAACATAAAATATAAAGAAATTCAAATAAACTATTGTAATTTGCTATTAAATTAAGAATGAAACAATATCGTGTTTAGAGATTACCAGCAGATTACTAGTAGGAAGAATCAGAAAGATTACCCTTGTGATTCCTGATAACAGCGGCTTAATTAGCGTTCTTGTATAATGGCCATTGCTTTATTTAACTTCTTAGATCACTATACCAGTTTTATACTTAGAACCTTGAGGATGGATTTTCTTTTTTTTTGGCCTTTTTTGCATCACTAAATTGTGTTTAATATAAATGATGTGTTTTATACACCACTTTCACTTCTTTGTGAGGCTGAGTGTGCTCTTTGCCATCTGCAGAGTACATATAAGGAAGTTTTTTCCTTAAATGGCAACAATTTCCATGTGTTGCCCTTGTGGGATGGATGTGTGCTGGCTAAGCTCTAAAGGTTAAGCTATGTGTTTTAAAAAGCCATTATTCACATTTTTCTTTTCTAAAGAAACAATTAAGTTGTCAATGTTTATTACCTTTATGGACTTTATATACAATGTATTACCAATTAGAGTGTACTTCAAATTCAAAAGCATCAGAAAATAAATATCAGTTGTGTGAAACCGTTTTTAAAAATGTTTCTTATAATGCAGGTTCATGGAGATCACAGGTAATGAGAGGTTTGTGTAGAGCATAGCTTTGCTGAGGAGCATTTGTGATGAGTACAGCCTGAGGCAAATCATCAAAGGCTCAGTCACAGTTAAGACATAAATGATTAAAACAGATCAGTAAAAAGTGGCAATATCACTTAAGCTGTAAAATGTAAATTACTCTGTTTTTTTTGTCTTTTATTTCCCCTCTTTGTTCAGCTAATTTCCAACCATTCACTGTTTATGCTCCCTCTAATGTTTAGTGTTAGAATAGCACTAAACTACATAGTGCTAACAAGTACTGTGTGCTCACTAATGGCATGATTTGTACCTTTAGTGATTTGTAGTTAAGTGGTCATAAAATTAAAAACCACCAACACAAGAGAGAGCTCAAGATGAATTTACAGCTCAGACACCTGTTGAAACGACACAACAAAGCAGGTGGCTGACAGGAAATACTGCTGCAACAATTCAGATGTTTAGTACTGTCCTATTGTTTTATTGCACCTTTCCACATTTTTATCTTGAGCGCTAAGGAGCAGTGTGACCTCGGTAATTAAATCATTAGTTTTCTACGCAGGCCTTTGAAAGCCATAAAATGAAGGGAAATGAACAGATCTGAGAGCTGAAATTAAAGTTCAAATGGTCATTATGCATACAACAATCCAGGTAACGTAGTCAAGATGACTCGCTATAGAAAGATGTTCTTGGTTTCCCTTGATGAACAGGATTTAAGGGATATTTTTTTGTGTGTTTTTTCAATAGCACGAATCTGGAATTACAAGATGCTGTTCTTTGAATGCGGGTTACCGTTTAAAATCCCTTTCCCTTTTTAAAAATATATGTTACATGAGCTCATGTCTTATCTGGCTGCGGAACAGACATAAGCTAAAGGGATGTTATGGGTTTTAATGGATCAAAGTTTGACCCCAGAATGGACAGTCTTCTGGGCTGAGATGTCCATTATAGGGAGTGACGTATCTTCTCTGCCTGCCAAATTTCTCCCCCAGACCTATTGAATGAAAAACTTTGCTATAAACAAAACAGTCAAAAGCACACAGTCAGGTACACTCAAACTTTTAATCTTTTTTAATGGATTTCTCTTGAGAAGATTGATCTAGAAAAAGAGGCTGACAGTATGTTTTTATAGCCAAATCATATTTTTTTGTCACTGATCTTGGTGCATTTGTGAAAATAAATTCCTTGTGTTTTTATTTGAATTTTGGACTCATGTCAGTGCAGCTTTGTTAGACTATATAATCTACTGAAAGTGATCTTAAAGAGCTGTCCCACATCAGGAGTTTGTCAGAGCCAAGTTAGGTGTTTCTTTTAATCCTATTGACAGGCCACTCTTTGAGTGAATACAAGAGCAAACTGTGCAAAGCTTTCAGTGTTTGGGTCAGCAGCCTTTCTATAATCCAGAAAATGTGAGGTGCAACTGCATGAGTTAACTGTGTGCCAGGTTTGCTGAAGGGAGGATTGGTCCGATGGAGTGGACTGACAAGCTGAGGATTGAACAGTGACTGTGTGTGTGCGTGCGTTTGTGTGTTAAATCCTAGCCAGCTTTCCAATGGCTCGCTGTCACTTCCAGTTACTGGTGATTCCTTTAGATTTCCCCCAACTGTGATGATGGGTCTTTAATAGAAAGCTGTTCTCTCTTCCCCAACGGAGACACAGAGAAAGAGAGAGCAAGGGAGAGCGAGGAGGGGTGGCACGCTAGCAGGTCTTTATCTCCAGCTAGACCATTGTGGTTGCCTCAACAGGGAACACTTTCACGGGAGGACTTTTTTTTCCATTCAGCAAATAGAGAATGAGTAAACAATGAGGGACTGAGGATATTCACTACATTGGAGGTGTACATTCACTAAAACAGGTGAGGAAGCTACTGGCTTTTAGCGTATTCGGACCAAAATGTAATAATAGTTACTTAAAGGTTACTTTGCCTCCAGATGATTGTGTAATAACTCAGAGGTTTGATCTTGCTGTTTAAATACATTAGGGTATCGTTATTCTTGTGCTACTGTTTATATTTTTGAATAGCTGTTTTGGTAATGATTTATAAACAAATGAAGCATATTAAAATGTTGACTCATTTGAATATATATTACTTTGACATTGCCTGATTAATTATTTGTTTTTAGATGTGAAAACAATGCTTTGTTAAATCATTCAAAGCTTCTTTTTTTTAAAGAGGCTAGAGCTAGAGTCAAGTTAAATTTGTTACATTGTTCACAAAAACCAGATTAGTATCAACTAAAGCCAAAAGTACAATGGGCTATTTACTTATATATGCTTCTGAACAATGAGATTAACTCAGTTTAAATTTTTTTTAAAAAGTTAACTCCTTTCCTCTTTCTGCAACTACAAATTGGTGTATTCTGGTCTGCCTCTGATTAAAGCATTGCAGCAGGGCCTCAGTAATTTTTGTTCTCACCTCATGAACAAACTCAAAACCGTCTCCTTGAGTGCAGACTTCATTTTCGGGAAATGCAAAAATTGGCATGGTGCTAGACGAGGTGAACAAAGGGGGCGGTGAGGTTTTGTGATGTGTTTCTCAGTTAGTAATGGCTCAACTGAGAGCACTGAATGGCATGCTGGTCTTACAAAGGGTGAAATACCTCTACCGCAGCTGTGGCCCCTTTCTTCTGACCCTTTTTTTCTAAAAGTTTTAACAGCTTGTTCGAAAAATTCTTCTCAAATGCGAAAAAAGTATTTCTCATTGATATTTAATTATTACAGACTTACTTTTTGATAGCTCTTTTTTTTAAAAAGCTGAAAGTTCACTTGTAGTATAGCTGGTCATTTTCATCATCATCTTCTTATCCAAGCTCACTCCAGGTGTTACCAAAGAGGCAGTAGCCTAAAGAGAGAAACCATTTTAAAAGGAAGCATATCCAACTTAGAGGTTCACCAAACCTCTTTATTGTACAACATGCTGCAGGTCAGCATTGTTATCTGGCTGTTTCGATGAAATATTTAACACTGAAATGCCACCCAACCCCTATTCTCTTCTTCAGTGTATCTCTCTCACTCTGTGTCTCCCTCTCTACTATATTTCTACCTGGTTTCACTCGTCTGCTCTCGTCTTTTGTCTGCAGGCACAAAATCTTTCAACATGATGTCCCCCACTGGTGACAACTCAGAGCTGCTGGCAGAGATCAAAGCAGGAAAGAGCCTTAAGCCCACACCGCACAGTAAAGGCTACACCACTGTGTTTTCCAACAGTGGACCCACAGGCAACAATGTAGGTCCATTGTCTTCCTCCATGACTAATTTATGTAATGGGCAGTGGCCAATAAAGATTTACAGATTGAGTCAATTCAGCCACAGCTTTTAAAACTTACCTGTAGATTTTAAACCACTATATCTATTTTAATTCAAGTACTGATGTGTGCAAATTTGTGCTGGCTGGAGAAACAATATAGCCAACATAAATCTTTGATGTTGATCAGTCAACTCCTCTGTATAGCATCATGCCTACCAGAGCTTAACTTGATAACTTGATGCACTTAAGAAATTTACCAAGTTAAAATCTGTATGAGGAACATTGCCTTCAAGGTGTATAGTCTCTAAAAATGTAATTACTGGTTAAATTATTACACTAATTAAGAGTTTTGTGACTATGTTTCTTTATTGTCCTCAAGGGGACCACCACATCCCCGGAGACTCGATCATCTACCCCGCCAGCCAAACCGTCATCCCCGCCACAATCTAGTACACCTGTCACCTCCCCACCTGCCACCCCGAGCCCCAGCCCCAGTCCAACTGGCTCTAGAACCATGTCAACCTCTGCAAGCTATGAGCAACTGTCCTCCAACTCTGCAATCAATGGAAATGGTGGTGGTGACAAAGCACAAGCAGAAACAGGAAGGAAGACGAGCCTCGCAGATGTTGAGGCACTAGTGCCCACTCACGACGAGCAGGGAAAAGCCATCCCTGAATGGAAGAGGCAAGTTATGGTGCGAAAGCTTCAGGCCAAGATGCAAGACGAGGAAGAGCACAAACGCAAGGTAGGCATGATGTTGCAAGGCTCAAAAAGTCAGCAAGCATTGTTGTGTCTTAGCTATCCCATTTGTGCTCTTGTAAATTTAAATGTGCCGAAAACTTGATTATATATTTATTTTAAAATTCATCACAAAGGGGATAGCTAGTGTTTTGCTGTGAGTGTGAATTTTGGCGACTTTGAATTTCGAGGTTCTATAAAAGTCTTTCTCATTTAGTGTGGCTGTGCATGAAAAACTTTGCTTGAAGGGGAAACATTCAACATCCATTCAGTCAAAGCTACAAATTGATAAGTATATTTAGCGTTGATACTTTCTTGGTATCTGAAAGAGAATGCTTGTTTTAGAGACTTCAGCCTTTTCTGAGTCCTTTTGCAGTTTATATCCATTCTATACATCTTCAGAATGAAAGAGGTAGTCATAGTTATTTAAAAGAGTTTCAGTCAGCATACACAGTTTTGTAAAAAATTTTATATTTGTGTTTTTTTGGGGGGAGGCTTTAGAACCAATTGTACCTACATCTCAGTTTCCCTGTATGTGTTTTAATATTATGAGTATTTGGACATGGCGTTGATCAGTAATTTACACTAGAGTATTGTGAATACATGCCAGTATGTGTAATATGATATAAGAAAGACTCCAGTGATATGCAGTTTGACCAATTAAATCTGACTGATTAATAATTTATTGCTAACAAAGACTGAAATCATATCCTGTTAATGGTCCAGGGGGGTAGACATTTCTCTTAAATGAAGCTGTCATTAGATGTTTTTATGTTTGGATGCTGGTGCATCATTAATACATCTAATAGTATAATGTTGAAATATTATATAAGGTGTTATAGTGTTATAATTTCTCCTGAAAACAATGAAAAGGTAGCTAATCAGTATGTGGCATGGTGAATAGCTAGCTAATGGTCGTCATTCGTGTGCTTGATATTAATTGAAATTATAAATCCTTCTGTAGGATTTCTATGCATGCTTCTTTTTTAAATCTTCATTAACTTTCTTATCTGGTGTTTTGGAGTGCTTTGAGTTGAATACTTGGCTGTAACAACCATCACAGCATTAACACACTTGACTATATAATTCATAGTGTGGGCTGGTGTTTTATGATGGAGTTTTGTGCCTCCAAGTTCTTACATGCAGATTCAGTGGTGTGATGCTGGGCCCATTCACACTACAGGTCAATGAATGATAATTACAAAAACACAAAAAAAGCATAATAATACAACTTTCGTATAGTATTTCAACAGCTTCAAATACAGCAAAAAAAATATGAGTGCAGTGAAATTTAAAAATCTAAGAATATCTCAATTAAATTGTTTGTTGTTTCTGTTTTTCCATGGGGAATGGTTTTTAAACAGATTATTATCTGTTAAAGATTAACTCCACACCAAATCCCTTTATCATAAAAACCACTATTGGCAGTTTCATCTCCAGCACTCCCAAAATGGTGTCTCCCCTTTGGTAAACACTGTAGCGTCTCTGTTGCACTGGTGCCAGGACCAAAGGTGATTTAACACTGTTACACTATATTGCAGTGTTACCTCATAGCTGGGTCACAGAGCATGCAGCAAGGTGAAAAATACAGCATTTGAACACAAACAATGATGCATAAAAAAAGGAATAGGCAAATTGTAAAAAGAAAGAAAACTACCAAAATAATATAGGTGTGAAAGGTCTGAAGTATCAAGTACCTAAATAAAAATACTGACATGTTGGGACACTTAAATCAATATTCTATTATTACTATTAGTCTGTCATCATATAATTTGTCAGTTAATTAAAAAAAGACAAAGGATTCTCTGTTTTGTTTGATTCTAAATTACAGTAGAGAGTTTAGTGCCTGTAATAAGGCTGTGCCATTGCACCACTAAATCCATGTAATCCTGTGTGTTAGGATGGATTTGCACTCAAGCGTGTGTACACACCAAGAGCTTCGTGCTGAAGGAATCCCTCCCTCCTTCCCCTTTTTCTTGTCTTGCTGGTCTCCTTTGACCTCTCATTTAGTTTGCGTCAAGTGGGCACTACCAGCCTCAAGAATGGCACTACTCCCACGTCCACAATGCCATTTTGGGCCCGTTTGGGGAACTGATGACCGAAGCGGACCTAAACCGAATTGAGAAGCAAATTGAGAACCTGCAGGTCATGCATAAAGTATCAGAAGTGGAGAAGGAACTGGAGGAACTCGAGCGAGAGCTTCACCAGCTCTTACCAGTTTCTGCTGCTCTCAGTCAAGGGCATTTCTCAGTTAATCCAAAGCAGGTACATGGCCAAGCTGAGGATCTCCCAGCCTGGTGCAGCAAGATTTCTACCCTGCTTAAA
The DNA here is from genome assembly GCA_028567055.1 of Leptatherina wallacei. Lineage (NCBI taxonomy): Eukaryota > Metazoa > Chordata > Actinopteri > Atheriniformes > Atherinidae > Leptatherina > Leptatherina wallacei. The sequence continues at coordinate 18,330,087 of JAOXYM010000014.1, forward strand.
AGTATGGCAATTCTTCTTGCCACCCTAGGAGGCAAAGAGATAGACGTTTTAGATCTTATATTTCCTGGATATTCTCAAGAAGAGGCAAGGAATATGATCACAGACCAGTCTCAACCTGCATCAGTTGCCACTGGATTTATTGGACGTTCTCAGTCCTTCTCAACCAGAGAGGAGGTGGAGAAGGAAATAAAGCAGTGGGGAGTTTCAGTGAAGAACCTTAAGGCCAATTATGAAATTCAGAATCAATCACAGTTTCCAGATAATCAAGCTAACAGGGTTTACAAACGCAAAAGATCACTCCCTGTGGTAAGTGAGTCTAGCTATTGTCCAGAGACAGCATGTGGAGATGATGCTCCTTGCTCCACCTCTACAAACCTTGACTTCAATACCAATGGACATTCACATTCAGAAAATGGGGCTGTTATACCACTTGTTGAAGAACCAGTTATTCTTGCATCTCATGCTCCTCAGACATATGTGCCTTCTGAGATAATGGCTTCAACAAACATGGAGCAGTTCAACCAGGTTCTTTCTTCAGACCCTATACTAAATAATGACCAACTAACAAGAAGCCTGGAGGTGCAGACAGATCTAAGCTACGTCCAGGAATGTATTGAAATGAGGAAAGAGAGAATTGTCTTTCTGTTCCTTGAACACTGGCGAAAGTATACCATCTCAGAATGTTATCGGACTAAATATACAGGCAAGAGAGGAAATAACTTAGACGTGAGCTACGAGGACTACAGCCAATTTAATGCCCAAGTTGGTGGGGGGATACAGAGTGAAGATGACAAACTCCTCCTATTCATGAAGTCAAAGCAGGTAGTAGGGAATCTGATTGCCCACTGGAGGACAATCATGAGCCAAGTGCCCACACGCCAGATCCGCAGGCTTAGTCGTGCCCAGATGATCTATTGGCCAGAGCACTTCTTGCCACACATCAACGGGTCACCTGTGAGCTATGAAAGCCTTACCCTTGACCTCTTCATGCTAGGTTACTTCCAGTTATTGGAGATGAACATGTCTCGTAATGAGCGGAAATTCCGCCACCTTTTGTGCTATGAGATGTTTGATCGTCTTGGCAGCCACAAATGGGAGGTTATAAGACAGTTTCACAAGGAAGTCATGGAGGAAATTGAGAGGGGGAAACGGGATTGGGCAGATGGCTTTGAGAACATAAAACTGAAGTATTTTGGAGACTCGAATGATGGAGGAGGTGTGATGACAGCGTCTCTACGTTCTATGTCTCCTGACATACCCATTATGCCAATGCCTGAATCACTTCCACCCCCACCTTCCCATCCTCCTCCTCCGCCTCCAAATGCATATTCTACTCCATCTGCACCAGCACCTCCACCTTCCCCACCAGCTCCCCAATTAGATGTTTCTCCATCACCATCCACAGCAGAAAATGAAATATGTGACAATGGCCATTGTGTGGAGCTGAAAGCCTCAAAGGATTCATTGGAGAACAGTTCTCGAGAGAATGTAAAGTCCAATGAGCAGATGCCATCAAACGAATCTGTGGTTACTAATGGGACAACATCAGAGCAGGACCACATGCAAAGTTCCACAACTGAAAGTGTACAGCAACTTTCAACACTGCAGGACACAACAGAAAGTTCAGGACCAGGTCCAATGAAAGATGTTCCACCTGTTACTGTTAAAATCATAGAGGAACCCATTGTTGTTAAAACCCCACCGAGGGATGAGCCCACCGAGGACTCAATTAAAGTAATTTATGAGCTAAAAGAGTTCAGCAATGAGGAAATCATCAGATATATTGATAGAAGCTTTGCTTTTTGGAAAGAAAAAGAAGCAGAGCTTTTTGATATCTAACAGCAATGTGGGCAAAAAGTGCACTAAGCTCACAACCAAAGAGGGAATGCATTAAAGGTTTGATTGGGTAGCCTGGACAGAGGAACATGCTGAAAGAGAAAACCCTTCAGGTGTTTGACCATGACACTTGAAAGATTTAACTGTAGCAAAGGGCTTCCATTTAGCTGTCCTGGGATTTCCATTACTATATGCCTTAATGGATGCATACAAAGCTTTTTATTTCAAAAGACATTAATTTGAGATTATCATTTTATTTGAATAGTGTTGAACCAAGAGCTTTGTGAATGAAGCATGATTGATTGCCATTATACTTTGCTTTTAGGAAAACAAATTTTTAAGAGGAAAAAATTTGCCATAAAAAGTAATTTAATTTGATTGTTTAAATCATGTTTTTAATGTGCAAAGTTAGATGAATATTGGGAGATACTTCAGAGTGCATTTTTGTTTCAGTAGTCAATGGGATAACAGCTAAACTTCAGTTTCACTTCTGTACCCATAGGCACATTCCCACTCTCTCTCTGTCGCCCACAATTGCGCCATTTTCCTTCCTTTATTTTTTACCCATTTTTCTATCATTAAATTACATTTTAATGTCTCACTTATACCCAGTTTCTGATAGTAACACCACAGAGCTGAGCAGTATAGCCTTTTTTCATTGGTTGAGTGGATATTAATTAAGAACGCTCTGATAGTGTTCAATCTGATGTTTTTATTTCAGGAACGGTCTATGTGACTATGATCTACTTGTCAGAGTAATCCGAGACATCATGTCATTGAATAAATAATGAATGGTAGAGTTTTACTTTTCCTTCTTGTCCTTAACAAAGCAAAAGTGTGACTGGTTGTGACACTGTGATGCTCATCAGATGCTTTAGGCATTGTCAATGTGCAAATTACAATATAATCAGCAGATGGCACATCAGATGAAAAAAGTGTAGAGCAGGCTGACATCCTGAAAGAAGCATCGAAATAGCTTCCCCTTACATGTTTCAGAAAAACAGGTGAATATGTTTGAGTAGGTCATGAAGTGAGAAGTTGGGAAGAAAAGTTTTGGCATTCATTTATCATGTGATCAGTGATCAGAACTAAATCTGTGAGGAAGCATAGCAGTTCAGATCATGGATATTGATTGTACTCCATAAGATCTTCATATAATCTTCTTATTCTACATGTCTGTCTTGTGCTACCAGAAATTCAAGGGATTCATTCACAACTGACCCCCAAAGGATGCATGTTTAGACATTAAGAAGAAATACAGCAGAAAGTTTGTTACAGCTTAACTTTTGATTCTTGATATTCAGCGTTTTATGTGCTCATTGTTGCTTGAACTCGGTAACAAAGAAATGAGGAGGGTTGGTAACATTGAAGGCTATTTAGTGGTTCACAAGTGACCTTTGTTTTTAAATCTGTGAAATCAGCATTATATGTGCCTCTAAGTATTGGTCACAAAAAATGATGAGTATGGTCAATATACTGTAGGACTCAAAAATGACAAATTTATGTCTCTAAATGTAAGAATATTTCATGTCAAAGTTATAACTTAACAAAGCACATAAGAGTTTCTAAATATCCCATTTCATTGATTCCATTGTTTTGTTACTTGTGTATTTTTTGTGTATACTTCAGAATTTTCTCAGTTTTCAATCATTTTAATTGTATTGCTTTATTATTTGGTTTCTACATTGCTATCAGAAATAAAGTTTGTTGACATTTTATTGATTATAGGATTTCAGCAGTCTTTTCCCACAAATGAGACATTATTCTTTTGATTAACATTCCAGTTACATGTGCAGAAATCAAGTTGAAATAATATATTTTTTCATTAGTTGTGTCATGATTTTGAGAACAAGTATCCACCCTGATATATATACCAATGAAAGAGCCAAGATCAAACACAGATCTTGCATGTGAAATACTCCACTACAATATTTGTGTCTCAGAAGAACCATGCTATTCTCATGGTGTCTGTTCTGTGGCATCAAGATTACCTTCAAGTAACCCTCTTAGTACCACCCGCTGTCATGCTATCCGTGGCTTACAGGAACCATAAGGAGGTTACAGTGAATCTTCGTCACCTCACAGCTCAAATGGGAGGCAGTCAGCTGGTAAACTAAAAGCCATTTACTGGATAGATTTCCACCTATGTGGTGTATTTTTGTCTGGTTTAAAGAATAGAAACAACACTGCAAAGATTGTGTAGTGATTTTAATGTCTGTATTACCATACAATGTTATTGGACTAGCTTTTACAACTGAACTCACTAAATTCAGGAAATGAAGATGAGTAATACACACACACACACACACACACACACACACACAATGTAATTTGTATCTCTATTAGTTTATTTTATATAAAATCAGTAAGTATAAGAAAATTCTTCATCCATTAGTCAATATCAAGACCTACAAATATTTTATCACCACAGCACATTTTTGATGGTTACAAATGCTAGTCTGGGTTATGCAATGCACCGGTTGCACTCCGGCTCTCATGGATGCATTACAGTGACGTAAATAATTGGAGAAACATAACACCAAAACCGATGTTTGTAAGTCTGTCAGGTTGGAAATGGGTTGGGTAGATTAATTTAGTTTTAAGGGTTAATATGTATGCTTTATATGTCACATTTAAACTGTTTCTCATTTAAATCGGAAGTTTGGCTGATGATTTTATAAATTAACCTCTCCCTTGCTCTCTTTACTTATCGGTTATTTTGGAGTATGTGAGAGTTTTGTTGTAAAGCAACAAATCTTAGTTTGTATTACTTTGCAGAAATTCTGGATAAAATGATAATGTTGTGCTTCTCTCTCATCTAAGAGGGCCGGAAGTTTGAGTCACTGTTCTGGGTCACAATTCACAACAAGTGCAGCAGCTTAGTGAGTAATGTAATTCATCTAAGTCATGTAATGCGGGTCAAATGTCAATACTGCCAAGGTTAGAATTTAATAAATGGCTACCATACATACGTTTGTATGTATGGTAGCAAGCAGCTTATTATCGATACATGTGTTTCACTGCACATTAACTATAAAATGTGAAACCACAGTATCTGCTGTCACTAAATCACAAAGGTGCTGTACCTATGGGAAGCATCCCTACTGCAGTCATAATGCGATCCATTTCTGGTCATTTGACTGAAACACTACCAAATTACATTGTGTCAATATAATTTCTGTCAGATCATTTTTGCATGCTTTTTTAATTTTTTTTTCTTGACCTGAAATTCCCTGGGGAATCATTAAAATTTAATTGTGCAGATAATCTTACCTGGACTCATGTTAGCTAGGGGAAGTGAAATCCTTCAGTAAAAGGAATGCAAAAGGGTAATTGATCTCAAGCAAGGATGAGAAATCCAAGATGGCTGCCCTCTTTCTCTGCTCCTGCTCTACCTCCAATTACAGGCTGAAAGAGAAAAAAAGGATCCAGTTACAGTACGTGCACACTGAAAACATCCTGTAAAACGCTGATCTGCTCTTTTAAAAGCATTTATTTTGTTTAAGTACAAAACGGCAAATGAGTACATATTGTGAACTATATTTGCTCTTGTAATTCAATACATCAGTTTAAACAGTATGATGTATTAACTGCATAGTCTCTTTGGTTTCCTATAGAGGCTCACTGTACAAAATTTGGCATTTGAGAACATGTATGAACAAAAATGATTGGATGTGTGGTTCAATACTGTTTTTATCTGCAGGTGCTCACGTACTTCTGAGCGTACAGTGAATATTTATGTGACATTCAAGAGGCACAAAACGCCTACTTGTCACCTTTGACTGTAATAGATTTGATTGAGTTTTTCAAACATCTTGACACAAGTAATACTACAGCCATATGAAATGTTCAGCTAACTGCAGGTTCTGTAAACAGGTCTGAGTCAAAAAAGATTATATTAAAAGCCTATTACATGATAATTGGAGTTTATTTTATTGAATTGTTTCTTGGGGATGTAAAGATATTCGCATAATACATCTCCCAAATATAAATAAATTACCTAACCCATATTAAAGATACACTAAGTTATTTTCTGTAAATATTTGTAGGTGTGGCTGCTACTAGGCTTACAGTTCAATTGGTCCTGTGATGTAGATAATCTGACTTACTATCTGTTTTTGATGGTGTGGTGCAAATTTAAGACTGGTAAATCTTGGATTTTAAAATGATATGGGTTTTTTTGAGAATTCTAAGATGATGCTGGTTCAGTGTTTATTGTTGTTAGTTAAGTAAATAGCAGTGAACCAAAGAGAATATGAGGGCTTCAATTCTATTTAATATTTCTTCACTGACTGGTTTGGGCCTCCATCTCTGTCTCTTGGACTACTGTGTCTCCTTACAGGCTGAAGAAGAGGCGACACGCCTGGCATCAATGCCAGCATGGAGGAGAGACATGATGAAAAAGAAAATGGACGAGGAGAGGTGAGTAACAGTGTGGTGTTGCTGTGCTACCTTGTACCGTATTTCTTTACCTTTTGAACCAGTGGGTGGGGACTTTGTGGGTCTCCTACAAAACACGACCATGCTTTGTAACATTTGTTGTAAAGTTTCCGCAAACTTAGACTATGATTCAGTTTAGTAATGAGATGGATCTTATTATGGTATGCTCTGTGAGCTGCACTTCAGTTAAACTTTAAATGCAAATACATCAGACTTCTAATGCTGGTCCACCTAAATGTTGAGCTCTGAGGGCTATGTAATGCAGAATGTAAATTATCTTGTGGGAAAAACCTATAGAAACATACTGTATAATGTAAGACTGTACAGTTATGTGTCTTTTGATTCATATTGTCTTTTGATATAATATTTCAGTGTACTAATAGCTAGAATTAGCAGTGCTGTTTGTTTGCATTTGCTCACAAAGATTGGACTGGGTGAGCACAAACTGTCTGCATGCCAGATCTCAATGGCTTTCACCTCTTTTTTTGTTGTTGACATTCTCCCTTATCTCCTTTCTTTTTCTTACAACCAGCCTCATTCTTTACACCGCCCATCCATCACCACATTTTTGTGTTTCCTTCTACAAGTCACTTACTTAGTTCAAATTTCGCTCCTCATTCAGCTTCTTTGTCCAGGCAGTAGCTGGTAAAAGTCACCTAACATGCTAAAGTAAACACACAGCCAATGGATGATTCAGATGTCATAGAATAGCGTTCTCAGGAAATTTAGCACTGCCAGAAAAATAACTGAATTGATTTGCTTCACTCATCACCTGCCAAACTGGCCAGTAGGTTTCCATTTATACCTACCAAAATTAATGTTAACCCCCACTTGGTTGGTTGGTGGGTATTAATTTAGATCCCTGCCTGAAAGAGAGGATGAACGTTTGGGTCTGTTACAATTTCCATCGAAATTTAGCCTTGATCAGTGTGTATGACTGTGAGGCATTCATTGATGTTTCATATGTGATATTCCCTTTTAATTTAGTTTGTATTAAGGCTTATAAATATAGTATAATTGCTCTAACTTGTGGGATAGCTTGTTGCTGTTTGAGATATTTACCTTTTTTCTTGTGCTTTTGACTTCCTGATGTGACAGGGAACAAAAAAGGTAAGATTTTTTATTCTTTATTCACAAACTGTTCTCAGAATGGTTGGCAGCTCTATCAGATATTATTCTGGGATTAGCACAACAGTTGATTCAGCCAACATTATAAGAGCTAGACACTGTCTGAGTATGTTATTGCTTTCTTTCAAATGACTCGCAACGTAGCTAAACTTCTCAAAAGTAGTTAAATGCTAGTCCTCTAGCTTCACCTCAAGGTAGCACTTGATCACTACCTATAGGTGTATTTTCCTTTTCCATTCAACCACATTAGTGCTTCATTCGTTTTGGCTCAAGTCAGTAAACCGATTTGGTCATTTTCCAGGCTAGCATTATACACAACACAAGTTGATAGCAGTGCATAACATTGCATCTTGCACTTAGAAATATAGTAACAACATGTTAACTGATAGAAGTTTGACAATATTATCTGTACAACTCAGTCAATTTTGACATTTGATAAAAGCACGAATAATAATTAGTTTAATCACAATATGTCAGTGGTAGCCATGTTGGATTTAGAGATTGGGGGTAGAAAAACAGAATGCACCACAGCTGTGTGAATGCTGCAAAGGAAAGAGAAAAATCTCACCTGGTTGACACACACTCGCCTTTAATTTGGACTTTCGAACACTTATTCAGAAAATTTACACAAACCTAGAAAAAAAATTTTTTTGTGTAAAACCAGAGTTGAAAATGTGTGTAGAACATGTAAGTCCGATCTAAATAGTAGCAAATCAAAGCTCTCAGACTAACACACCCAGGAAATCTGGCTTGAGACAATAGCTCCAGCATACGCTAAACTTAAATGGGCCTAGGCAATCCACTTGCTCCAATACAGCCAAATACAGTCAAATTACCAACAAAGCTGCCCTCATTCACATTTTTGTTTTTTATAACTAAAAACTTCAGAAAAATCACATTTTGAATTATACAGAACATAAATGACAAGAAAACACAAGCACTTAATCTCATGGCTGAATGGAAGGAAATCACAGCATTTTCTAACAAAGTCTAACGAAGATGTCGGTATACACGTGCAGTAGAATAATGAAGAAAGTAAAACTGAATAATCGAAGTAGAGAACTAACTTACAAACTATAGCTTATAGGAAACCTTATGAGGGATCATTATACATTGCTAATTTTCTTTTTTTTCTTTTTTTTTCTAACCAATCCTCCCGGATTCAAATAGAAAAGCCGAACAGCAGGCCAAACAGGAGAAGGAGAAAGAGGAGAAAACAGAGTTGGAGCGATTACGGACCATGGGCTACGATGAGACCAAACTGGCCCCCTGGCAGCGGCAGATAATTCTGAAGAAAGGTGACATAGCCAAAAAGTGAACTGGATCATCTCCCCATCCACTGCCCTGCAGTGTTCCTCACCCTCATCCACTTACCCCGATGCTCTCTCTTCCTCATCCTGTAACCCACACTATACAACAGAGAGCGGGGAACCTCTGTTGTGTCACTCTTCGGCCTCCAGTAACATAGGCCCACACTGTGGTTGCTGCTGTCCACACAGGCTCTGAGGCTCAGCTTGGGTGAAACAGCAGAATGATCCTCCATCTCCCACAAAAAGTCTCATGGTCTTGGTCTTTCAGCACAAACATTCTGGCATGCACTGACTCTGCAAAAACATTTGCTACAAATGCACATGTCCTGAACTGAATTAAGATCACATGTAGTATCTTACTACTTCCCTGCAAATCACTAGAAGATAATTCATGTACCAGATTTGATAGGCTTGTGGTAGATTTAAAGAAGCTGCTTGTGAGTTTGTTATTTCATATATATGATCCCTCTGTTAACTTCACTTGCCATTATGCACTGAATGGAAAGTAGCTCCAACTGTTGTGTCATCTAAAATGTACTCAGCAAAGGCTTGTCACATCATGAAGCAGCTAATACATTCTGTATGTTAATAGTGTCACTTCTTTACCACGTCTTAGTCATGACATTTTTGTATCAAGCTCATAGCAGCATTTTCTAGGCTCCATTTTGCTGCCAGTTGTTCTTTTGTTGAAGCAATTTTAACACAGCTCAAACTGATCAGATTCCTTTAGTTAGGCAATTATTAATTTCTCTGTTATTGATAAATATCTTATTTTCAAATAATGAAAAGATGATGTAGATGTGTGAATTAAATTGTGTTCATATTCGCTGAAAAGAAGCTCTAAATGTCCAATTTAACGGCTCAAAATGTGACTTGAATTTTAAGCTAGTGTGAAACTGAAATGTGTGCGTGCGTTGAGTATTGAGCATGTTTGGGTAAAATATTAGGCATACTGGACTTTAAAAATAAAAGAAATGAAAAAACAAGGAAAAGCAAAGAATCATTAAACAAGTAAAATCCTGCGATATTTCTTTAACAAATACCAAACCAAAACATACAGATCAGAAGAGCTGTATATTAAATTAGTTGTCTTATCTGAGCACTAAATATTGCAAAAGTCATGAAAAGACATCAGTTTGTTCTGTGTCCTGTTCCGGCTTCTGTCCCACTAACCCGGAGGATAAATCTTTGATGAACAGATCCGCTTTCACATTGTAGAGCGCTCTCTGTCTGCCACAGATAGGCATATAAAAATATCCCGTTCCCTAGATGTTGCCAGCTATTCTTTAGTAATGTCCTGCTTCAGTACTCAACTATTCTTGGTTGAACTTCTGATTGTAAATGAGATGAACAAGACTTATACAATGTACTGTATAATTCACTTTAGACATTCAGGGAGATTGTTGTTTTTGTTGTTTTTTTCTTTTGTTTGGCTTTTTTTCATAACAGAACTAACACAAATACAGGTTGATTATTATGCCGCATTCACTTTTTCTTTGCTCAATCAATTTCTAGGTTTTCAAGTCATCTTGGTATTCATTATTAATTCAGGATAGTTTAATCCGCTTAGAGCTCATTATGAAAATGTGGCAAATGCATGGTAAATATCTCGAGACTGATTTTTTATTTTACCTGTGCATAAATCAGTGCATTGACATTTAAGTGTTAACCTACACTTTGTAATTATGACCAATGGGTCTGACCATGTGATGGTAAACATTCTGTTTGATTTCAAGCTGATTGATCATTTGGAACTATTCAGATTCACTTCTTATCGGATGCCATATAATGTTAAAATTAAGATTGATGTAAGTGTCATTGCCATTTCATTATATATATATATATATATATATATATATATATATATATATATATATATATATATATATA
>JAOXYM010000014.1:18341070-18362306 GCA_028567055.1 Leptatherina wallacei
TTATATATTATATATATATATATTATATATATATATTAATATATATAAATAATTCATTATTCAAAAAGATCATAAAAATTGTTATATTTGAATATAACACTTTACAATACTTATTATTCAATAAAAGGGAAATAACGTGATCTGATTTTCCCTTGCAAGCAAAAGTATGTGTTCTTCAAGTACAAAATAACTTTTAAAAGACCCATCCTGTTGGTTAAAAGATAAATCACCATGGCTCTTACATTTAGATTTTTTTTCTTCACTAAAAAAATTAAATAAGAAAAGAGGAAAGAAAACTCGTAAATGTCAACAATGACTAAATTAGCTACATTACTGGCTATCGGGTACATTTAAAAAAGCTGAACTAAATTAATAACATTTTAAGTAGGCTAGTGTGTTTGCTTAGTCTGTTCCATTATTTGTGCCAGATTTGAAGGAAATGTCATTTTATAGTGAGAAAAAAATGGACAATGACCACCAGATGGAGGCAAAGAGTCGAGTTTTGCTTCGCAGCTGAAACAACAAACAGAAAGGTTTGATAGAAAATAAATGAAGAAATGATGAATGACCTAAACTTTTCTTGTGTCCAATTAGTCTTATAACTGAGCTAAGCTGAAAGTTTGCCTGAGAAATGTAATTAAATGAAAACTGGTCGAGTTCTAAACATCCATATAGACTTAGGCAACATCTCAGGGAAGATTGACACGCATGAGTTTTGTAGGTGTTTATTCGCTTGGCATGGTTTATCCTCGTGAAGTGGCTTTCTGTGGGTCTGATTTGCTCGAAACTGTCACTTATTTATGATTGATTGGCGCTTACCTGTTGTGACGTCAGCAGCTCAGTTTAATGGGCGCCCCACAAACAGAGGAGGAAGTGCGAGAGAAATGTGTGACAGAGTGCTGCGGAGGAGTAGCCTACAACCTCTGCGGCCGCACTTTTCCACCCTTCAGACCGCAGCTCGTCCAGAACCGACGGACTAACCCGCTGATTAACACGGCTGCTGCTGCTGGAGGCGCTCCTTTCTCAGGTAAGGTTCATAGACTCGGAGTTGGAACTGCGTCTCAGCTGGTAGTTATGAACCATGGGAATGTGAGGCAGACATTTTTCTCCCACCCTAATCCTTCTTTCAGGCAACACAGTTATTGTAAACTGAAGACTACGATGAGGCGGAAAAGAAAGACTAATCAAGCCAGTTGTTTATTTACAGTAAGGTTAGTGCAGCATTAAAGCGGCGCTCAAAGCTAATTTCATGGTGTCTGTTATGAATATCATTGTAAGCCTATGAGAACATGTTTAGAGTTGGGCTACATGTGTAATAATATGGTTAACATGTCAGCTCTTCACACGGCAAATCAGGGGGACTTATAAGCAAGACTGAATTTGTTTAATTGTAGTTTTTGTGGCACAGATTTGCTGTCGCAGGCCTTTGTGTGTTTTTATGTGGGCAAGTGCAGGGTAAGAGTGAGCAATGAGTCATGGGTTAAGTCCCTTGATAGGAGTTTGTGGATTGACACAACTGGCTTCTCCACTTTACTGAAAGTTTGCACACTGAGATGGGAGCTTGATAATGGCTGGGATGAGATGTGAGAGCCCCACTGAGGTTAGATTGTTAACCCTTTTATATTCCCATGTTTCCTGGAACTAGTTCATAAATGTTCCTTGAACTTAATACATACATAACTACTTTTTCCTCTCCTCATCAGTTTCTTGTGAATGCTGTAGGTACTGAAGGAGGTCAGGAGACGGAGACAGCATCACGGCAGAAGGACACCATGTCTCAAAGCGAATCAGACAGCTGCGAGGCCGACCAGGCTCCTCTAATTCTTGAGAATCACTTCTCCACAGAACTCCATATTCATGAGCCAGGCGATAAATGCTGCCAACCAGAAACCTCACAGAACCCCCAGTCTGAAACATCGACGCCACAGGAAGATACAGTGGATCAGATTATTGTGCCTCAGCAGGTGGTTTTGAGCACAGAAAGTCCTGCAGCACTGAAAGTTGGCACACATCAACTCATCCCAAAGAATTTAGCAGCAGCAAGCCGGCCTAAAAACCGACACCACACCACGGTGGTGACGTTCCCAGTGGGACTAGAGAAATCCAGCAGTAGGAACCACAGCCGACACTCAGCCCAGGGGCCAGATGTGTCTTGGGAGGATTATGACAGTGATGGAGACGGCTTTGCTTTGAGGAGGAACCGGAGGAACAAGTCGTACAGAGCAGCAGTGACCAGCATGGACATTGAAGCTATCGCAGCAGAACGAACAGCTCCCACCAAACTGAAACCTGTTGATGAGGACAGAGCAATCAGTCCTGGTCCAGCGCGCAGACCTGGACGCAAGGTACATGCAGTATGCTTGGGCGTGGTGGGTGAAAGGGCAGTATTCTGCTGGTATACTAACTGGTTATAGTAAATAGACTTATCAGATAATTTTCTATTCAATTATCTTTCAGCCGTTAGCTTATGAATATATTATAACAGATGGATGTCAGAAGCAGTCGTTTTTCTGCAATCTACATTTGATTTTAGTTGTTGAGAAATTTAAGAGGTAATGCAACATTCTTTGGCTTGAATTAGTTTTCTTGTTTCATCAATCCCAGCCAGCGGGCTGCCAATGACCAATGTTGAAATTCTCCTTGTCATGAGGATGATGGCATGTTTCCATAACTATTTTCTGCCTTCCAGACTGATGTAAAAAATACATAAGCTTGCATTTGTATTTTTACATATCTTGGTCTTTTTAAGACTATAATTAAAAAGACACATTTAAAAAAACAAAACAAGAAACAATGCTTTCTGTTATCTCCTCTCTAGCATACACTGGGGAGAAAGAGGAACCAGCGTGGGTCATTCAAAAATGGTACGTTTACTCATGCGTCACTTTGTCCTCTTGGCTAAATTAGGCTACATGACTATAGATAGTTGGGAAATAATGACATTTTCCATTTTCCAAATAAGACTGCAAAGGACTTGAATGTTACAGAATTTGTATGTGATGAAAATGTTTAGAGCAAGCTGGATTTGATGGAATAATTTCCATGCCATTGCTTGGAAAAGAGCTTGAGGCAACAGACAGTCCAACAGGAAAGAAGTAGCCCTGAACGCCTTCAGCATGATAAATATCTGTTGCGTGCTGAAGGGTGGACACTTGTGCTGTACTCTCAGACCCTGACACTGCTTTTGTTTTGTTTTTTTCAAATAGTTTCTTTTTCTGTTACTATGTGGACATAAGAGGTGTTGATTAAAGAAGTGCCTCATATAGGTGTTTTGTGTCTGGATCAGTTGCTCAAAACCTGCACAACTCATTCTCCAGAGGCATTTTTAATCTATTCATGAGAAATTCAAAGTCCTGCTAAGATACATCAGATTTTATCGGCACTTTTAACATGATGAGTATCAAACCTTTGACCTTTTTTTCACATTATGGTCTCTTTAATCTAATCTTCTAAATCTAAATTCTTTGTTTAGAAAACCAGTTTGTTCACCTGGGTATGCATGCATGTGGGATTTTGCAGTGTAGTTTTCTGTGTGAAGTGAAACTTCAGTGTTTGTTGTTGACATTTATGTAATCCTCAGCTACGCCGTGCCTGTACCAGGAGATTCGTGAGCGTGGGCTTCACTCCACCAACCAGGATGAGCTGTTGGATGACTTTGTGGTGGTGGAGCCTCCCGAGGAGGACCAGGGCATTGTAGTGAAGAGCTACAGACCGGCACAGCTCACCTGGAGCCAGCTGCCACAGGTAAACTGAGTTGTAATTGAGCAAGCGGGCATACTTTATATGCTTTAGTCATTGCTTCCTTTATCACACAGGCCTCTCTCTGCACTCAGATTACATGTTGTTGCATCTTGTTTTTACTTTCATTCTTTTTTAACGGGTACAAAGTTGTTTTACTCGTTCTACTTGCTGTATTCATGTAAAAGTTACATATTTTGTAGAAAGACTGCTTATCCTTGATGGCAGAGCACTGAAAGACACAGAAAAATACTGCAGTCTTACCTTTGGTTTCTGATATTTAGTCAGTTATTTATTTATTTCTATTTTGTCTTGCAAAGGTGAAGGACACTGATATTTTAACAACAATCACGCCTCAAGAGAGAAAGAGACAAGAGGTAAGTGTGTGTTTATATTTAACATTTCTAATGGGGACAAATTTGTGTAATGTTTGACCCTAAACCCCTCTGTGGATGTCTGTGTGTGTTTGCATGAGCTACATGCTCTGCAGACTCCAGTCCCATGTGCATACAAAGCCTGTTTTGTGGAGAGACTGTTCAGGACATGTGCCTTTTATCCACACATTTATTTTCATCATCACGAGAGTATGCCTGCAAGGAGACACAGATGGTTGTTATTTTCTTATTTTACACTTTTTCCTACTGTTCATCCAAAAGCAAGTCCAGACTTTCTTGTTTTTGCTCCTAATGCATATGTGAGGCATTACAAAGCACACTGATGCAACAAAAAATGTAGTATGAAAAGTCAATTGTCAAAGTCCAGATGAAGGCATGAACTGGACTAAACCCAGAGGCACTTGTGCTTCTGTGGGGAAGGAAAAGGGTTTTGCAGGTTTCTGTAGATATGCACCTCCAGACTGGAGCAGTTTTGTTTACATAACTTCTCTGTGTTTCGGACTTTGTTTTGCAAAAAGAAAACCAACAACATGTGGGGCTACAATAACTGGGTGGATAAAACCCCTTGCTGTGATTATTAGTATTCATTAATTTATTTATTGTTGCTATTGGTTAGTGATTTGGTATTGCACTTTCCTAAAGTCAAAAGATTTTTCAAGTCACTATTTGTAAAAAAGGGATGAAGGTCAAATTAACGCTTGAAAGCCTACAATAGCTTAAATTTTAGTCCCAAGTATGAGTTAAGTGTAGAAAAGACAAGATCCACAAGATTTCCCATAACTCAGCCAACTTTCATTTTTATGTTTTCTAATTCTTTTAAACCAGACACACCTGTTCCTGTTTTGTTTTTTTTTTATTTCATTTTCTGAAACTCCTCTAAAACAATGACGCAAGTCACAGATAGTGTAATGTAACCCTATCTATTGGTTGACCCTCCTGTTGTAATGTGTTCTCACCAGAAGTCTTAGATGTCAAATGTTGTGTCAATACGAAAGGTCTACCCTGTGTGTGCTCCTGTTGCTAAATAAAGCCACACCCTGCCAGTGTAATCATACATTGGCGGTCCCCTTAGCAGGAGCTTCTTTTGTATTTTTGTACCTTAACACCCTTCATGGGCCTAGTTTTAGTACTTAAATAGTATGCTCTAGATTGGCAACCATATGTGGCATATGGTTATGTAATGTGAGGCATTAAACTGATGGTCAGTATAAATACTGTTGTTTTGTGTAGTGTACTTGTTCAGCTCAGTTCATGCACTTTGCTCTTCTCTGAGCCACTTCACCTTTATTGAAATTAAGATTGTAGAGGGTGTGTCACACTCACAACCACTGCTGGTGGACAGACATCTTTGAATAATTCTCAATTAGATTGAGGTCATGTCTTTGACTTGGCCATTCCAAAACATGTAATTGTTTTCCCTTAAGCCGCATACGTTAAGTGTTGCTTTGGTTTTGGGTCATTGTCAAAAAGATGAACATCTTAGTCTGAAATCTCTGGAAGACTTAAACAAATTTGGTTCAAGAATCTCCATGTATTTAACAAAATCTGTCATTCCCTCATTTCTGACCAGATTTGTAGTCCCTGACCAATGACAAATATCCCCAATGCACAATGCTGTCTGTAGCCTTCAGTGGATGAACTTTTCTAGGCAGGTTTGTTGTAGTGCCATATTCTTTAAATGATGTGATGGTGGATTAAATGGTGCTCTGTGGGATTATCAAATTTTTGGGGATTTTTTTTTTCTATAACCAAACTCTGATTTGTACATCTTTTTTTTCCCCCACTTTACCAATTTTAAGTATTTTGAGTAGGTACCTTGCATAGGGTGAAAAAATAGTTAATTCTAATCCCAGGATTATAATGAAAACAATTAGGGGAAAATACCAAAGTGGGGTTGGCACTAAAGGTAAAGAGGTTGTCAACAAGTTTTGTTGCAGGAAAAAGCAATAGAACCCAATAGAATCACAATGTGTGTGTGTGTGTGTGTGTGTGTTTTTTTTAGCACCTAAACACTCACTTATATATATGTGGTTCTTTGACAGGCCATTTTTGAGATCATCTCCTCAGAGCATTCATACCTGCACAGCTTGGGCATCCTGGTACGTCACTTCAAGGACAGCGATGCACTAAGGAAAACCATGACGACCACAGAGCACCACCACCTCTTCTCCAATATCTCTGTCATCTACAACATTAGCCAACGGTCAGCACAACACTTTACTTTTGCTCTTTTTATTTTGATACATTAATAAAAGAATTTATTTCATTATCACAATATTTAAAGTGAATCTTTAAGTGAAGGTACAAATTCCATTTCATTTTGTCTTCTTGCATATTTTTTCTGTTAACATCTTCCTTGTGCGTGTGTGTCAGAAGCTGTTTAAATACCAGCTGGTTTGGGTAAAACAACGATCTTATGATGCCATCAGAGAGAAAGAAACAGAATCATAGTCTTCTTATAAGAATTGTCATACTTTTTCAGCAGAATTGCATAGTGTGTGTTTTCATGCCGGGGTGTTACTTTGAATTCCCACTGGGACCACGTCTCAGTGGGAGTAGGTTTGTTTGAAGTTTCAGGTAGAGTATTTGCCCTTAGCATGTCTTTAGTATCCTGTAGGCTTCATTAACATGTTAAGACATGCAAGCCAAACTGGTTCTGCTGCCTAGCTGCTCTGAGGTTCATAGGTTTTAAGGCGATAATGTTTTTAAGAACAGCCTTTGCATGTTGCTTTTAACTTTATTTTGAATTTCATAGATCAAGTTTTATCAGCAAGAGAAGAAGCAAGTTTTCCTCTTTGATTCTGAGAGAGTAAAATAGGATCTATGAAACTAGAGGACAAACTATGTCAGGGGGGATTCTGTGTAACAAGTCTGGCCAACTTACAGTATCTGTATGTGCATGTGCCATTTAGTTTGTTCCTGGGCGGGGCTGTTTTCTTAAGTATCATTTTACTACTTTTTGTTTAAAAAGACGAGGCCGAAACCTGCCCTTATTGATGTGCTAAAAATGGAAAGGCTTATATGATATGGCAAGAAGGGATTGTGTGGATCTTACAGTGAAAACAAAGTGTACATAACTTCTATATTTTGATATATTTGGAGCTTGAAATTATCCATTTGTGTGCTTTCAAGACTTTTGTTTGTAGTGGAAAGATGTAAAGGCTGAAATAATTTGTAAGAGTTACAAAAATATTCAATAACAATTGTGACTTCAGTTTATCTGCAGCATCATGGTGTAAATACATTATAATACAAATAAAATATTCTAAATTTTGTATGAGGATTTTATTGTTGTCCCTCTCTCTGATGCAACCAATAATAAGGTGAAAACAATCATACACTGTGGGTTTTCAGGTTTTTCAAGGAACTGGAACAACGTCACAATGAAAACCCAGTGATCCGGGACATCAGCGATATAATTCAGAACCACGCCGCCCACCACTTTGAACCCTACATTGTCTACTGCTCCAATGAAACCTTCCAACAAAGGACGCTTCAGAAGTTGCTGTGAGTGGCAGAACAAACTACAACAAACTCTTATGTGACTCCTGTAACACAACAGAGTGGACTGAACCTTTCTCTTTTTGTGTCCCTTAGGAACAGTAACACAGCATTCAAAGATACTCTGAAGCAAATCGAAGCGAGTTCTGAGTGTGGAGGCCTCCCCATGCTCTCGTTCCTCATCCTGCCCATGCAGAGAGTAACCAGACTACCGCTGCTGCTGGATGTTAGTTTAATCTTTACTCTCATATATGAACAGGTCTTGAAACTAAACACCTTTTCACTGCTGCATATGACAGAAGTGTTATATGGAGGTGGTTTTCAGTTTATTGGAACGTATGAAAATGTTGGAAAAAATGTTTCCAAAATATTTCCTGACATTACCTGAAAATGTCTCTGTGAATAGATACTGTGGGGGCACCTCTGGTTATAGTATATATTACTATGAACTGGAATATGAACAAAGCTTTACATGATTTCCACGAGACATGAGGTTTAGACATTTCTTTAATATTTTAAGCGATGTAACAGACAAAGTAAGGTTTCTCAAGCTAAAGTTTGTCTATTGTCAGTTTGGTGGCATCTGCCATTGTCAGTATTTAGTAATATTAGTAATATTTGTATTGGCAAATATCACAGCATATATACATGTATATACAGGAATATCCATCCATTCATCCTGTAAAAGGCTTTTAGCTCCAGAGATTTAAGATTAACCTACATGTACTTATTTTTAATGGTCATGATAAAACCTTAAGTTTGACCTCTTCAGATAGCTTGCTGTCAATTTTGAGTTGTTCAGAATCATCATCCTATTGTAGAAGCCATCCTTTCTTCATCATCCTTTTGTTCATATATTTAATAAGATAATATTAATTGATACTTTATTTATCCCAGTTGGGAAAATCTTTCTCTGCATTGAACAAATCCAAGTTACACCAGGAGCAGTGGGCTGCCATATTTTGGCATCCAGGTAGCAGTTTGGTGTTAAAGGCCTTGTTCAGGGACACATATGGGTTTGCCTTGGTTCTCTAAGCCCAAGGCCACTCACTTGTTTCCAAAATGACTAAGACTTTTTCCAGACAATTTGCAACAATCTGATTGAAATCTGATGAATTAGGAAAAGCTATTTTCTAAAGAAACTTCCATTAATGTCATGTCCTGCATATTCAAGTTTAGTTGAATAGCAGCACAGTCCACCAACCAACAGTTTTCTTCTTTAACTTGACCTCCATTCGTCCTTTTAACTTTCATTCCTAATGATAGGCAGCTATTTGGAGAAGCCACAAGCCACTGATTATTTATATAAGGTTTGTGTGGGCTAATTATTATTGAGTCATTGAGTATTTATATAGCTTTGACATTTGAAAATGGTCTGGCCTATAAGTAATTGTGAACAAGTCATATTTACCAAACGGCTCACGTCTTTTTCGATTCCCCCGAAAAAATTACGTTTTCACTCTAGAATTGTACAAAATAAATAGAAAAATCTGGCTTTATCTTTAACTTTATACCTTTTGGAGATGATCTCCTATAACAAGTTCACAATATTGTAAATTTTGGCAAGGCGTGCCTATATTTTGCAGTGTGTGTAGTTGTTTAACTATCATTTCATTAAATTATTCATTTTTACCTCTGGCTTATGTTTAAGTGTGAACTTCTCATATTATCATGTTCTCTATTTGTAATAGCCATTATTACTGATGAGATGAAGGTCATTTGCCAACATAAGAAAGTAATGTTTAACTTTTTTCCCACATTTTGTCTTCAGACAATCTGCCAAAAAACGAAAGCCCAGACAGCAGAGTACTTTGCTGCTTTGTGGGCGCTGCAAGCCATGAGCAAGGTATAGATGTTGACCAGAACTCAAATAAATGCTTGGACAGCACTCTGTAGTGCCATATTTCTGTGTTTCTGTGACTGTTTGGTTGTAACTTCTACAATTATCATCTCGACAGTTAGTTACAAGCTGCAACGATGGAGCAAGGCGGATGGAGAGGACAGAGCAGATGTACACTATCCAGAAACAGATGGAGTTCGGAAAAATCAAGGTATGAACTGAGTTTCTACAGAGACACATTCAAGGCGTTAACCTACTGTTTACAGGGTTAGATTGGTTTGTCGTGATGTATGAACAGAAAGGAGCAAAAATTTACATGGATGAAGCTTTGAACTGATTTTACTCCAGTAACTATGAAGCCAATCTGGTACACAGAAGGACTTCTTGGTTCTCTTTGCTAACCTTGTGTTCTCACAGCCATTCCCACTGGTGTCGTCATCACGCTGGTTGAAGAAGCGGGGTGAGCTCGCCATCTCCGCCGAGGAGCTCAGCATATGGCGGGCTTTCAGCAACAGAAGCCACTACCTGTTTCTCTTTAATGATGTACTCATTGTCACTAAAAAGAAAACGTGAGTGCACGTACACAGCTTGTTTATTTACATTTGTTAATTTAAGTAAGATAACATTTTGTTGATCAAGATGGTAAATTTATAAATGTCTTTTTAATTATTGATGCAAATTAATGTTGCAATGTCACAAAAAGGCTATAGTGATCTTAAAAAGTGAGCTGGTAGCTGCACACACTTAAGAGACTTCTCTGACTCTGAAAATATGAGCAAATATTCTCCAAAAGATTCAATCAAAATGCATAATTCAGTCTTAACTAATTAAATCACACATAAAACCTGTTTGGCATCAGCCAAAGTTTGAGCTGTTAAAGAAAGGTGATTGAGATACTTTATGGTGTGTTACAGTAATGTGGTCATTTCTTGGTGACTTGTGAATAAAATAAAAGGGATCTAAAACTAAATGGATCCAGCTGCTGGCAAGGAGCATGAGAAGTGGATGGAAAAGGGACAGCAAGGAGAGAGCATGGATATGGTGCGTGCATACTTGGGATTCTTCAATCTTGCATTCAGCTTGTCAGCTCGGCTGGGTACAGCTGTCTGTTTTGAATTAGGGAGAGAGCAAACAATGTCAGCTCAGAGGAGGGAGTTGCCTACAACATTGGAGTCATTTAAGTGGTTGCAGAGTCAACATTGTGACCTAGTCCCTTGGCATCAGGTGGTAACATATGAGAGATGGTTTAAAAGTAGTTATCCAAGGAATATAGTTTAACTGGTTTATATGTTTATGTGTGAAGTCACAGTATTTTTGATTTCTGATAATAAACTCATGATTGTCCTTCGTCCAGCGAGGAGAGCTTTGTGGTGTTGGACTATGCTACTCTGGAAAATGTGGAGGTGGAGGTCGGAGAGGATACAGAGGTACAGTTGTCTCCATCTGCCAAAAACAACTCCAGTCACCTTTCCTTCAAACTGAAGATGAGCAGGAACAGCGAGGGGAGATCAGAGAGAATCTCCTTAGTGGCTGACTCCAGGTACTGCTGCCCTAAGCTCCCATCTAATGTTTTATACCTTCTATGTTTACTTCATGTACCAGAAGTGGGTCATTTTACATTTGAAAACACATCTGGAACTATATCCAATTCTGGCTCATGTCATTTTGTCACAGAATTGATAATAAATAAATACAACTACAGGCTTGATCTTTTGAATATATAGTTATAGATGTGATTTATTCAAATTGTCATCCACCCATATATTCTGAAAACAGGCCGTTTTGTGTTTGGCTCCCTCTAGAGTCAAAGTTTTAACTGCAACTGGATATGATCCCATATCTTCCAAGAAACAGACTTCATTTTTAACCCCTTGACTTTCTTTTGCAAAGGGTGGACCGTTCACGCTGGATAGTTGCTCTTACAGAGCACAAGCAGGCAGGTGTATTCCCTTGCAGAGATGGTAAGTCTGCATGCTTTAATTACAAGAGGAAATTCCAAATGCAAGTGCGGCCATCCTTTTCAAGGAGTTCATGAAAGATTTCTGTGGAAAGTAATAGCAAATATGTCATACTTATTAGTTATAAAAAAACTGGATGAGATGGCTGATGCGGCATTGAGCAGACATTTTTTAAGTTTTCTTTCAAATGAATCTGTTACTGTTTAACTCATCAGTCTTATATGTTGATGTCACAGCTTTAAAGATTTTGATGTGACCATTCCAGTATATTTTCATTACTGTGTGAATGTTTCATGTTCTACAACTTAACATAGGGGAAATATAAGAGTTAAAATTGTTGGAAGTTGCATTTTGTACACCAAATGCAACAAAATGTCTAAAAATCTGATTCCTGAGTCAAGGCAAAGTAATAAAAAGACATATGTGGAGGATGATGATTTTCTTTTTAATTTTACCAGGAAGGAAACTGTGTTTGTTTTTTTACTATATAGTAAAGTAAACTGATACCTATTAAAGACAACATACCAACAGATTTTAGTGTAATGAAAATTTTAATGCATTGATGTTTTAGGTCTGCCACAGTACGAAGCCACCAAATCCTACATGCCAAAGGAGCCAGATGAACTTGGCCTGCGACAGGCTGAGCTTGTCATTGTCCTGCAAAAAGAGGAAGGTGAGGCCTGCTTGGCTCTATCCCTATCTAAGAAGCACCACATCATGCTCAATGCTTTTCATCTTCTACATTTCACATTAAAGCATAAATTCTTTTTATTGGCTCATTTTCAATCGTTTGCTCTTCCTAGCATGGTGCTACGGGGAGAGAATGCGGGACGGTGAAAAAGGATGGTTTCCTGCAAACTGTGCCACAGAGATCACCAGCCTCACTGCCATGGAAAACAATGTACAACGCATGAAGCGATTGCGCAAAGAGACAAATGTTTGAATGACTGAGCGGCCATACAATTGCATTAAGATTTACCAAAGTGGACAAAACACACACACACTGGTAGATTAACACTCCATGTTGAGGTTTTTTCCAAGACTGTTGCTGTTGAGTCCTACTGCACAGGAAAATAATCACTGTAACTGTTTTTTTTTTTTTAAATCAGCATTGGACAAACTTCACAATGGCCTTAACGCAGTCCATGTGTCCTCATGTTGGAAGAAAACATAATCATGAGGTTTCTGCTTCATGTCTTTTTATATTGTTCAAACCATCTAAAAACTATTGCTTCAGGGCTACCACCTATTAAAGCTAGAACTGTTCACCCAAGTGTGCAGCAAATATATGCTGCACATTTGGAAAAGCATCATTCCTGACCAAGTGGACCTTTTTACTCAACTAGCTCAATTCTGATTTTCCTGTATGAATGTAAATTTATTTGCAATATTGTAACGATCTTCAGACCAAATTTAGGCGCTCAAACAAAATGCTAGGACTGCATACACCGAGAAGCTGCATTTTAAGAATAAAAACAAGTTCCTACATTTGCTTGCAATCCAACCTCCAAGGATAAGGACCCATTGCCAAATACTGGTTACATTTCTTAACTTGCATGATAAATTATGAAGACTTAAGTAGATGTAGTTGATAAAACATACCTTTGATGTTTGTTTTATATGTAGACAAACTTATCTATAAGCCTATAATCTGATGCTTTGACGGGCTGTATACTTGAATCAAATAAAAGCCAGCACTGCAGACAAGTTTTCTGATTTCTTGAGTTTTATTTGAGCTTGCATTTTGTTAAAATGTTTGAATACATAAAAAGTTATTTAAAAATGTCAAACTGACCAGATATCAAATTCGATTTTATCTTTAAAAACCATTTGGTGTAAAAACTTAGGACAGATTTAGAAAAACATTTGTTGTTTCCCCAAAACATTGTAGCTGTCACATAAAAATAATGGAAAAAAAAAACAAGTCTGCATAGATTCTGCAGGCCATTGGTGGTAATCTGGTCAAACGCATGGTGCAAGCTTGTGACGATCGTCAAGTCAAATCTTTATTGCTCAGATCTTGATGTTTCTTCTTGTTTACAGAAAAAAAAACTGTAGAGAAAAGAAGAGTAAAGGCAAATTAGTCCCCTGTTGATCATTTGGGATTTCTTATTTGGCACTCTGCATAATGACATGCCTGAAAATGTGCATCATTACCAGATAGCAGAAAAAATATAACCCAAAGCTGATGCTCATATGAAAGCCAGACAAAAGGGAAGGGCTTTATGGAGGCCGGTAGTTTTCTTTATCAAATCCACTGCATTACCTCATGCTTTGGAACATCCAGCGGTGAAGTCCCCTCTACTAAACAAGGGTGAGGGGGGCAAACAAGAAGGCAGGGGCTATACTATGAGCATCAGCATTCGGGGAGGGGGGCTAATAATAAGCTAGATAAGACACAAAACCCCTCTGGGCAACAGTGACACAAAAATATGCTTTACTACAGTCAGTCACTGATGGTGAAACTGAAAAACAGACTTACCCGGACGATGGTAAAAGATGGTAGGTGCCGGTGGGCAGGTTGTTTCCTACTCAGCCCCACCCTGCTGGGCCTCGGGAGCGGACGTTTTCTCTGCAGATGGGTCACCTGTCTTGGCCTCCTTGTTTTCTTGGCCAGGTTTGCCACCAGTCTGTTGGCGTCTGCGGCGGTAGTTGTAGTTACGACGATAGCGCCGCTGGCGGGGCTGTTGATTTTGACCACCTTCGCCGCCTTGATTCTCCTTGTCCTCCTCGCCGTCCCGCACCGGTCTGGGACGGGGTGGACCTCTAAAGTAAACGGGCAAGAAGGAAGAAGATGTGAACAATATTCTAACTATGAAAAAGAAAAACCATGCATAGAACACAATTATACAGACAACATGCCACTTTTAAACAAACAAACATTCTACAAGATTTGGACTCACACAGCTGCAATTTGAGGTTTGGCTGCAATAAAAGGGGAGCTTTTCTGGCCAAACATGTGGCACTTCTACAACAAAAACTTAAGACCGGTAGTCCCAAGACTGTGATCAAAACAAACCAACACTTCACTCTCCCGATTATTGCTGCTCTCCATCATTGAAGCCAACATGCAAACCTTGGTCGGAAGCCTCTGTAGTAGTTCTGCCTCACTGGTTTGTTCCCCTGATCTGGACCTCCCTGGCTCCCTTCACCCTCACCTCCCTGAAAGCAAACAGATTAAATAGCAGACATAGGTTCTTTTAGTGCCAGCAGTTGTAATGGAACTTGGAGATTTAATGTCTAGTAGATGAATTGAGTGTTTCTACAAAGCTGAGTAGATGGGACCTATTTGAGTCCATTTTCATGACACTGGTAAGACCCCCGATACACCAAGATTTGCTGATCACAACCACGTGAGTGTAAGAGAGGAGAGGGTTAAGAGGCAAGTATGACATGATCAAGTGCCCTGACTTTGTCATGGGACAACTGGGTGTCTGCTTCAGGATAGTAGCCCTCTGACAGCATACCTCAGTCATCTCTCCGCGTGGTGCGTTGGTGTACGGGGGCCGACGGCCGTAGCGTCTACGTACAAAGTATGGCGGGTAGCGCCGTCTTCCAGGGTAAGTGGGTCTGCGCTGTGGTTGTTGCGGTTCTCCTTCAGGGCCGCTGTCTCCCCCGTCTCTGCTGCCTTTGTCACGTCCTCCATTGCCAGGCTCGCCCTCTCCATCGCTCTGGTAGTTCTCTGGATAGTCTCCTCCGCGGGGAGGGCCCCTCCTTCGGGGGTAACGCCTGTAGCGGTTCCTGTCAGCGGCGTACTTACTTCCCTGGACTGCAATGCCTCCTGGGCCGGTGACATTTGCTGCCTCTGCTCCCTATGCACAGAAATAATTCATTTACTTAAAGCCATGAGAGACAATGCACAAGATGTTTTTTTTTTAGAAGCCGCTGCGCAAACAAGAAAAATAAATCAATAAAAAAAAATCCACACTGACCTTCTCTCCCTCAACTACATCAAACTCCACAGTTTCTCCATCTCCAACACTGCGAAGATATTTCCTCGGGTTGTTCTTTTTTATGGCTGTCTGAAATCATTAATAGATCAGACGTTTAACTTCTTAAATCAGACAGATCTTTTTTTTTTTTAATTAGAAGAAAATAAACACTACTACTAACTTACCTGGTGTACAAAAACGTCCTCTTTTGTATCATTCCTAAACAAGGGAGAACAGTTTTAAGTTCATATCCTGCTGAGCCATACAATGCAGCACCACCTCCACAAACAGATTGCAAATAAGCTGGCAAGTGCAAGGATTAATTAAGTACTGCAGTTTCAACAGTATAGAGACCAGCAGAAAAATTAATCGGGTCAACTCTGTAGGCAAAGCATAACCATAATAGGATTGAGAATGTTCTTTCATCACACATGCCCACACAAATTATATCAAGAGTCTTTATAAAAGGAGAAACAGTGACAGGTTTTACTTACCTATTGATAAAACCATATCCATTCCTGACGTTGAACCATTTGACTGTACCCAAGACTTTTGTTGCTGAAGTGAGAAAAACTTAGTTAAGAAACAAACTAATAAACAAATTAAGTCCGAGTCATTTCAGGGCAACAAGGTTAAGATTACACTCCTATTTTCTGTGACGGCTGAACAGCATTAGATATAAAAAATTACCAATATTAAAGTAATTAAATTGAACATATAACAACTAGCCATGGCCACACATGATGTAGAAGTTATATTTAACTAACAACTGTCACTCTTATTATAGATGCTGATGCTTAGGAGTGTCTAGTGCCAGCTGCTCGTGGTGAGAAGCATGAACCAACCATAATGAGCAAGAGAAAAAAACACTACTTAGGCGGATTTATGGATTTAACACTATCCGCATCATGGTTCCAGATTGTCTTGCAGAACTGTGACATAGCATGTCACATATAGATAGACGCAAATAATAGAGTGCACTGAAAACGCTTCAAGCATTCTGTTGAAATACAACAGACCTACTGCCCCATTTTCTGACGCAAAGCTCAGGACGTGAGCTTTCACACGTGGTAGTGTCGCACCCGGATACGTTAGGAATTAGCAGGCTCTGTTAGCATAGCTATGTAGCTCTGAGGATGAGAACCATGTGGTTGGAGTGGAGCCAGCAAGCGGAAATGAACATAACACGCTAGACAGCATATATTGCAGAAAAAGGTTTTTCGAATTGAGACCAAAATCAAGCAGTAGATGTTCTACTGTTCACCATTAATAACAGCCAAGTGGCAACATAAAAATCGCCAACACACGGCGGACATTTTGGGTGGCCCTTTCAGCCATGTAAATAGCTATGGTTAGCTGGCTATCGAAGAGCAATCGTTAAGTATCTAGGCCATAGCGACAGCCCAGAAATTCGACCAAAACGAGACAACCGAAGGCATGTGTAATCAGGCACGTTGAAAATCGATTTTAAATAGAGTAGTTTGACAAACTCGACCGGACAAATTTTTGTGATTCGACTATTTAAGAAAAAAATACTCGGATATGGAATCAGGTTCTTTCACGTGAACAAAGGGATAGTAAGCAGCTAACGTTCGTAGCCGGTTAAGTTGTAGGTAAGAAATAAGATTGTATGGTTCAGAATGCCGCGCGATTACAGTTAACGTTCCAATCCTTCGGGGTCAACTGCTATATTTTAACGGCTCTGGTGTAGGGATGTTAACACGGTGGTCCCGGTAACGGCTAGAACGGCTGTAACGAGCGTCCATGTGACGGGCGGTGGGATTCAGGCATCTCTAGTGGATGTTTGACGTGAGGAGGCCGAAAATTAACAGACTGACATCTGCGGTTTATTTGAATACTCACACGATCTCTTTCAATATTGTTTAAACCATACAGGCTAAAGTATCATAAAATGTTCACCTTTTTTATTAAGTATATCGATCATAGGTTTAAGGATGACAAGAGCTATCCGCGAATTGACTTTAAAAAAAATCAGTATAGCCAGTTAGCGTTAACGTTAGGACAACCGACTACCGCTACTTGACAACAAATTAATAGTTTCAGTAAAACTTATCATTTGTAACAAGCCATTCTTTTTTTTTTTTTTTTAAATATATAGCCCCACAGATTAATGAAAATCGACAAATGTGAAAGTTCCTGTAATGTGGATTAATATTTATTTTATTCTGGCTTACTCATATGAACGACTTAAATGGCCGAATGTAATGTTTTACTTAATTGTTAATTTAGCCACGGATTGGATTAGATGAAAAAGCAACCACACGTTTGCGCATCGCCCTACTGTAACACAAAACATGTTAGCTTAACTAGCTTCAACAGTCTTACCGATGACCTTCTTATCCCCCGCGGAAGCTGCGGCTGCCGGGCTGGATGGGCTTTCCGCATCGGCAGCAGGCTGCGGCGGTTGTTGTGTCTCGGCCTCGCTGCTCATGGTTACTACTTGTTGGAAATGGCTTCTGCCGGCGGCGGCTCTCTGCTATTTTTCCCGGTGCTAGATGGTAACCTGGGCCGGCGGTGGTGGGGGCTACTGCCTTCGGGCTCTCAGCTTTCTTCTTTCCGCTCCCGTTGCCGATCGAACTGGGCAGAATGAGTAACTGTGCCGGGGAACATTCCTGTTTGAAGGCCCGCCCTACTCGCATTCTAATTGGCTGTGATCTGAAATGCAGTGGAAAGCGCCTTCTAATTGGTTCAGACAACTGCCAATCTTGTTGGAGCGAAGCGTCTGCTATAATGATTGGTCAGGGAGATTGTACATGTCTATTTTCACCGCCCTCAAGTGATGTCAAAGCCAGTCAAACCAGACGGATAAGCTTGACACTTTTGGACGTGTCTTCTCGGTAATCAAGTTAATGGGTTTTACTTGAACCTGAAACTAAACTTGAATTATTTTGACATACTGTTCTAATACGGCTAACTCTGGTACTGATGTCTCAGCAGTTTAATATTTTGTTACATTTCTGATTACTTGTAAACAAATTTTTCATGTAATGTACAAGTTAATAAATCAACAAACTACAAATGCACATAAACACTGGTGACATACCAGTGTGGCACAATAGATAATTTAGCAAATTCTTCTAGTGTATATCCTGTCAGAATGACCAGTAATACATCAAAACAGAATGTGTGAATAAAAAACAATGAAAGCAACCATTATTGTTGAGATGTGGTCCAAGATAAAAGAGTTACAGAAAGGTTGATGGTCCTCAATAAACAAGTATGTCTCAGTTAATACACCATCTATTTTATTGGACTGAATATTGAAATATTTAGGGAAAAGAATTCATAAGAAATTATCTCACATTTTATGAGTAGACAAAAGCTGAAATAGTAAGGTAATTTTGTGTGATTTCAGAAACTCTGCTTCCACTAACGCAGAGTAGACAACCCCAGACAGAGCGCGACAACCCCACCTCAGCTCCCTCTGCTCCATTGTCATGTTAATACATCACTGGCACCGTTTACAAGCACTGGCCGATGTGTGAAGAGCTTGCTGTGAACGAGCTTCGCACTCCCACACACAAAAATAAGCCCCAGAAGGCCTCCCCATGGAGAAAACCCCTTTTTGAAAAAAACAAAAACAGAAACCTTCTTCCTGCCTCCATAAGAACAGAGACCCGATCTGAAAGGATTCTTTTATGCCAAGGGAACGATGTCCAAGGCAGTAGAGGAGAGAGCATGGATGGGGGATGGGGTCTGGAGGCTTGGATTTGTATAGAGGGCTGGGATAGACTCCATGAGGTAGCTGCGAGTTCAGTAGAGGATTGCTTGGCAGTGGAGTGTGTGCCCTAATCTGCTCCATAGCTACAACGTTGACATTAATAATCAATGTGTACAACACATCTGTGTTTCATTGCAGATAAATTTCGCAAAAAAACCTTCGAGTTAAAGCAAAACATGCCATTTTTCAAAATTAGCTGTCAAAACAAATGTACGCTTAACACATTAGGGAGGAAAAAATGGACAGAAAATTTGTAGTTGGTCAAAAAAATACATCTATGATCAAAAATTGAAATTGATTTTTCATTGTGATCAAAGTAATATTTACATATAGGGATAGGATTTTATGACAAAAAGAGAAAGAAACTGTAAAATATATAAAAATGTACAAATTTATTAATAATTGACATGCGGTGTGACCACAAACACATTTCCCCCCATCAGTCTGAAAAAAAGTGGAAAAAAGACACAGTTAATCTAATAATAAGAACAATGAACCAAATTCATCTTCAAATCAACAATTAGACCCTGTCAAGAGCCACAAGATAATATGACTTGAATAATTAGCAATTTGATGCAGCAGTTAGTCTGAAATCTAAAACAGCTTTAATGAAGTAAACTGGTCCTTTGATCTATCCTGTATGGGAAAAGGCATCCTTTAAAGGGAATGGTATGGACTGTTAAAATAATCAATTAAACACAATCTAACACATAAAGAAATGTGAATCTCTTACAGGATGCACGCTAGCTGGATCACATCTCTCCACATTGAGCAATGACGATGGGGAGTTTTGGCTTGTTGTTGGGACCCGTGGGGACATTCTGTTTACAAAGAGCAAAAAAGTCAAAACTGACCACCAAATTCCATCATCCTCAAAATAAATAGTCTAATTAGTTGTTATATAATAATAATATATTATATTTAATATATTTAATTAATTATATGAAATTAATTAAATTATAAAAAAATATTAATTATTAAATTAAATTAATTATATGAAATTAATTAAATATAATTAATTATATTTAAACCCATTGATCGACTGGGCGTCAGTCAGAGGATGGATACATGTTTTGAATTGCTGCATATGTACAAAGAGTTTTAAACATCACTGTAGCGACAAAAGCTCATTATTTATTGTTCTACATGTCTATGTTGACATCAATTTCATTTGAGTAAATGAGAGCTAACAAGTCACTCCACAAAGTGGAAAGGGCAATTATATTTCAACATGACTATTTGGTGAAGAACATTTTTGGTTTATTCCTGCTAAAAGAATCAGAAAGAAATTAACCAAGGAAAAAAATATATTATTTTTACCTCAATTTTTCTCATTATCAGGAGACCATCAACCACTTTCCCTAAAAGATATGAATACAACAGTTTTACTCAGACAAAAATTAAGAAACAACATTAAAATTTATGAATTCACATTTCAATAACTTTTGATTTACTCACCAAAAACGACATGTTTCCCATCTAACCAATCACATTTAGTGCAGGTAATGAAAAACTGACAGCCATTTGTCCCTGGACCACTGTTAGCCTGCACAAAAGATTAATGAGAGAGATTCACTTTTCTTGGGGTTAACTCAAATAAAAAGAGTCTTGATTCAAGTACCCCTTCCATGAAAACATTTACACACATACCATGGAAAGAAGACCAGGTGCAGAATGCTTCACTTTGAAGTTTTCATCTGCAAATGGACCTCTGTAGATGCTGCAGATACCGGTCCCATCACCCTTCATAACAGACAAACAGTGCACACTTCAGCATAAGGCTTCCAGTGGAGAGAAGAATTGTAATTCCCTCGTTATCCACAAGAGGGGGAAAGACAAAAGTAGTTTCCATATGGTGGCGTTAAACAGACAGACATTTTCTATTGCCAGCATAAAATTATGATAGCTTTAATAGTACTTCCTGGTAACATACAAAAACTGTTCCTGTAGAGAGAAGGAGAATATGAATTAAAAGGAATAAAGATAATTTAAAGAAGCCATGTGTTCAAACTACACTTAGGGCTGGGATATACTTGCTGTGTACGTCTGCGTGTATACTTGCTGCAAAATACGAAGGCACAGCGCAACCAAAGCAGTCAATACTTGATGGCACCGCTAGGGGGAGTATGT
>JAOXYM010000014.1:18371730-18405001 GCA_028567055.1 Leptatherina wallacei
CGTGGGGACGAGGCGGTGCAATAGGCCAAGCGGCGCCAGAGGTGCGAGGGCCTCCATCGCCGCTTGCGGCTTTAATTCTTCTTAATGCTTTCTGCACGCCACTGTTATGTTTCTAATGTCTGTATGTAAAGCACCTTGAATTGTCCTGTACATGAAATGTGCTATACAAATAAACTTGGCTTGAACACACAAAATGGCAGCATGCTTCAGGTTTCCAGCTCTCAGTGTAAAAAAAAAAAACCAATGAGAGGATTGTGAACTTCCAGAGGACTGGTCGTGGTTCTTGTGCACACGTCTGCCATCAATTAAAGAGACTCTGGTTAACCCCCAAGAAAGTTCAGGCTCATAGAATCAGTTTAGTCCGGTCATCATAGGATTTTCCTGACATTAACTTAGTTGCCTGCAACAGCAAAAGCCGTAGTTTGCAAGACAGAAGCCTTTTCTGACAAAGAAAAACATCCAGGCCCTGCTACAATTTGTAAAAAAGTATACATTGAATATATGATTCTAAAAAGTTATATTTGGCACAAAAGACGACTTTGCGTCACCAAAAGAGCACCATAAACACAGTGAAGCATGGTGGTGGCAGTATCATGCCATGGGGTTGCTTTTCTAATGCTGGAACTGGCCATGGTAAGGGAAATATGAAGCGTTCCAAATTCCAGTCCCTTTTGGCCCAAAACCTTCAGGCATTGGCTAGAAAGCTAAAGCCGAAGAGGAAGTTCACTTTCAACACGACAATGACCTCGAGCATACATGTAAATCAACAAAATAATAGCTTCACTAGAAGAATATGAAGTTTTGGAATAGCTCAGCCAGAGCCCAGAACTAAACCCAAAAGAGATTCTAGGGTGCCCTGAAGAGATTTATGCATAAGAAATGTCCACGCAATCTGACTTGTTTGCAAGGAAGAGTGAGCAATTATTGCCAAGTCAAGATGTACCATGATAGAGTCCTACAAAGAAGGCTGAATGCTGAAATTAGATCAATAGATGTATCAACAAGGTCTTAATTTAAAGATGTGCACACTTATTCAATCAGCTTATTGTACAGTTTTAATTTTTTTCCCCAAACAGATTTGTTTTTTCAATTGAAACGTTCATAAGATCACATTAAGATGGGGAATCATTTTGAAATGATTCATTATGGTTCCAGGTTTTTTCATCACAAAATCCTGGCATTCCCATGATGAAATGCCAGGTTTTGAACACTTTTCATATTCATTGTACATAACTTTTATGCACCAAGACCTGTGTCCAATATTTCATTCTTTTCATGTTCAGAATAACAAAGCATCCGTGATCCTTCACCTGTAAAATCTGCAATCATATTCCATCTACTGATACCAATCAGGTAATACAACTGAAGGCACCAGCTCAATTAGACAGGTACAGTCACCTTGCTGTGTAATTTCTTAATTTGTCAAAACTGAAGAGAGGTATGTAATGATACAGTTTTAAATCATATAAAGCACTAAGTAATTGCCAGTTGTATGGGGTAAGGCTGAAAGACATTTCTCAATCAGTTCCTTACGGAGTGCAAAGAGGTCCACATGTTGTTTTTATTATCCCTGATTAGTCTGGTTGTCTTACTGTTTTTACAGTGAATATACTCTGCTGTCAAATAAATTGCCAAATACTTCTGTGTATCCATCAAACGAAATCTTAACTATGGCTAAAAGAGGGATCCATTGCTAATGGAAATGTCAGAATATAAAAATAAAATTCTCTGTTTCCATGAGTTTGGTGTGAGCTCTCAAGCTATTTAGGGAGATCCAAGGGTTATCTACTACTACTACAGGTCTCAAAACAATGATCCAGTTGAATAGAGGTGTAAATTAATAGGAAGGATTCTGCAGCACCTTTCTGTTATTTTTACCAAAGCATGTCGGAGAAATGTCATTAAGACCTCAGGAAATGGTGCCAGCTTGTGGGAACAAAGGGAATTATATGTATGTGAACTAAGGGCTTGAATGAGCCGCTAAACAAGCCCTATAAGAAAAAAGATAAACGCAGTCCTCTGAAAGAAAGTGGTGTGGATTTATAGACTTCCTGGTGGAATAACCATAATCATAAATAACCCTCACCTCATCTTTATCAAAAGTGAAAACATGGCTTTCATTGCGTTTTTTGAAACCAGCAGCGCGCGCATGTAGCCCACATTATAAACCACGATTAGAGGAGACATTTTTATTTATTGTTTCATATCACTTATATTTATCCGCAGAGGTATGATAGTTTAAATGATTTTACTACAGCTCTTAAGAGCATAACTTTTACTCAGAAGAACTGACTTTATGCTGAGACTAGAGGGAAGCTGGAACGTCAACTCAACGTTAGCAGGAAAATAAACTCATCCCTTTGTCCTACTCACCTGCCCTCCGATAGTAATGTCGAAGAAGACAATCGGGTTGTTGGGGTTTGATGCTTGAACAGACATTATGAAGCTAGGAACACTTCTGAAGACTAAATATATATTGATTTGTAAATTACACGCGACTCATTTGAACGTACAGAACATGCGCAGAAGGAACCTACGGTGGCTCGGAGTGATTCTTCTTCTTCTTCTTGGTACTTTGCTGGCGGGTGGCACGTCACGATTTGGTGCATTTCCGCCATCAACTGGTCAGGAGTGAGGACCGGAATTTTGCTCATGCTTGACCACATCAGAGATGTTAGGGGTCAAAAGACCTTCATTGCCAGAAAGCTCTAAAATAAATTTTGAGTGATTGCCTTTAATATAGCTCTACAGTAAATAGTAATAGCACAAGGATGCCTCACGATGGTAGCGAAACCAAATTTACCAAAATGTTTGTATACTAAATCTGTTCAACTAAACAAGTTCATATTGTTTATTTCATACATGTTCACTGGCTTTAGATGGTTTCAAGGGAGGCCCAAAGAATAAAAGTAAGGAGATATTGTATGACTATCAAAAGAACATGTGTGTGATTCACATTGCCAACAATGAAATGTAGAAGGTAGGAATGTGCTGATATCATGTGTACCAAAGAAGAGAAGTCATCTAAAGCTCCATAACAAATTCAAGATGCATATAAAAAAACAGCTCCTTAATCTTAAGAAAAGTGGCAGCACTCGAAATGTAAGTGAGAGTGCCAAAACCTGACCACCAAAGATAAAATCTCACAAGAAACAACATTTTTGTTAAAGATTTTATTTTCACAATCAAACAAAATTCCACAAATTAACAAAATCTAAATATAGTTTCGCAAAAAAATGACAAACTGCGAAGTTGCTATAAAGATTTGTCAAAGCTTTACCAAATCACGGTCAAAAAATGTTTAGCAATAAGGGCAGGTTATATCGGGTCAGCAGGGGGATCATTACTAACTAAAGCAAAACCTTCGAAAACAGAGTTCTATGTAAAGTAATACGGTTTCTTCACATTCACACCATATTCAGAGAGGGCAGGACTCAAGTCCTCCATCGTCAGAGTGTACTTCTTATCCTATGAAGGAAAGATGAAAAATGCAGAAAAGCTTATATCATTAGATGAAAGAAAGGATAAAACATCCTCAAAGTAGCTGACAACCTCCTCTGTCAGCAGTGGCACCCTTCATCTAACACTCAAAGCCTTTAATGTCCTGCTCAACCGTTTGGTAGCGCAAATTTTAATAATATCTCTTAAAAATGTGTGGAAATCGACATGACTGAGTCACTACATCCACCTGACTAGGTATGTAGGGCTAATGTGAAGAAGTAAGTATATTAAATATACTAACTTACTTACTTATACTAAAATAATCATATACCATTACTTTGTTACTTTTTAAAACTTTCCAAGTTTAACCTGAGAATTTTGCTTAAAAACATAAATCTTATTATAAACTGAAAAGAGCAAAGAAACAATTTTCTTTTTTTTATTCACAAAAATAAAGGGTTAACATGCAAGTTTTGCCAATTAGATCAATACTCACCTTTGTCTTACTTCTGGAGCTTCCTGAGGCAGTTCCTTTCATTTTGCAGTACTGCAGTGCATCATTGGCAATGTCTGAGATAAACTTCTGAGAAGCAAGGGAGATCAGACGAATTCTGTAGAGAGCAAAAAGAACATAATTTTCCCCCCAAACTGTACAAGAAAGTTGTAAATGAAATCAAATAAAGAATCTGCCTGATCTAATTTTCACTCAATTTAACAGTGCTGATAATAAGGCAATGAATTCATATACGTTTGTTCTTAAAAAAAGAAAAAATGATCAAGTCAGATTTTTTGGTTTTCAAAAATGGACTTGCCCTTCATGATTATCATGCCAAAATAACAATCTTTGAATACATAATTCCCATCTTAGCTCTATCACACCCAAGCTTATTGATTATACGCACACATACTTTGACATATTGTGAGCTCATAGAAGAAGGAAAATACACTTAATATTTTTAATGGTTTAACTAAATTTCCCAGTGCGTTTAACATTGTTCTGTTTGCTTGTGTGTTGTTAGAACTTCTTGAAGAACTCCAACTATAAGCTCTTATCAGACATATGATTTGGGTCATTTGGTTTCATAGGGTATCAAGTGGAAATGCTTACAATGAACATCCAACTGCATTAATATGATTATATCATAAAAAGATGAAAATCTGCCATTTTTACACCAAGAGGCTACAAAAAGTGAGATTTCTGAAAATGGTGACGGAGACAACCACATTTTTTCCTGAAAATATGAAAACATTGCCACGGCCTGCTTCCCTCTGAACTATTACAGATGCAACCTCAGGTCTGCATGTAATCAATGTTTCTTTCACTTACATTCTCGGGTCAGAAGCCTCAAAGCCAGCCCGATTGAGGTAGTAGCCTGTAACTGCATCAGGAATCTGAAAAATAAAAAGGAGTTTCTATATGTTTTACAAATGTAGGAGTCAAAACAACACCATGATATTCGAGTTCATGAGTTAACTTGTCCCCATCAACTTATCAAAGGTGAGAGAACCTGACTGACTTACAGTGGGAGTGTAATCCTCCAGCTGCATGAGGAAATCAGCCAAAGGTGTGGTGGAGACAACAGGCTTTACATCCCCATTGGCGATACCAGTAGGAACGTAGACACCGTTTGACACTTGGGAGTCTGTTGATGGTGCAACCACGGCCGCAGTGCTGGCAACTGATAAGTAAAACGATCATAACATAAAATAACATAGCTTTTACCTATCATGAACAAGAGTTTTTATAACCAAGGGTAAGGAACACAATCATATCGTATAATAAATTAATCCTGCTGCAAGTAAGTGTTGCACAGAATCATTTCCTTGGGGAATAATGAAGTATCCATCCATGTATTCATCAGGTTTGACAAATCATTTATCCCCAGCAGAATCAGACATAAGCTACCTACTATGAACAAGGTTAGGTATAACTGAGTATAACAAGTCGGAGACTCGTTTTAAGGGAAGTATGAACATATTGTAGGTAAATTCAGATGGCAACAAAGAAATGTCCAACCTCTTGTATAAGAGGAACGTCACTTGTGTGCATAGCATACCGCAGACAGCAAAGATATTAGCTTAAGTCACATAACATTACCATTACTCGTGACCGAGGGGATGCTGCTGACGTTAGCTGGTGCATTATCGTTCCCGATGCAATTACTTGAAGTTGAAGACGTCGTTGCTGGAACTCCAGTTGTAACAGATTGATTTGCGTTGTCTATATTCATGTTTATGTTAGCTAGCACGCTAACCTTGGTAAGCTAACTCAGAAAGAAATGCCCCAAACCTCAATTCCGTGTTGTATAGCTGTAAGATCAATCTTTTAAAAACAATACGTCGTGGTGCACAGCTACTCTGTCACTCTGAAAACATTCAAACAACAGAATTTAGCTGGTATCTCGTTTGTTGGAAGCTACCGTGCATCTGAAAGCTGAGCTCGTGCTACAGTCAAGTCATGTGATCTATTATGCCAATGGTACGTCGTCTGTTAGAATTTGTGGAAAGCTGACAGTCCAGTAAAGTTGTATGGTAGTTTGGTTGTATGATGACATTTTGACCGATTGCATGAAATCAATAAACTTAGTTATTCTATTTGGAAACGATGTACGCAAGTGTATTGTTATCAATCAATTAAATAGAATGGCTTATTAGTGATACATGTGAGCCAAATAGACAATGTTTGCAGTACAAATAGATTTAGATGCTTGCTGAGTTTCTTTAAACATACAATCACCTGACTACCACACACATCTCACTGCATTAAAGATTGTATCAGGGGTTCCTTTTTTCCAACGATTTGATAGGAAGACAAACTAATTTACAAGGCGCCGTGAAGGCAGCATAAATATCTCACGCATACTCCAGGTGGCAGCGTCAGGACAACGTTTGGTTGTTTCATGGCTGATTTTATTGAAGAAGAAGTCATTTGTCGTGGTTAGCTCACCGAAGGAAGCCCTGATGTCTTTGCAGTTGTATCTGACCAAAAGTTGACCAACGCGGAAGTCAGACAGAAGGCTTTTGGGTCATATGGGACAAAACAGGTAGAATTAACCTGGTTACAATTTGGCTCACAGAATTTCTCAGAAATATTGATAAACAAAAGGAAAAGTCTGCTTTCTTCTTATTATTATTTGTTCGTTTAGA
Source organism: Leptatherina wallacei (assembly GCA_028567055.1). Taxonomy (NCBI): domain Eukaryota; kingdom Metazoa; phylum Chordata; class Actinopteri; order Atheriniformes; family Atherinidae; genus Leptatherina; species Leptatherina wallacei. Next base: position 18,378,319 of record JAOXYM010000014.1, read on the forward strand.
CCTATAAATGCCAGTTTATCTTGACAGCTGTGGGTTACCTCTGTATCAAATGCATTTTCCTGTCTTTGATCTGTGTCACAGTTCACATGGTTGCAGAATGACTTCACTTGTCCATGTAATTGTGGTGGGAGCTGGTTGTCGAGGGGAGAACTACTCTCAGTTTGCATCAATTCATCCTGAACGCATGAAGGTTTGGAGATTATTTAGCAGCCTCATATTGTCAGTAAAGACAGCTCAGTGGATAGTGTTTTTGTTTTTTAAAAAAAATATGTTAAAAGATTGCATGACCGTTATCACTGCATATCATTGTACTTAACATTATTTCCCCCCTTATATCTCTTCAAAGTAAAAGATCTGAACACTGTCGCACCCAGCCAGGGTTGTGAGTTGTATTATCTGACATTACACTTGTTATTTAAGCTTTACTGAGCTATCTACACGTTTTCAGGTTGTTGCAGTGGCTGAGCCAAGAAAGTTTGCCCGCACCAAACTTAAAAAACAACACAAAATCAGTGATGAAAACATATTTGAAGGTGAGTCTTCGTGGGGAGGGGGGGTCTTAATGGTTCAGAATTATCTGCCTTGAACTTTAAAATTAAAACCACCTTTATTGTCTAAAAAGACTGGCAAAGTGTAGCTGAAAGAGAGAAGTTTGCAGATGCTGTGTTAATTTGCACTCCAGACCGCCTTCACAAGGTAACCATATATTATATGTTATCTGTTTATAATTCTAACTATTCTGTTTTATGTGATTATTTAAAATCTAAATTACTCATTGAGTTTTGGATAATTCTCCAAGTAAACTAGTTTATGTTCCCCAGGATCCTGCTGTGGCTTTTGCAAAAAAGGGCTACCATATTCTCCTGGAGAAACCAATGGCAGTAAGTGTTTGTAAATTAAAATAAGGAACTTTTTCAGATTCCCACAGTCTGATTTTACTATTGCTTTTAATTTATAGTTTCTAATTCTTGAAAAACCTCAAGTAGCCATTGCACATTAATGTTTCTGCATGACTTTAGACAACTGCAGAAGACTGCACATTGATCGTGGAGGCCTGCAGTCAAAGCGGTGTGATACTGTCTGTGGGTCATGTTCTCCGGTATGATCCCGTTATCCACAAGATAAAGGTAAATATTTGTTCAAGTAAGTTTATCCAAACATTTGACCTTTTTAAAATTAAAGGATGTCATTCAGTATCTGGAAATCTTTGTAATCTGTGTTTCATTTCAATGAGCAACACACCCACTGAATTGGCAGTAGAGGATCTTTAATTTTTTTTATTTTTTTTTACATTTTTTTATTGCATTTTAGACAACAAAAAAAAATTTCATACCATACAAAATCCACCTAATCACAGCTGCATCCAAACACATACACCGGCCATACACATACATACTTGAGGAGCAAGGTGCCTGTCTCCACTCTAAATTGAAAAACTCACAATCTCCGACCACCAATAGCAAAATTGTTTGGAGGGGCTCCAAGGAAGCAGTAATGCAATAATTTGTTTAAGTGTGCAGTGTATTTCTTCTGATAGGTGATGTAAATGGACGGCTTATTTTTCCTTACAGGATTATAGTACAGACAGGTACTTTGGTACCTTGTGGCACAGTTAAATCAAAGCTGGCAGAAAAATAAAATATTACATGAAAATGCTATTTTTTATTTGGTTTTGAAATTCAGAAATAACTTATCTGTTTTTTCTAGGAGCTTATAGATGCTGGAGTCATTGGTGATGTGATCCATATTCAGCACCTTGAGCCAGTAAGAATACAAACACAGAAATGTCATCAATTCACACAAGTCCTCATGAAAACAACACATTTAACACCAACACACTGGACTTGCAAGATTAGACTCTGTCTCTTTTCCATGATGCATCATGCTGAATCATTGTTCTAAAAACTGGACCTAAAGAACAATAAACTACGTCATACAGTATCAACAATACAGGTACTTCATACGGGAGCAGTCAACCTGATTAATTTAGCAGCACCTCCATCACTCTTTAACACGTTAATAGTTTAAACTAGCAAGTTCTGGTTTCCATTTTGGACATGGTACAAAAAGCTGAATGTCCATGTATGGAAACAGATTTTACTTCTAAACATAATAAATCAAGACGGTCAACAAAAATCCCCCCTCCATCACAGGAACCTCGTTTGTGTAAGTGATGCTGCATATATTGTATATTGATGATCCATTTTAAGGCTTCTTGTTTGCCATATAATAATAAAATCCAAATGTTAAGAACCACACATTTGGAGAGCATTTATTGATTCTGTATTGGCAACAGTGTCTCACTTCAGTAATTTAATTAATAAAATGTTAGAATCAGTGAACGTGTTTTAAAAACCGCATGAAAATGTTGTTCCAGGTTGGGTTTTATCACTTTGCTCACTCATTTGTTCGAGGGAACTGGAGGAATGAAGCAGATAGCTCTTTTGCTCTTTTGGCGAAATCATGTCACGATATTGACCTAATACATCATTGGGCCGGAGCACGCAGGTAAGCCATCAGACAGAAGTCAGTGATCAACCAGGTGTGTTTGATGTTCATTAATAAGATAACTTTGACTCTTAAATAAAAGAAGCAAACATGTTGGTTTGTGCATTTTCTGCTTCTGGCTGCTGAGATCCAGATAAGGCCAGCAGAACATACAGCCCTCTTAAGTTGCTGTTGTTGGTCACCTTAGTACTCTGAAAATAAATCTTTAACATTTGTTCATGCAGGTGTGTAAAAGTTTCCTCATTTGGAGCCGTCAGCCACTTCCAGAAAAAAAGTAAGGTATGTAGTTTTACTTTGTTCATGGGAACATGTATATAAACTCAGCACAGTCCTTTCAAACTGTGTTTGTGTAATCCAAATTTCTTCTGAACACATTACACTGTTCAATGGTAACCAATAGTTCAATAGTAATACTGAATGCTGGGCTCTCTCCATTTTATCCACCATTAACTGTATGTTCAACATGCACCATATGTATACATATACACTGCCATTCAAAGGTTTGGACACACTTCCCCATTAAATATAGTAGAGAGAGGGAGAGAGAGATGGATATCAGCTGAATATTCCCTTATTAGCCAACAGGTGCTGGAGACCGCTGCCTTGATTGTCCAATAGAAAGAGACTGTCCATACTCGGCATGCAGAATCTACTTGGACACAGTGAAACAGGCAAATATTGTTTTTACAAATAATTTAAGATACCGCCAGTAAAGATAATTTTTGTACATATTCTGAAATGCATTGAACATGTGTATGTATGTTTTCTAGGGTCACACTGGCTGGCCAGTGTCAGTCATATGCCCAAACTCCATCCCTGACATTGAGTCAGTAACTGAAGCACTAAGAACTGGACCTTATGGCCGCTGTGTGTACGAGTGTGATAATGATGTCTGCAGTAACCAGGTGAGAAAAGTTTCACTATTAAACTAATATTGGACTATGTACAGTATCTTTCCTCCCAAACCCATTAAGTTTGTAGCAGGTCCGCATCAGTTGTATGGCCATGATCTTTCCCAGGCAAGTCTGTGACTGAAACACTAAACGCGATCCTACAGCCGCTGTCACTCCACCCCCCTTTGCCCTGTTTCCACAGCTTTGTCATTTACTCCCTTTAAGTTTCTCTCCAATATCGTCATCATTTCCAAAAATACGAAACAAAAAAATGACAATTAATTAGCAATTTTTGCAAACATGTAAGGTCTTTATTCTCAGCTAGAAACCTCCCACTTCTTTCTTTCTGTCCCAACTTATTTATCTGTTGTTTTTACAGGTTGTCAACATGGAGTTTGAAGGTGGGTTGACAGCAGCCTTTTCTATGGTGGCGTTCACTGAGGAGATCTGCCAGAGAAAGACAACAATCTATGGCAGCATGGTAAGACTGCATTGCTTTTTTTTACACCAAAAGTAGCTTGTTTGAACAGGTTTTAAAATGTAGGTTCATCCATTAAGATAGAGCTCTTTAATTCCCTTCCTTAGTATGAGTAGTAAATTACTGCAGAGTCATTTGACTGAATAGAGATTAGACACTGCCTCCCTGCACTCAAAAGCCCAGATTTGCAGGTGTTCAAATCTTGTTTGGCCAGTTTTTAAAAGAGCTTAAGGAATGTAGATGCAGAAAATATAAAAGGACAGACAGGGAAACATCAACTACACATGCAATAAATATTCTCCCATAAATAGGAAACTGCTTCTAAATGACCAAAGTGGACTCACAGTGCAGCCAGAGGAACGTCAGTAAAAAAACAGTTAAACTTTCTAACATATCCTTTAAGATGGCAACTAAACAGAAATTTTAGCAACTGTGTTGCCTAAAGCTGCTTCTTTTTAAAGAGAGTGCCTCAGCTACCTGCTACCTAATGAACCACGTTTCTACAGGGGGAGCTGTCTTGTAATGGCCATGAGATACGTGTATTTGACTTCCTGACCCAAAGATCCACAAAGCACACAGCAAGCAGTGAAGCTCTCAGGAATTTTGGCATGAGTGGACATGGCGGGGCAGATTACCACATCATGGATGCCTTTATTTCTGCTGTGGCAGTGAGTGCTTACAAAACGATTTATTTTGTCATTATTTTGTAACTTTTTTTAATGTAACATTTTATTTGTGTATGTGTACACTGATGTTTTTATGGGGTTTTTTTAAGCCGTGAGCGTGACTTTTTTCCTCTCTTATCTGTGTCTAGAACAGCGATCCGTCTCTGATTCGATCTGGTCCCGAGGAGACACTGATGAGCCATTTGCTTGTGTTTGAAGCCGAGCGATCGCGGGTGGAGAGCAGGGTGGTGAACTGTGGTGACAGCTGTCAAAGCTACAACACTGCGCAATGTTGATATGCTAGTCATAGCTACTTAAAATTGATCGATACTTATATCATTTAAATGAAAGGGCCAAATCTTGTGTAAAATGTGATAATTGATTTGCCAGTGTGTGAGTGAATAACAATGTGTTATCTGTGTGACAGCTGATCTGTCACTCAGAACAGCTTAATAACATACTCAGGGAAATCTTACTGAAAGTTTATTCAAGGGAGAGGGTCCAATTTAATTGGATCTCTTTGTTGATTTTTTTTTTTAATTGGTATTGGCTAAGAGCATCAACCATGTTTTTTATTTTCTTGTGTCGCTCTGCGATGTGTCCTGCAGCCCAATAGAGCAGCATCACAACACATCAGTTTCTTTTCTTGTGAAAATGAGATATATTCTCAAGTTCAGACTTGTGAAGACCTACATTTAACTGCACAAGGGACACTAGAGCATCTTTACTCAATGGCTCCCTTGCTTCCAGCAGCAATGACTCCACCAAGTCTGGATCATGACTGCATTATTAAAGAGATTGCACATTAAAATGAGCCATTTTTAATACTGACTGAAAAAAACAACAACAGCAGGGTGATTAATGACTATAGTCTGCCTGTCGTTGACTGACTTAAATTTTTTTTCTAAAGAAAGAAAAAAGCAAATACGGCACATGACAGCTCTGCTGTTTGAGGGGGAAAAAATCTCAGGTGAATCAGCAAAATCAAATATCATGTGAAGCAACTGGGGTGGGGAAAGGAATTGTGTTTCTGTTTCAGTACCTTTCATGATTCCCCTGTACTGCACCTTCTTTAGACTCTTGTAAGAGCTTTTCAATAAACACACTTGACACACTTCTGATAATCTGTGGCCTCTCGCATGTTTTCTATATCAGACTCGGTAACATTTAACAGTAACTTACTTTATACAAAGTCCCTGACCAGTTTGTCCAGGTCTTTTTCTTCTGTTGCTGCTCGAATTATTATGAAAGTGCTTTCAAAATCTTCAATTCTTCATAAATTAACCTTTTGCTGCTTGAAATTCTCCACTGTCAAAAGTGACAGTTAAGTTTATGAACTAGGTCTTCATTTTGCCTAGCATAACACATCTGTGAATCAACACAACTTAATATAATGATGTTTGTGTGTTGGGTGCTAAGAATTTCTGGCCCATGGAGTTGTCCATCTCCTTCTACAATGGCATACTAAATTAATTTATAAGCTCAAATAGCCTGCTGAATCATGATCAAAGAAAAATCTATGCATGTGCTAAGGACGGTCAACAGGACTGAAATTGTGCAAATATGTATGGATTACACTCTAGGATTGTTGTCAGTGTTGAGTAAGAGAAAAAAAGTTATATCTTTTAGACACAAGGTGTCACTGCTGCAGTACCTTTTGATAAGTAGCCAACAAAATTTTTTTTTAAAAGGCAATGGACAAATAGTGGTCTGTTGTGTTAAACATGACATAATCTCAAAATGCTGTGGAATATCACCACAACAATAATGAAGGGCATAATGTGGACAAGTCTGACAACATCAAACCGTACAGACTGGGAAACATCACCTATAAGCTTTGATACAGATGCTAATTGAATGTAGACTGTGCAGCATGTGGGAAAAGCAGGATGATACAAATAGTCAGTCCCTTGATTTAATTACAAGCAGTAAGTACTTGCTTGAATATGAAACACATTGTTTTGGTTTTTAAAAATAGTTTAGAGATCGTAAATAATATGGAATGGACAACTCTCAAAAAATGAGGTGTATGTTTGCCATTTTTGTATTTTGTTTTTTACGGGGTCCTCGCTCTAGACAGAGCCACACATTTATGGATGTACTTTGGCTGCGTGAATCTAAAATGAAATCTACAGGAAAAAGTAAGATGTGCCTCAAATTTGAAATGTACAATTTAAGTCATTCATTTGTTCTTTTTCTGTACCGCTTAGTTCAACTCAGGGTCGCAGGGGGCTGGAGCCTATCCCAGCAATTAGCAGGCGAGAGGCAGGGTACACCCTGGGCAGGTCGCCAGTTTGCAGCAGACTATTTAAGTCTAATCCTGTACATTTTCTCTGTACTCCAATTTTATTGCGGCATTTTGCGATGTTCATGTTCCAGGACATTTAAAGGAGCTTTAAATCTGGTTTAGAGAGAACAGAAAGGTTTACCTGGTACTGAAGGTATCTGTGTATTTAGTCATTACTTGAACAATAATATTCTTCTGGGTTGCACACAACTTCTGAAAGAGGTAATACAGAGATAAAAGTCTGCACTTGCAAGATATCATCCCTTTATCCTTAAGTTAACTCTGTAGTATTTATGCCTAAACACTCAGACTTTGGGGTAGGATGTAAAGGCAGCATAATGCAATTTCAGAGCTGAGTGATGTTGACTGAACACACTTTTTCAAGACAAAATTGAACACAATGTGTTTCTTCACCATCTCTAGTTTCTTCACCATCTCTCTATACTCACCATTCCTGGTTATTGGCTCAATAAAATATTTGATACCCTTAAACAAATACATACCTCTTAAAAAAGCAGGAAACCCACACGATAAAAACAGTTGACAGCTTATGTAGTTGAACAAAATGAAGCTGGTGAAAATCAAAGTAGAATTTGTGGCAAAGTCAATGTTACCACAAAAAGTTTGTTCTCTATTATGTGTGTGGTTTTGAGAAAATGCTGTTATCGGATTTCTCATTTTGTTGTTTGGTTCCATTACATCTCCTTTGTTTTGCCTGTTTCCTTTCCCATTCCAGGATCTGGCAGCAAATGTAATAAGTTGGGGTCAACTGCAGTGATGAAATCAAGATGACTTATTTGTGTGGTAGTCATATGATATATCTTTCAAAGATACCACGGTGCACTTTTCAGCCTTCAGCTCCTCATCTAGTTTTTCACTGAGGTCCTGGAGGACACTGGCATCAGTCCATTAGTAACTAGAACTCTGGAGTAATCTGGGCCTGCTGTTCATTGTCGTCCTGAAGCTGCTGCTGTGAACAATTTAAAACAGATGCCCTTAAACACACAAAGTGATACATTTTTGTTTCTGTTGATACTTTTCACTTACTTTAATACTTGTCTCTGCTAATGAGGCTTCTCAGTTGTCCCACGTAATCCTGTTTGGCGCCCTCTGTTCTGCGATGCTACTGCATTTAGATTCAGCTCCAGTTACAAATATGGTCAGCGATGAACCAATTTAGAACTATTGTTTAATTATATATTTTATTTATGTAAGAAAATGGGAATAATGAATAATTATCAATATGTAGAATATGCACTTATTAGATTATGCTAACCCTAAAATCACCCTAATAACTAAATTATCATGATATAAAAAACTGTAACTCCCCAAAAAGAACAACGTTTTCCTTATGACAAATGATCACCACTTCAGCAGTGTGACACTGAAAAGCCAAATTAACATTTACCCTTTAACACCTAATAAATTGCATCTGATATCAACATTTCTCAGACCTATTGCATCGCCTAATGGTAAAAACTGCTCAAAAAACTGTTTTATACAATCTGCTACTTGTCTTCTGCCCTCTGGTGGATACCATTTGCACTATGATCATTCTCACAAATCACAGTAATAAACTGTAGCCTACATATATGCAAATTATTCTTGTTTATTTATTTATTTATTTATTTATTTATTTATTTATTTATCCATTTCGTAAAAGGAAATAAAAGATTAAACCCTCAATGCTATATGAACTTTTTTACTTCCAAAACATTTTTTGTTTATTTGTTTTTGGTCATTTTTAACTAAGAGATGTAAATTATACTGATAAGTACTAATGTAAATATATCTTAAGAGCACAAATGTATACAGCCTGAGCACAAGATCCTGGTTACATTTACAAGAGATAAATATTTTACAAGGCATAATATTTATCTTTTTTTTTTTTTTAATCATTCCAGAAATGGAAAAATACAGCCAGCAGTATGAAAGATTAACTTTTGCCATGTTTTGAAGTATCAAATGTCCCATAAATCAGTAAAGAAATACATGAAGAAAACCCTCTGTTAAAACCTTTAGAATATGGATAGTAATAAATCTGTGGAATGAAAGTGATATTTCTCAGAATATGAGAAAAACAGTTTTCAGTGAGAGACCTCTGCGATATAAATCATAAAAATTAAATAAAGAAAATTCCCCTGGAATTTACTGGTATAATTATAACCAGTAAGACAAATATTCTACAAAGAACAAGTTTACTTAAATTATATTGCAGATATGAAAATGTATGAATATTAATTCATTTGCAATTATTTAATCAATTAATTGTGCTGATTTTCTTCTAATCAGGCTAAAGTATAAAAAAATAAATACCTCTGTGTTTTTGGATCCTTCTTATTTGTGACATTTTATAGAATCAAAATGATAGATAAATAGATCAGATAATATCATAGTTACAATAAATCTATTCCAAAATTAAAATAAGTGGTGTGTGATTTGCCAGTCCATTTTAATCACTCACTATAATTTAAACAGGTAAGTAGAGTTTACTAGAGTTCACATTAACATCTCAGTTCAGCTGAAGTAACTTGTCATATTACAATCATGTTTATGATCACAATCGGTTTGAATAGCTCTCCAGTTTGATCACATCTTCACATTCCACTATTGTGGGAGGGGTCCTTAATTACTCCTTGAACTCAGCAATGTCAATAACATCACACCATTCCTGGACCTTGCAACACATCAAGGATGACTAATCCCAGAGAGCGTCCAACAGTCCATACTTCCAGATCATTGGATCGTCACAATTACAAGTTGACTTTGGATAGAAAAGACCAACAAAATGATTCCATTACATAAAAATTTTGACCTGGTGCCAGAACTGGATTACAGCAGTGGTGTAAATAGGCACTCCTTAAAGCTATATCATCTTCCCTGTGCAGTAATTCAGTGAAGCTTTAAGCCATTTCAGAACAAAACCAACCACAAGTCTGTATTTCTAACATAAACCTATATTTCTGTTTTCTTTCACATAGGACTTCCCTTGTCCCATTTCTTACTACAGACATTTAGTCTTCACAGAACAGGTTGGACGCACACAAACAAAATGTCACATAGACAGGCAACATGCTCCAGGAGACAAATTTGCCAACTGAGTCAGCATCTGTATTTCAATGAGTCAAACAGTCCACCACCGAGCCATTTCGTTTTAATGTGCCCTGCCCTCAGCCCTCCTTCCTTCTCAGGCATGCAGTTAATGTTTAACACACGCTCTTACCTCACTCCAGCATCACTTCCTCCCACTATATCAGGGTCCATCTGCAAATACCCACACACATTAATCAGAGCAATCCTGATTAGAAAGATATTCCAGGAAATTATTGGAAGTTCAACTCAGTCATCAAAATGACAGGAATTGTATTTTTTCAAACCCTGTCTTTTCTTGTGGGGGGGGGCTGTTGAAATACTTTTCCCCTTAATGATAGACTGATGGCATGTTGTGGCAAGTGAGACGGTGAATTGTTAAAGCTAATACTATGATCCTCTCGTTCTTTATTCCATGTATCAGTCAGGTGCCAGGAAGAGACACCTACATCGGCTTTGTTTTTTTTTTTCATCCAACACTACTCACTTCCACACTAAAATTTCTGCCAGAGGGCTTTTATAACGTCACACAGCTTTAGTCCTCAAAAGACAGGCATGTGAACAAGGAAGTGGAGGAAGAAAGCACAGAGGGGAGAGGTAAACCATAAAATATGGTGCAGTCTGGCTCTGCCTGTGACTCAACAGGAAGTGATGGAATGAGAGCCAGTGAAGAGAGGGAGGGAAAATGAGGGTTGGAGTGGGAGGAGAGAAAGAAAGAGGAAAGAAAAGGAAGACTAACCCTAATAACTTAAGATTCCAAATTATTGAATGATGCAAGGCAGACGATGAACAATGAATCCAATCTTTTCTAAGGAAATCTGTGGGCTGCGGCCTCATCGTCCCCCCACTCACTACACAACAAAATCATGACGTGTACACAGTGTAAATAATCATCAGTCCAACAACAATATTACCAAACTTGGCTAGTTTCCGTTGTCCTCTTAAAGTCTACCCTGCCTATCATGTGCTGATTCAAATCAGACTTTGACCTCAGGACATGATGAGGACAGTGTGTAACATTCAAATATTGACACTTGTCTTTATCCAAAATGAAAAATACTGCCTGATAAGCTAAGTTGCTCCTGAAAATTTTGAAAATCTTTTATAAAATCTTTTATATTCAATCTAACTAAGTTGTGTGGAGCTTCTTTTCATCCTTTCTTTCTCCTTTCTCATTTGCAGTGAAACTCTTAATGAACTGGAAGTCAACTTCACAGGGCTGCGGAAGACCTCTTGCTGGGTTTGAAAACCGTTCTGGTCACAATGGGGCCTGAAATCATGGGTAGGGAAGCGGCCCAAGCCTTTAGTTTTAGATTGAAAGAATTACTCTTTTCAAGCTTAGTTCCCTTTCATTGGTCAAAGCCAACACCATGAAATCCAACAACACAGCATTTAATTCTCATCACTTCCTCTGTCACTTTGCCAGCTGATGGTGTTTTATTTTTTTCTCTCCTCTGTTGGCACCCTCAGGAAAAAACAAAAAAATCTTGAGCTTCCTCGGTTCTAACAGAAAGAATGTCATCACAAACAAAGACGTGGGTCAGTGTATATATGATTGTGTATCTGAGTGTTTTCCACCTCAAATCCATTTAATTTGCAAGAAACATTATTCTATAATGCTGCTCGGCATTTCTTTTGGTTTTTGTACTTTCTAAACAGTACAGCAATCAAAAGAAGCCTAAACATCATTTTTCAGTTCATCCTCCACTTCCTCCCAACAGCCGGTGTTTCTTTGATAACTGAGCTGACTGTTCATTGGATGAGGTCAAAGACCACAGTGGGAAGCCCACTCAGACATTTGAGAGGCCTGATTCCTTCCTAACGCCTCCATCTTGTCAAACCCAACTGCAAATCCTTTAGATTAAACAGATTAGGTAAAGGGTGTGTGTTACAATCATCCATAACTCTACAGACGCAAGTCAAACAAAGTGAATGGTCTTGATTCAGATCTTAATCATAGGCATTCTAATTGGAAACAAAGACATGAATATTTCATGCTGGGCTAAAGGAAGTGGTGGTAACAGAGAGGTGCAACGAACTACGGAGATGAAAAAACAAATTTCATAAGAATCTCTGAGCTTAACAGTTACTGCGACATCCTTCTTGATGACTATACTGCTTGTTTCCGCTCTGGTTCACCGTGAGAACATGTACTCGTCTAAAAAAGTTGATTTTATGGGTTGGAATTTTAACTTATTGCACCTACAGCAATTTTAAATGAATGAATTTTACTGAGTCACATATTTCACATATATAATATCTCATAAACTGCCATATGTGTCTTTAGTCACCAAAACGTCTGACACAGATCCACTGGAGCAATAATACTACGATTAAAAGGAATGTGAAACTCAAACATAAGACAGGTCAGCTGTGGCTTTAAAAACAGCAGCAAGCATGTCTGCCTGTGGTCTATAACGGTGCTCTAATTACTATTACATGTTTGTACTCAGCTGGTTCCTCTATAAGAGAATTCCCTGTGACACCATGTCAGCACATCCACCTACACAAATATATTCACCATAGAAAACATATGTTAACACCTACTTTGTTCATCTCCTATTCCAGCTCAGGACAGATGTGGAATAGGAGATGAACAATATCACTGTAACATCTTGTAACCTCTGAAATTAGGAATTTTTTTATTTTTTTTTATTTTCCTGATTTCAGAGGTTTTAAAACTCTAATTATTGAAAGTACAGCTTAATATTTCCAAAAGTTTAATACTGTTAAATCTCTTTTCCTGCAGATAACTCTTGCATAATTGTTTAGAGTTTCTTTCCCATAATCAAACTGATCTTCCACAACTTTAAAAAGAAAAAAAAGAGGGGGTGTGGGTTGCTACAGATGCAGTAGGTGGGCTTCTGACTGCACTGACAGCTGTGAGGGACGAAGGTCTCTCAGAGCAGGAAATGACTTGACCTCCACTGTGAGACACTGGCCAACCCCAAAAACAATCTCCCACAGCTCTGAGCATCCTGTGTCACCACATGTGTCCACAGAGGACCGCAGGGCAGCCTCAGAGCTGCTGCTCCAAGTGGCAAACACGTTGAATGTTTGTTTTCATCTCTACACAAAAACAACAGACTGTGAAGTGCAATAAATGCACTGTACAGCCAGTGCTACAAGCTTTTCAATCTAAAAATCATTGCATTATACTAGAGATTAATGAAATGAAATGAATGAAATGAATGAAATGAATGAAATGAAATAAAATGGAAAAAAAAATACTTTATCCCTTTTGAGGGAAATTATTGTTGTAGCAGAAGGTTTTTTTATTTTTATATTTTATTTTTAGATTAGTGTGTTGCAGTGCGACAACTGGCGGCAGTATCACCTCTGTCACAATCAATCGACTTCATTGCACAACGTACAGTTGATCAAACATCTTATTTGCTAAATGAGTACTCCTGTGAGCAAACAAATGTTGCCAAGGACAGTTGATGGTTGCAGCAATCCAAGCAGATTTCAACAAGTGGTATATTTCTTTAGCAAGTTTATGATTTACAGTGACTATGCAGGTTTAAGTCACTCCTTAATCTGTATATAAACCTTTATGGGTTTACTGTGTGTGTTACCACAATGGAAGATCTGAATAAAAAGAGGTCTATTTAGTCTCTCTCTCTCTTACACACATACACACACACTTTTATGAGATGGTTTGATTCAGCACTTTAGAGTGTTTCTTGGCTTGAGGGTGTATTTGTATTGTTACAGCAGTTAAAAGGGATCATTTGGGAGTCTAAAAAAAGACTGTGGACTCAGTATGTTCTGAACTCTGGTAAAAACAAGAATGGCCAACACTCACTTTCCTGTTATTTTCTGAAATTTTCCAGCCTCTCTTGAAGTGGGCGAGGCCAAACAGTCAGGTATGACATGCAGGCTTCACAACAATTCCTCATCGAATACGACTGAGCTGCCAATCAACTAGTTCCTCTTTATCAGTGCTATAGTCCCTCCACTCCACCAGCATGCCCTCTGACTCCCATGCAGGTCAGACCACACTTGTTTACTACACTATGAAACACAATTTCTTGTACACTCATTACACAACACAGGTCAAAACTCTTCTGCTGCAGGAGGTCTCTGGGTATGAAGACACACATTTTGTCCAGTGACAGAAAATCCAGTGACTTCCGTATGTGATTGTAGGCTTATTTGGAAATATTTTGACCAGCAAATTCTACAAGCCGAGAATGTTATTTTCTGGTTTATAATGGTGGCAGTACAAGAATTCAGATCTCTTAAATGTTCTTTAGAAACGATTCTGGATATAATTAAACTAAAATATGCCCCGCTGTAAAATAAAAATGCTAATTAATTAAAAGTAATAATTATTGTGAAAAATATTTTTCCAGAGATGTGCAAGTCAATAAAAAAGTTTATTTTATGTTTTAGATGTTTTTAGATAATTAAATCATGACCAATTTGTTATATTTCATATTTTTATGAAGCTGAAAAACTAAGATTTCTATTTAGATGGATGAGAATATAAAATATTTTATAAGTAGGCTACTAAAATACAGAAGCATATGAGCAGTTGTACTCATAAGTGATTCATGGGGTATTTGTTGCGTTTTTCAATGAAATGGTGTTTGATTTGGGGGGGGTATTTTTCCCCTTTAAGGCGTCCTTGGGTGGAGTTACAGTAACGTGCTCAGGGTGTTGGATCCATTATAAGGAGTTATGGAAAACCACGTCACTCTGACAAAATCGGTTTCACCTCTCAGTGTTGTTGACAGAGGAAGGATGTTGCACATGGCTCCGATTTGATGGGAGACCGGCTCACAGGACAGATTGACAACATTTTCTCACGAGACAAGAGGCGATCGACTGAGCCGACTTTATGTGATGGAGAAGTAGTCCGCATTTTCATGGTGAGACTTCAAATTTACTTTTAAGGGACTTTCAACAAGTTAGCCTATTTGAGGGGTGAAAGGTTTTTTTTTCAATCTAATTTGACGGGAGGATCGGGAGTAGTTTTGTGTCGAATATGAATGAGGGGCTCGTCTTCACGAGGACTACGTTATAAAGTTAATAGTTGTTTTTCTCACGGAGACTTGAATGAAAAATAAACAGCCTATCATTCAATAAACACCTTTTTCATGTGTTAATGCTTTAGCTGAACTTAGTTTGCACTTTTTCTGCTCGTCAGTGTGGGTTATTCGCGCCAATAAACCGTACAGATGATGTTATTTGTCCGCGGGACTCCGAGCCGTCCTGCGGGCTTCAGGGTTCTCTGTTGTCGGCCAAGGGAAGCGACGCCGAGGCGACGTGACTTATTGCACTTCCACAGTCAGCCGATGTGTGTCGCTAGAGAGTGCGACACTCGTGGAGTTAGGCTACTTGTAATCAAAGAAAAAAAAGATGTTTTTTTTTTTTGTTTGCTCTAAAACGGGTTTAGAATAAAAATGAATTGACTGCAGAAAATGTTGTATATTATTCAGTTTTAGTCTTAGACTGTTATTTAATATATGGGTTGCCTTCTAAGGCTACTACTTTTATTCGGGTGAGTTCTCTCACTGCCAAATGAAATTATCTTTGGATTTTGTATTTCGTATTTAGGATATTTTGGCTGTCAGTCGTAGCCTACTCCTTGTAATATCCAGAGTTATTAAGGGAAATGTGTTCATGTTTAAAAAGCTTATATAAAACATAACAGTGAAAATTACAGTCTATAGCTGTCAGGCACAAAGACTGACATTTTCTCATGATTCTTGGTTATCTGCTACCCACAAAAAACCCAAATAATAGCTAGGTTTTCCCTACCATGTAGCTACACTTACTGGATTAACAGTAGATAAGTATTGTTCTTAATTATCTAAATTATGTTGAAATATCAACAGTATGCATAACTGGTATTGAATAAACTTGTCACAGAAACAAGGCATTTATGCTTTATTCACAAATCAGGATTTAAGTCCAGATTAAAAGGTTTTTCAGTTCATGGTTGTACAGTACGTAATGCACTGCCTGTGATTCAATGTAGAGCAGACATGTCTTGAGGGCCTGTTACCATTTCTTTTTAACTTAATTTTTTTTTAACTTTAAGTCTTTTTATGCTACAAAATGCTCTGTTTTTCCCCTCATACCACACAATAGAGCGACACCACTTATACTCTACTGCTGCATACCAGGGTTTAATGAGCTGGAGGCACATGTCACATCTAAAATCAATTCAGATTAGCCTACATAGGAAATAGATGTTAATAGAAAATACATCTGGTTGTTTTTTCTGTTAAGAAAATCAACTAAAGTTGTCAATTTAGATTATTTTGCTACTCTAACTTCCATCTTATACGTGGAAACTTTGTTCCTTGTATGTATGTAAGATCTCGGAGTGTTGAGCTGTTAAGGGTTGTTTGGTGCAAGTGTGAAGTGCATATATCATGCAAGCACTATAGAGTAATTAGCTCATTTGTAGCGGTCTGGTCAGTGAAAAGCCTGAAAACAGTGAGGTTGGGACTGCCAAGGACAACGCATCAAGGCTCCTGCCTGACCTAAACAAACAGTTTTTGCCAGTCTGTGGCTTGTCTTTCCAACTGTTCCAACACACTCAATCCTCCTGCAGGGGATGTGTGGCACAGGCTCATGCTTTGGCCCTATTAGCTTGTCTCCATGGCGTATCTCTAGTCCTAACCTCATGGGAGAGTTCACTTGTATTTTCAGGCTTGCTTCACTCTGCACCAAAGTGGCACAAAAGGCCCATTCAAGGCTGAGAGTGGTTCCATTCATGGACACTGAGTAATTGCCGGTAGAATTCATAATTGTTCTGCATCTTCCATCCCCGAGGCTCACGGGTGGAAATGACGCCACAGATGGTTGGTTTAAGGATGACATTAATATTCAAATACACGCATGAGCCACTGTTTTGTTTGTAGTGGGTCTGTCTTTGCATGCTCTGCATTGTTTGCTTCCCACTTCAACAGTGGACTTATCGGTGACTTGAAACAAAGTAGGACTTTGAAGAATGAGATGGCAGTGTGATAGTAAAGTAGAGAACTTGCGTTGGCCTCCTGTCAAATGTATGTTATTATGTAAGTGCTTATATTTAAAAAAAAATGTGGATAACTATGCAGATCTATAATTTATGAAGAATTTCTGGCATGTACAAAATTTTGACTTGTACTGCACATCATTTATAATTTCTTTAGAACATGTTAACAGTAAGTAACTAATGCCTTTTATTTCTAATGATGGATTGATATACAAAAGAACCATTGCCAATTGAATTTTTCTTCAAGTGCATGCATACGTGCAGTGCTTTGGTGCTGCCTCATTGGTAGTGTTAGTCATCTAGCATCATAGGAATCCTGTACAATTAGGCCCTATTGTGAGGGCGGATACTGCCGTGTTTCATGGTCAAAGAGAGGAAGGAGGGTGAGGAGTGTTATCACCCTCCCACATCTGACCCAGAGGTTGTGCAATGGCCTGGATCTACAAAGAGATACATACTGTACAGCAGCTGCCAGAGCAGACTGAAGTAATTTACTGGGCTGTTGTTGTGATTGTTGTTTCTTTGAGGCTTACCTAAACAGTGCATAACTGTAGTTGTGGTAAAAAGAAAATACTAAAAAAAAAAAAAAAAAATCTCAGGCTTTATATAGCAAGACAATGATAATTTGATAATAAAAAATAACATAATTTGGTTTTTCTCAGTCTAAAAATGAGATAAATACAACCTGATATGAATGAAAACACATGAAATATTGAACCTAGTTATTATTTATTGAAGAAAGACAAAGCCACAGTGCAAAAGCAGCATGTGGAAAACTAAATACACCCTTGTTGATTCCACAGGAATGAAGACGGTAATAAGTAGCAAGGTGTTGCTAATCAAATGAACTTGATTTATTGCTCATTGAGAAAGTGTGAAGACCCTTATAAAAGGAGAAATCTTGGCAGTTTGCTGGTCTGAAACATTCAGGTGTGAGTTAACACAATGTCAAGGAGGAAAGACATTAGCATTGATCTGAAAGAAGTAATTGGTGGTGCCAGTTAGTCAATGAAGGGTCACATTTCCATTTCCAAACTATTGGGAGTCCATCATTCTACAGAGAGAAAGATTATTCTCAAGTGAAAACATTCAAGACAGTTGTCAATCCTCCCAGGAGTGGACATCCCAGCAAGTTGGCTCCAAGACTGAGAAATTCCCAAAAAAAATCAAGAGCTACATTTCAGACTGTAGAGACCTAAGTTAGTATGCTGATATTAAAGTTTATATCAGGACAATTAGAAAAAGACTGAACTTAGCTTGTTTGGAAGGGTTGCAGAAGAAAGCCTTTTCGTTCTTGGAAAAAAAAAAAAAAGAGCATGCAAGCATGGCTTAGATTTTCAAAGTTGCATCTGAACAAACCATGAGACTTCAGGAACAATATCCTTTGGACAGAAAAGACTAAAGTGGAGATGTTTTTCACAATGCGCAGCACCATGTTATTGAAAACCAAACATCTCATCCCATATATCAAGTACTGTAGTGGAGGGGTGAAGTTCGGGGCTTTTTTTTGCTGTCGCAGAGCCTGGGAACCCTGCAGTCATGGAATCAACCATGAATTCCTCTGCGTACCAAAGTATTCTGGAGTCAAACGTGAGGCCATTTGTCAAACAACTAAAGCTTGATTGAAGGTCATGCAACAATACAATGATCCTAAACACCGTAGCAAGTCTACAACAAAATGACTGAAAATGAAAGTCAAAGTCCTGACCTCAACTTGTATGAAATGGTGTGGTAGGACCTTAAGGGAGCTGTGCATAAACTAAATACCAGCAAACCTTAGTGATCTGTAGAAAAATGTTGTAAAGAAGAGTGGACCAAAATTCGTCCACAATGATGTGAAAGGCAGATAAAAAGATAAAAATAATACAAAAAATGATTACTTAAAGTTTACCTGCCAAAAGTGGATCTGCAAGTTATTGAATCATGAGGTGTACTTTACACACTGCTTCTGCATTTTGGCTTAACTTAAAAAAGTGTTCAATGTAATATGTTAAATTATATAGTTTATCTGGAATTGTATTTTTATAATGTGCTTATGATTTATATGTTTTTTTATATTGATTCCTGCTTTTCCTAAGGTATTTGTTTCATGTTAGCTGACCCTTGACCTGCCTGGTGTGTAGCTGGGTGTGTTTCACTGGGCTCCAGATGTACATTGTTCATATACCGTGTTTGTCAGTTTGTTTCATTAACAAAAGTGTAACCTGCTTAAATGAAAGCAGTGACAAATTGCATATGTCAATAGTGAAAGATGAAATGTGCATTTTTTTTCATGTTCATGCTCATTGTGTAATCCTTCCAATCCAGCTCTAACAAGTTTCTGTATGTCTCCAACAGCTTACAACTGCCTACAATGACCCTGCGACCGCTTCAATGGAGCTGACTTGTACTGGAACTTTATATCAATGTCAAAAAAATAATAATAATTGATAATAATTTCTAAGAGTACAATTTCTGCCAAAAATGGACGGAAATCAGAAGAACTACTGGGAACAGCCCAACTTAAACAGGTACACAAAGAAAAGTCCACTGGTTTGGCTCATGCATCTATACTGTTTGACAATATTTGACATAAAAAATAGAGATTTTTAATTCTTTGATTTATTTTATAGTTAATAAAAAGAATGATCAGTTGTTTTTAACAAAAATAAAAAAGGGCTGAAACTCAGGAAGAGCAGAAGAGGAGAGATTCCTCTTCCAGAACAGACCAAATCACTTGCTGTATATGTGCACATATTTTTTGTGAAATTATTGTCAATTATAGCATGATAATAAATAATAATTAATTAATTATACAAAAATTATTTAGTAAAAATTACAGAGTTAGATAAATTAAAAGCAAACATTTGAACATTTGAAAACAACTTGAAATTGTGCAAAACATATATTCTATGGAAGCATCGGCTGTTTTTGTTATTTAACATGTAATGACTGACGACAGGTTATGTGCAGGAATGATTTACATGCTGCTCTGTATGGATTTCTCAACCTCTCTTGCATTGCAGAGTGTGCTTTGGCCTGAGTGCTAACATGGAGCACAACCTGAGGGAGCTTCAACCACCGCAGATTGCCAAGGAATTTAACTGTGAGTCTTTTTTAGACGTTACGTTTGCACATGTGTTGTTAAACTTCTTTTTTTCACTATAAAAGAAGATACACGTAGAAAACGGCTTCCAGTTAGAATACCTACAAATAGGATATTGTCAATATAACCAAGCCTTTTGACCTTTTGTTCAAATTTTCTTGTTCTGTAAGTTTTGTTATTTGCAACATTTAATGACTGAATTAATGATTTTACATTAAATTAGGTTCACTTTTCAACTTTCATCCCTGTAAGAGATATTCAATTCTTGTTGAAAACCCCATTTGTCTAATAAAACAGCTTGTTGACAGAGCGTAGGTGAGTTTGGCATCATCGAGCAGAGTTGCGTATCGGAGTAGAGAGATGAGGGTGAAGGAGGAGGGGAAGCTATCGCTCCCTGGTCACCAGCTGTTCCTGCAGTCTGGGGCACGTCGGATGTTTCCACAGAGAAGGTTATGGGAAGCTCAGTTAAGATTGTGGCCTGCACTGCAGATAATGAGGATTTCTGTGTTAATCAGAGTGTTGTGGCTGATGTTTGACGAAGAAGGGGATAGGTTAAGCGGATGTTTGCGACATGTTTTAACTTTGGTTTCCTGCTCAGTATCTGCAGTAAGCAAGATGTTTTCCATGTTTCTTCCTCGGAGAGTTGTTTCTGCTCTGCCGGAAGCAACAGTGATAGCAGACTTTATTCAACAGAAGGATTTCTAAGTGTAAAGTGCACTTAAGGAGTTCATGTTATTGATACTCTGTTCTTCTTTCCCTTCTCAGCCAACATCTCCCTCTCCCAGTCACCCTTCTACTCGGATTCTTTCCGGCTACCATCAGAGAACACACTGCTGCCAAATGAAGGAGACCAAGTGGTCCCTTCTCCTCAGAGACGAGCAGTGTTTGGGGGCCATCAGAGAGAGGCAAAACCCCTCCCGCCTCTGCCTGACCCCGAGGAGTTCATGTCAGATGAAGCAGCTGATAGTGAGGTTGAGTTCTTTACCAGTGACCGCCAGCGCCTTTTACCCAAAAGCTACCCTAAGGCCATCTGCAGGGCCAGCAACAAGGACTGTGGGAAAGTAAATCATGCCTATCAGGAGAACTCATTAAGGGATGGGGGAGCAGGGACTGGCTCCTTAGCTTCGTCTTGGCCAAGCAGAGATGACAGCCCAGTCGGTAGAGGAAGCAGGTTTGGAGCTAAAAACTGGTCCTTTGCCTTCCAGAGAGAAGACAGCCAGCATGCAGAGTCTGGCATCAGGGATGTTTTTGGAAGCAAACAGTCAGAACAGCACCACTCAACCAGAAACCGATTCTCATGTTCAGGTCTTCCTTCTCAAGCACAAAACAGTTTCACAACTCACCCCGCTGAAAAGCCCCAAGTTCCTCCTCGTATCCCCATCCCGAAAAACCCCCCAGTTTTTTCAGAAACAGTGAGCGCCAACGAAGAAGACAAGCCTCCCAAAATCCCTCCAAGGGTCCCGTTAGTCCCACCCTGCCCACCACGCACCCCAAGCCCCAAAAGTCTCCCAATTTACATCAATGGAGTGATGCCTGTCACACAGAGTTTTGCTGCTAACCCAAATTATGTAAGTAAGGGATTACAAGGACAACAGAATGAGAGGGCACCACCTACTGCACAGTTCTCGCCCCGTATTGTTCCGATTTTGAAGGATGGCAAGCAGGCCAGCAATACACACTACATCCTCCTGCCGCCGGATCGACCGGCACGCACACAGAGACGAGAAAGACTCCTTAGTGAACCAAACAGGACAGCAAGTACCGGCATCTGGTTGAAACGGTAGAGATCCTCACCGTTTCCGACACACTTTCTGAAGATTACAAAAGTGTGACTTGCATCATTTACTGTATTGTAGTGTGTAAGAAAAAAGAGTACTTACATTTCTAATCTATCACATTGTTACTATTTTTAATGACTTATGCATTTGCTTTATGCCACTGTGAGGTTTTTGTCTGTTTGTGACTGAACATTTACCTATCAGTATTTGGGAGATGCCTCCTCTTGTTCAACCTACAACTCACAGTATTAACACTAATACTGGAGAGACGTTTATTCCCTGGAAGAATTTCTATTTTGACTGAGGCTGACTTTGACATTGCAGCATTAGTCTTTAAAGCCTCGCAGCCACATGCTCACATCACTGAAATTAAATTCTTATTGAGGGTAAATGATCCAAGGCACAAGCTGGGCTCGTGCCAGACTCTTCATTCCATGTGTTGTTTTATTATGAGAAAAGTCTAATATATTAATAGATTTGATGTTCTGCCAAATCATTCTCACATTTAGATTCCAGGTAAGTTATTGAAGAATATGGTCAATATAAATACAGAATCAGATCCTGCTTTGAACAATAGAGATATTAGATACTTAACTCGACCTGGATCATGCGTTTGTGAAGTTTCAGTGGATTCTTAAAATCTTTGTATTTTGTGCAAATGCAGTAGCACTTCTTTTACACAGATTTGAACTTTTAAATGTTTGATCTTTGGACTTGGGTTACATCAAACAGCATTCCACCTGTTAAGTACCCTACCAGTCAAAAGTTTGGACACACTTTCTCATTAAATCTAACAGGAAAGTATGTCTAAACTTTTGACTGGGAGTGTATGTAAATTACACTTTCATGTAAAGGTTTAATCCATCCATTTTGTTTTGTGCAGATGTGTTTAAACTACTTAGAGCTACATCCAGAGATCAACACACCAGGTCATCATTGTAAATGAGAACAGGTTCTCAATTGACTCACCTGGTTATAAGTAAAGGTTTGATAAAAAACTAAAAATGTTAGAATTAAAATTCAAAACTTGATTTAAACATGCAACTACTTCGACTGACTTTTAGGTACTTAGATAGACTGATGAAGAACAAGCTAGTGCTTCTACACAAGTTGTATTTAAATACACAACATAAAATTATGAAAAACCATTTTAATGACTTCTGTTGTCCGTATAGTAAAACAGTAATGCATTGGATCTTTGGTTATGTTTTTTGCTTTTCATTTTGTGGATCATGTCATGTTTACGCTGCTGAAGATCAGGTCCATGTTTACAACCTTTGTTACACCAACCTGTTGGAAGTTCTAATGAAGGTTACACAGTAAAGGCTGCAAGTTCATCATTTTGTTTAAAGTAAATAATAAATTGCTTTTTTAATCTATTTATAGAAATAAATAACTTATTCATTCTATGACTGCCTTGTTTTTTTTTCTCTTTTTTTTAACCAAAGCTATAATAATCTATGCATAGCCAGCTATTGTTGGTCATTATGGGTTAACACATTTCATATTCGTATATTTAATATAAATATGTGTTTTCAGAATTATTTTAAGGCTTCAATATTTCTTTTTAGCAGCAACACAACGTTTTGGAAGGAAGAGAAAAACAGGCTTGAATCCCAAGAGAAGTTTTAATTGATCAAAAGTTTAAAATGAAGGCTACTGCCGGTCATTTTCCTTGGTCAAGCATGTGAGGGTGGGAATAGTGCCTTCAATGGGAAGTCTTCAGGACAAGCTGAGACAAATACACACATCCACATCAAATAAGGCTGGGCCAAGATGTAGGGGTGTAACAATACATCAATCTGAATCAATATATCAATTCATTGATCAACAACCCAACAGCATCAATCCAAATTGAAATTATCAATCAAACATCGATACAGTAATCATTTGATGATGAAATGGGCTTATGTGTGAATGTAGAATTTAGAGTTTACATTTGTTTTATTTCAATTGATGAGGAAAATGGTGATATCCAAAGGTGTGGAACTATGATTAAGTTCTAAAATATTTTGAGTACGCTATATCCTTCTTTAATGTCTACATATTGAAATTTCTTTGTTTTCTTTTACATTATGTGAAATTTTTACAGCTCAATACACACAATGTGGCACAGTCTGTTTGTGTTAGAAAATACAAATTACTTTTCATTTAAATGTCTGATAAAGCTCAGGAATAAAATTATGAATTGAATCAAAATCGCATCATGGCAGAGTCTGTGATTTCAGCAAACATTGAATTATTATCCGCGTAATCAATACAATATTGTATCCTGGTCAAACTTGTGATTTACACCCCTACCGAAACGTGAACAAACTCTAACCAAGATAAAAAAAAATTAACAAAAAGCTCACACACCACAAGACCTCACTTGTAGCTTCTTTACTGCATCAAGTTGGTGTTCTGAGCCAAACAGCTCTTCACTGGATCTAAAGAGACGCTTTTACTCAAAATATATGGCCGAACAAAGAAACCACGAGTGGAGCCCTGCAGTGTGCTAACATGAAGCTTTTAGTTAAGAGCCGAAAAAAATGTTTCCTTGTCCATGCTACATTATCACCTTACACTTTATATTCACAGCTGGTGTGCCACCAACTCAATATGGCATTGAGTATCATGGCAGTTCAGCAGGCTAAAAACATCAACCATTTCATGCTCCCACACTGTATGTGTTTTTCTGTATCTACTCTCTGACCTCTACATTATTTCATCACTTTCTGTTAGAACTGCGTGATGATGCAGAAATGTCTCTACAGTAATCTTGGAAAAACTAACATTGCTTAAGTACTTAACTTTCACATATGCAGAGAATTTTCAAACTCCACAATTTAATAAATCCATGTTTGTTCCATTCTTTTGTAAGTAGTCATGTGTTAAACATTTAATCAAAATGATGTTGCAAAGAAGATAATTCATTCTATTTAATAATAATTTCTTCTTTTTGCAAAATAAGTTAAAAAAAAACAAACACGTAAATCCTTAACTAACCCCTCCTTTCACCCGCTCCCCGCTGTTCCCTGCAGTTTCTTCTGGGCCTTATTGAACTTTGGCCTGTGTTCTTCGACAGGCACGGCCTCAACGTTCTCATTTACTCGGACTGAGGTCCTTCGTGCAGCCGCGGGGCTCCTAGGTGTGGGACTTTGACGATTGCTTTATCGCCAAGCCCGGTTGAGCAGTTTAACTTCTGCCAGGCGCTTGCTGATCATGGTGGCAAAGAAAAGGGCAAGGAGTACGCTACTGATCAGCATGTAGTCGTAGTCGTCCTTTAGTACATCAAACTGCTTCGAGGGATACACTCGGGTCTGGTAGATGTCAAGACCATATGCCACCACCTGCAAAGAAAAAAAGAATTTAACACAATAATATTTATGATTAATTTAACTGAAAGGGGGAGCTCTGTGCTTACTACTGCAGGAAATCCTCTTTTTGTAATTATCATAGGCTGAAACTGTCAGTACTCTTAAGTTGGACTCACCAGGCAGGTTGATTCCAGTCCAGAGGGGGCGGTGTAAATGCCTCGAACTCTTGATACAGTCTGATTGTAGTTGATGAACCACTCTGTACGGATCATTAGCTCTGGTGCGTACGGTATCAGGTTCTCTTCGCTGGAGAACAAGTAAACCGGTTAGATCAGGATTGATAGGGTAAAAAAATAAAAATAAAAAAAATCAAGGAATTCAATGTTAAACCAAACCTGACTTACCGGCTTTGCTCCGATACTATTTCTGGCCTGCGAGGGTCGAGGAACATCTTTGGTAATGACAGAATCCCTCCAGATGGCAGGCCAACTGTGACAAAGGAAGCATGTTAAGAAAGAGTAAAACAATGTTAAAGACAGTGTTTTAGAAAAATGTGGCTCATGCTCGAATACATTTTTTTTAAAAACGAGGGGAAAAAAAGGACATTTTGGAGCACACAGCAATTTATCCCACTGAAACTCACTTAGCAGATGGCGACTGGTGATGCCCTTCTCAGTCAGGGTAGCCTCCATGGTAGAGATGGAAGAGGGGAATATGTAAGACTGCTGAAGCACCTGAGGAACATGTGGACGATCTAGCGAGCTGAATACTGTACTGTTGTAGAGCTCCATTCCTTCATAGAGTTCAATTACAGAGAACTCGTTCCTACGAGACTTTGTGCTCCAGTATTCATACTGTGGAGAGTCAGACAGACACAGGGGATGCAGTAAGTACAGACATCACCCTAAAAGCATCGTCTGTGTTCCCCTTAACCCTTTTCTGAATCGTTCGATCAGTGTTACAACAAAGCTAATCCTAACTGTGATAGATCAAAATAAAAACAAAAGCAAAGCATTGCTATTTCTATTCTACAGCCATTTAGCCGAAGCTTTTCTCCAACTGACTGTGGAAATCAGTCAAGCTTACCACAACCCAGTTTTCAGAATGCACAATATGCACTGGTCCTCTAGCTTTTCTCTGGACGGCCTCATGGATGATGCGACCAGTCACGCCATCAATGAGCAGGATGCCAATGAAGCTGCGCTCCTGATGCAAATCTGTGCTCTCAGTCACCACAGCTAGTAAATTGGGGTTCAAGTACTATGAAAATGAAAAACAGACAAAATAAATAAAACTTGGAAATTCTGACCTTTTCCCATTCTAAATGGTCAATGGGATATTTAAAAAAACAAACAAACAAAGAACAAACGAACAAAAAAAAACTAATTTTAGGTAAAAACATAGATCAGTTTAATTAGCATGTAAATATGTGAACTGGTGCTGGTTTTCATTTAGGGATAGTTTGAATGCAAACTTAAAAGAACATTGCAATCTGAATATAAAATAATAATTAAAAGAAAGATTTAACAAGCAAACAGATACAACAAGGTCAAACATATGGCAGCATCAGTTTATCCATGTGCCCAGCAAATTATGCACAGCA
>JAOXYM010000014.1:18405255-18422531 GCA_028567055.1 Leptatherina wallacei
TATAAATATATATATATAAGAGCTAATGTAAAGATTTTAAGTGCTTGAGCAAAAACAAAAAGTTTCTTCTAATCCAAAGACAGCTGTGCAGAAGGAAAATAAGTCATTGGGAAAGTCTTCTCAGATCAGAAAATGAGGAATGACTAACTTTCTTACTAATGTGGGAAATATGAACCACAACAGACTAAATCCACAAAAATGAAAGCAAATAGATTTCAACTCTCCTCGCAGTCTTTCCACAGTGAGGTTTTAAAGGATGTCTGCGTACCTTATAGAGCACACTACGGTCTCCCATTACTCTGCCCTGTGAGTGCACATGCTCATTAGGTCTTTTGCCTTTGACAGAGACAATCTTCTGTATCTCTGCTGGAAGGACGACCTCCCAGATCTGCTCAGTTGACAAGTCCTGAGAACACACAATTAACCAGATTTAGTCTTTTGTCTGTTATTTAAATATTATTTCATACTGTCTCACTGGAAGAACCTGGAAAAAGTGAAAGACAATGTTCACTTGCCGTTCTTAGTCTGTAGCCAGAGAGTCTCCCCTGGTTGGAGTCGATAAGAAAAAAGAAGATGGATGAAGCCATCTCCTGAAGCTGCTGCAGAACATTCTTAGTAGAAGGAAATGCAGACACCTGGGAGGAAAAAAGGCATTAGTATGATTAAAGCAATGTTCATTGGTTATAAACAGTTGGAAGATGACTTTGATAAAAATGCTTAATTTAACATGTATACTTTTTTATGTCAGAATTTTACATA
Source organism: Leptatherina wallacei (assembly GCA_028567055.1). Classification (NCBI taxonomy): domain Eukaryota; kingdom Metazoa; phylum Chordata; class Actinopteri; order Atheriniformes; family Atherinidae; genus Leptatherina; species Leptatherina wallacei. Next base: position 18,406,015 of record JAOXYM010000014.1, read on the forward strand.
AGTGTGTGGGACTGAAAGGAGGATTTAGTGGAAGACAGAGAAGTTGTTGAGCTACTTTACAGACCTTATACTGGTCATCAATGAGAAGTAAGACCTTGGCATAGTCCTGGTCCATTAGCGGCAGCATGAGTGACTGAAGGATTGGCTGAGGTAGAGCAGGTGGTGTGACATGACTCTTCTTACCAAAGATGGGGTTAAATACATGTAGTGTGGCCAGGCCTGTGTCCTGATGACCAAATTTTAAAAATAGATAAACAAAAACTGCATTATACATGGCAAACGTAAAAACAGAGAAGCATAAAAAGTCAAATAAAAAACAGACACTGGTCGGGTTTATTGGAAAAATTGACAACAGAAGAGAAACTTTTCAAAAGGAGGGCCCAGAGCTTTGTTAGATACCTTGTCTTTGATGAGCAGTGTGCACTGTGGTGGATGAGGGAAGTGTGCAGTTGTCCGTTGCACCATAAGTTTGAAAGCAGCATTAGACGGGATGTTGTCAAGATAATGCTTCCATAAAATACCACCAGTCTTGCTGTCAATTCCAAAGAGCTTAAAAGAAAAGAAACAAAAAATGAGCTACATAGGAAAAAGTGAGGTGTGATTGAAGTTTCTTGAGTATCATTTCTCGTTAGGCTTGCTTGATCTTAGACTAAATAAACCAAATCTAGATGGGCCATAACTGAGAGTAAAACAGCTCATCTCCCCTGAAATAATAACAAACAGTGACTCAGATGGTGAAATTTAGTCTTGTACCTTCCCAGATGCTGTAACCATAACCATCATCTTCTGCAAGTTGAACTCATCTCTGGACAAGGTATCGATGGTAATGTCATTTTTTACTTGACTGCGGGGCTTGCGAGCATCATAGAACAGCTTCCAGAGGTGAGAGACCCAGGCCTGCAGCAGGATGAGCTGAGAGGAGAGCCTCTTCAACACCATAGACATCAGCCCATCTAGAAACAGAAGCAGAAACTCTGTTTAGTGAGTTTCAGTGGGTGTCGGTGTCATGTTTCGGATCTAGTCAATAAAACAATGCGAGAAAGAATAAGTCAGGAACACATTGGTCATCTTTAGAGGAGGACAGAGTTGCTATGTTGACTAAAAGAAAGGTGAAGAGGATATTAAAATGGATTTTCTATCAAACCTCAGGTGACCTTAGCTTTAGGATGAACAGTCAAATTTCATTGCACAGTCATATGTTACCTTGAATGGCTGAATCCATACGCAGCAATAAAAACAGGACAAAACAAAACAGTGAAGCTAAGAAAGCAGGTGAATCATAACCTAAATAAACACATGACTTGCTTGTTTGAATTAGCTATTGGCTCATACTCACTTAAAAAGCAGTTTTGATTATTAAAACCTACTAATGCTAAAAAGTGAAAATAATAATAAATAAAAGTATAAAGACATCGTTGGATTAAAGAAGAGATTTTGACATTCACCAGCTTTTTTGCCAAACTCTCCCTCCAGCTCAGCCTGTGTTCCAGTGAGGGGCAGATCTACCATTTCCATTGTCACCACATCTGACAGGGCCTCCTCCCTGGTCCACATTACACGCCCTGGAAAGGAAGACTCATTATTATTCTGTAATCATTCATTTCACCTTCCACACCCTGTGACAGCTTTTGTTTTCCATCAACACCACCATGCCAATATGTTCCCTTCTAGCTTGAGGAAAGGATAAGAGTGTGTTTGTTATGAAATCTGAGTCCGTTTATGCTCCCCATAGTGGTGTGAGGTAGCCAGAACTTATGATGATCAGGAGGCGGAATATAACAAACATGTTTTCTTTAGAGAAACAACTTAATGCAAACATTTCACCTACTAATGTTTCAATACCCTGCCACACCTCACTTCCATAAAATTTCATCAAAACCGAAACATCTTGACAGCAGTGTAGCGGCGCTATGTTTCCAAACTAAATCAGGATTTTGGCGCCATCCCGTGTTTAAATGAGAAAAGACACTGTTACATATGGCAGGTCACATGAACGCTTCGCCAGCACTCTTTATGTCTGGTGAGTGGATGTGAACAGATGGAAGCAGCAGGGAGACAAAACATTCAGTTGGGTCTCACAGTTTCCGGTCACTTGGAGTCTGTACGAGACATCAACGCTCATATGATGCAACACCTGATCCTGATTAAATAGAATATGATAATAAAAAAAGACTGATAGGATATAGGCTCTAATCAAACACTGCATGGGTGATTAGTGATCTCTCAAGGTTCAACCTCTTTTTATATAAACTTGTGTAAATCAGCCTTTTATAAATTTGAAGCTGTACATAAATCAGCTGAGCAGCCCCATTGCAGTCATTATTTATGGCTTTGCTTCTGTATAGATGTTATTTTAAGAATCCTCTTTTCCCACTCACCTGATGTTTATGCATTGCTACAGTAAATATCTTAAGAAATAAATTACTCCAATATTAATATGCTATTTGCAAGAAATATGACTTACTGTAAGCAGTTAGTGATCTGTAATACTAACGTAGTCAACCTCTAACAAACCTTAACAACAACCAACATTTATTCCCCTTACAGAAAAAAACCCTCAAAAAGTAAAACTAATTTCAACAAAAATGTAAAGTTTCTATAAAGCATATCATTAGTAGTAGTCAGGTTAAGTTAAACAGACATCTAACCTGGGTGAACTGTGTAGCGATTGTAACAATCATCTAGGACAAGTAGGGGTAACTGAAAAAGCGCCCTTCCTTCTCAGCTTCCTTTGTTTTGCTTTTCATACCTGGCTGTTGTATAAAAGTGAGTGTGTGGTCCTCTGTCTGCACCATGACTCTGTACCCAACAGCATCATCTTTCTTCAGGAATGCTTGCACAAAGAGCTGAGAGAAATCGTTAAAATGAATGAGATCGTTAAACATGAACACCAAACATCACAATACACGTATGTCTCAAGCTCAGCTCAAAGTCATTTCTAAACTTTGTGTGAAGCTCGTGGTTCCTGAACATGGCATAAAACAATCACTGGTAAAGCAAATCAAACTCACACTCTCTGGTTTCCCTCCATTTGGATCAACAGTGAAAATGAGAGTTGTGTCAAGAAGCCTGCGTCCAGTTTCAGCATTGAAAAGGTTAATGCTGCAGGCCTGCAGGGAAGTAACAAACAACAATCTTTTTTGTTTATCACATCTTTTAAGTAAAATTCATAACATTGCTTTCAATCACTTTCACAAAAAGCCTGATTAAACCAGCTGGTAACAAATTTGAATTGTTCACCAAACTAAACCTGCACATCACACAACAACATTTTATAAGCAACAAGACATCCATGACTGTACTAAAGGAGCTAAAACTCTCAGGAATTTGCAGACTGACATCAATGCAAACCACATCTTAAAAGAAACTGAGGAGGGAATAATTCATGAACTGAACTCACAGTTTTATTCTTGGGAGACATGACAGCAGCAACAGTTTTCTCTCCAGTTGTTGCAAATGAAACAAGCAGGGCCTGTGAATTAAGGAGATTATGTCACTGACAAAAGAAATTACTGTACTCAAAATTTCTTAAATTACCCCTTTGGACTTACACATGGACTAGCTGTTTAGAAAACTCATATCTACACCGAACCTGGTATTTAAGATCTTCTTTTTCTAAGACATAAATTTCCTTCAAACCTCAGCTTTCTCCATTTCAACTTAAGTCTAATTCATGCTCTAGATGTGAGACAACATGTGTCCTCATCTTGTACCGACAAGAGCACACAAGACAGTGAAAAGACCATGGTGGCTTTCAGGGTTAAAATATCTCTCCTTTGTTTTATTTACTTCAGGGTGACTGTCGTCACAGAACAAAAAGGGTCAAGGAAAACGCTTCCAAAACTCCACTGTCCCTGGAAACTTCCCCTAATGTCGAAACAAACCTACAGTCAAATGACTGGAATGCCTGACTAAGGTAACATTTCTGAATGTGAAACATCACAAAAACAGTGTCTGTGGATGACAAAGTTGCAATCAATCATGAAAAAATGTAAAAGGGAGAAATCTTTACGTACTGGTTTGAAATCCCTGAGCGTAACCATCTGACCATCATTGAGCTGAAGAAGCAAATAGTGATCAGGCCCAAGCCGAAGGAAGAACTCTGGCAGCGGCTGAAGGGCTGGATTAGGCTGGTGTGACACCAGGGATAGACGAAAGCCAGCTTCTACTTCAAGTCCAAGCGACTGAAAGAAAAAAACAATAATAATAAAAGAAAATTTATGTAAAAATTTTTGGGAAAAGCTTTTGCACTATGAAACATAGAAAAAATATAGACAAAAAGAAACAGATGAATGAGACTTAGTCAAACTACAGCAACAAACAAATGTATTTCCAAACACAGAGGTTTTTGTTCCATGTTCATACCTGAAGGGGGATCTGCGTCATCTGGGACTGCAAATGTAGGTCGAGTGTGTATAAGGACATGGTTGTAGAGTCTGCACATGTCAGGATCCCCTGGCCAACCACTGTACAGCTGGTCGGTATGCTGGACAGCCATGGAGCATCCACTGAAATCTGGAAGAATTGCCAGCAAGGGATTTAATTAACTTCTACAAATGCTGGAATTAAATCTTTCCACATATTTAGAACATTTTTATTCTACCCATTTTCCCCCCTCTTTTTAAATAACAGGATTACCTGCTTGAGTATCTCTCCATCCTCCAGACTGTAAACAACAATAGCAATGTGGGAATTTGGAACAACTCCTAATGCATAAACTTCCCCATTTCCATCAGAGTATACAGCCTGGTAATCAACAGTTTCACTGTGGAGGTAAAAAGAAAAACATTTTAAAACATTTTTCAATGCTGGCATTAATTCAAACTTTTTTGTTAGCCTTTAGTTTTTTAATTTTGGGTAAAAGTTCTACTTGTAATAAAATATAGTCATTATATATGTATGAACAAAAAACAAAACAAACACACACATGACAACTTACCTCTCTGGTAAGTTTTCTATCCATTTTTGATGACCATTAGACAGGTAATGGAGAGAAATGGCAGTTTTCTTCAAAACAGCCACATGTTTAACTGTGCCCTGTTGTCCAACTAAACATGCTGACTGGAAACTAAAATGCATAACAAAAGTGGTTATTATTATCATTATTATTATTATTTTTTTTACAAAACTAACAGAACTGCAATCCTAACCAGTGCAAGCCAAGGATGTATTCACCTGCCAGAGTCAAGTACAATTTCCCAGTTCAAACCACCAATATTAACCTCCCAGGAGCGCAGCAATCGCCCATTTCCAACAACTAGCACCGCATCTAGGAAATACAAACAGGTTTTAGGAATTAGAAACTTAAAGTGAAGGAACTAAAACTTAATAGCAAAGGCAAAGAAAAAGCACCTTGTCCATGCTGCAGAAAAGCATCAATGTTTCCCTCTGGCCCAGTCTTGTCCATATGTCGCCAGACTGTAACAGACATTGAATCGAAAGATAATTCAAGAAGTAGTTGCTCTATAATGATAAAATATGTAGGCTTAGAGATATTTCATCTTTCAGAATGACTCAATACTCACAGAGCTCTCCCGTCCTGGTATTAAGTGCAGCAAAAACATTACTCTCTGTTGCAAGAAGAACTTTTTTAGATGACTGCATGTGTGCATCAAAATGAGAAAAGCGAACCTTCCCTACATATTGCTGCCTCCTATCAAAAAAAGAGAAAAGCATTCAGTTTATTAACAAAATAGCAAATCCACTGGATATTTCACTCCACGAAAACAACACTGGTGTTATGACACACGATCTAAAGGCAGATAACATTGGTGGAAGGTACAATGATTATGATCAGCTTGTTCATAAAGAGTTCCAAATATTTTAAAAAAAATCAACCTAGTTCACATTATTTGAGTGAGTGTATGGGGCCATTGGCTTCTTAACAGATCATTAATAAGAAATAGACATGAAAAGAGCGCCGAGAATAAGCTATACAATAAATAAACATATGTATTAGTTTGAATAATTTTGTCATCTCCTAAAAAGTCCATTCAAACACACCGACTCGCAGCTATTTGCTGTGACAGGTGTTAGCATTAGCATTTCTACCTTACAAAAATAGAAAAAATAATACACGTTTCAGTAGTTCACTACATTATTCTCACCAGTCAAATTTCCCTACTTGATCCTCAAACACGGCTTGGACAGTGCTGAATGAAATGATACATTTCAGCCACAGCAAAATTAGCTTTGCCATTGCAACTGTAGATTGTTCTTCAACAGGAGGAGGAAGGCGGAAGTTGCCCGACCACCTTCATATTCTGTGAAAACTCGGTGCTGCCACCTAAGGGTAAAAAAAGTACATAGCGTTAATACAATAACATACATAAACATACATGTACAGTGCTCGTGTAGAAAAAAATCCCGTCTGTTAACTGAGGCAAAAAGGAAAAAAAGCTGAGGCAAAAGTGATGTTATATTGAAGTTCCATATAATAAATTGTCGTCAGACAAGTTTATTGTAGCTATATATGTGACACTGATTAACATTTTTTTTTCTTTTTCAGAAAACCTGTGGCCAGGTGCATCAGCCAATTTTCTTTGGGCCATGTCTGTCCCTTAAAAAAAATCTGCTTTAATTTTTAATGGGACGGTTTTTTTTCTTTGGCCATATGTAATCTCAGTGCCATAACTGAGCTACAGGTGCTAAAAGTTGTCCACATAAGTCACAAATTTATATGGTATAGGTCACAGCTATGCTATATCCTTCTTTCGTTCAGTGTCAAAGAAAAAAAGATTGAAAATATATTTGCCCTGTTAAGTTTGGCATCAGACTTTCAGCGCCCCCTTTCACATCTTCTTCCTCCAGTAGCTTGGTTTTTTTTTCTATGGGATTTCAAGATGGCGTCAAGCGGAGGAGATGGGGAACACGAATGGACAGCGGCTGTGCGGCCGCTTTTATCAGCTTCGTACACCGCTTTTGAAACAAAGGAGCTACCTCAGCTTATTGGCTCTATTATTAACAGGTAACTAGTTACATGTCAGTAAATTGCAGGCCTTTATTTGCTCAAAACTGTCCATGTCCATCCCGGACATAGCTAGCTGGCTAACTTGTTAGCATAGCTTAATTAGTAGAGTTCGATGGGAAACTATACCCACGTAGCTAACGTTAGCAGCTAACGTTGTAGTTGAGCTAAACTTGTATTGGTATCCAGTTAGTTTCTGGCTGTAGCTAATATGCTAACGCCAGCCAACTTATTCAAAATTCTTTTAGCGTGCACTCCCCGGTAACTTAAAAACAGGTTGAATCTAGCCACGATCTATGGCTGGTGGAGCCTGTTTTTTAAGGTTTTTGCTGGACAAACATTGAACAGCATCGTGGTGTTAAGTTTCGCAAATTTGCTTCATCATTAGCTAGCTAACACAAACATTAGCCTGCTAGCTAACCAAGGGCCTGCAGCCTTACACTATAACGTAGTGTTGAAATGGTCCGATCATAATGATATTTGACTATGTCAGTTGACTCAGTTGAGTTAAAATAGATTGAGTTTATGTGTTAAACTAATCAGATACAGCGTAATATAAGAGTGTCAAGTATCTATTTAAGCATTAACTGGCTTAGAAGATTGCTAGTTCATTTAGCATAATCTGCTGTATGGCTATGTTTGGGCTGAAAGTAGGCGGGGACCATATTTCTCGACAAGGGTTTGGTCAGGTGATATTGGGGTTACTCTAAATATGTTTTATGTAAAATATTAACTTGACTATTTTGCTTTGCAACCAGCTAAGCAGAGATCAGTATTGATAGGCAAGTCAACATGGACACTCGCCAGGTTGTCACTTGATACCCTGTAGTGTTGTGACCTGCCTCGAATCCCTTGAACATTGACTTCAAAAGCTTCCTGTTGTGCTTATTGGTTTCATTTTCCAATGAAACACGCCGCTAATACGCAAGAGCAATACTACGTTTTGAGCTGATTGTTTCATTTAAAAAAAAACTTTCTTTTGCCTCTGTTCTCCTCTTTGGGGAGTTTTTTCTTTTTTTTTTTTTAAATGTCACTTTACAAGTCTGTTTAGTCTAAATATTTGAGAAGATGTTTGCCTTCCTCCTTTGTTGCATAAAGCTAACCAGCCTGTTTATCACAAGGCCCCAGGTGATAATGCTGAATACATGAAAGTCAGCCCCACCAACTTCAGGTTCCGATACTTGTCATTGTGCTGATCTTTAAATATGAACTAGAATAACTTATTTCATTCTAAATTTGGCATTTCCATAGGACAGAGGGTGATTGAATTATGTAGAAACTAAAGGATCGAGCCCAATATCAGTTTTTGTCAATGTTGTCAACATGTATTATACATTTCATTTGGGTGTGTTATATTGAAAATTAAAGTTTTTGATAAGTGCTGTGAAAGAAAATAGATTGAATGTATGCCACAGTGTTGCATGTCAGATTTGAAGTGCATTTTGATAAATGATTTATCTAACCTGTGCCTGCTATTGTTACTATTAACTTAATTACATTTTGTCTTTGAAGTTTGTCACAATCAAATCTGGAGATTGGATAGGACAGAGGTTCTTAGATTATAGGGAGAAATTTAATCAATATGTCAATGAACAAGATAAACTCAACAGATATATACACTGGACTGGAATACTGACCCTGACTCTACTGTGTCGACCCAAAATTGTTTGAAAGTTTTTTACAGATTTGTCAGTGTTTCAAAGGTATTTCAGAGGTATGCTTCATCTCCAGGAGTATTTAAGTAATTTACAATTGTAGGCTAATCTTCTGTGTCACTGACTACAAGTTAGTTTTCTGTCTTTGCAAACTGTAGTTATGCAGTTTATGTTAATTTTACATAAGTCTTGTCAGAAGCATTGACTTTACATGTGGATATTTCACACAATATGTTACAATAATTGCTGACTGAGCAGTTCTTATTCCTCTTTGATAAGCGAATACATTTAACTCTCACCAATATCGGTACATATCATACATTTGTTACATATTTATAATACTATGTGGAAGTTAAGAAAGTGAGGAACTTTGTCCAATGTCACCTTTAGTTGTGAACCAAGTTTCCTCTTATGTAAAACAAAAAAAAAAGAAAAAGCTTTTAAAATGTTGAATGAAGTGATATCTAATGTTATTTGAAGGCATGCAGCTTGATGTTCCTTGTTTTATTTGCAGTGAATCAGACATCCTTCACCACGACAAACAGTATGAGCCTTTCTACTCGTCGTTCGTGGCTCTCTCTGCACATTACATCACCACAGTATGTGGACAAAGTACGAATCTTTCATTTTCTTCTTTGTACAAGAGAATAAGTTGGTACATTAAGTAAAATGTTTAAATGTTAGGGGTTGTGTTTTTCCCTACAAGCTATTTATTTTTGTTCTGTTTCTCTAGTACCAAGAAATCAGTTGCTGTCGGTTGGGGCAGCGTGCAAAGTGTTGATTGAATTCTCATTACTGCGCCTGGAGAACCCAGATGAGGCATGTGCAGTATCACAGGTAAGATACATAAATGGATGGGGGAAATTGTAATATTGTGGGGCAACAGTCAATGGAATTTTTTTTTGGTTCAAAGAAATATTCCTCTTAGTTACCTTTGCGTTATTCAGTGTCATTGGTTTTTTTATTTATTTTTTTTATTTTACTTTAATGAATTAACTAGATTTTTCTGATCATGTGTATGTTTCAAGTATTTTCTGTCTTTGAGTTGTCACTAAAATAAGTAATACTGTTATTTATTGCTACAGAAACACCTGATTCTTCTAATAAAAGGACTTTGCACTGGCTGCAGCAGACTGGATCGCACAGAGATCATTACTTTCACTGCTATGATGAAGTCTGCCAAGTTGCCTCAAACCATCAAGACTCTGTCAGATGGTGAGTGTCCCTAAATTGAAAAGCTAATATGAAATAAAACTGAGGTAAGACCTCAGGTTGTCAAAAAAAGGAAAAATAAATTCTGGCTAGGTTTTTATTTTGATTGGTTTACCAGTTTACCTCATTGACTTCTGTGAAATCTCAGGTATGCTTAATATTGGCTGCATTTTCACTTCTGTACCTGTGCATGCTGGGTAGATGTTGAACAGACACAAAAGGACTTCCTCTAACTGGATCAGCCCTCATTAAGTAGAAAACAGCCTTTGCACCTTATATTTCAAGTCAATATTTCTGCTGTGAAAAGGGTCTATAGCCTGACTTTTATTGTATTGTAAGCAGTTGTTAATAATATTGATATTGGGCATGTTGGGACAGTATATTTTTTTTTGCATTTTGTGCAGGCCTAAAAGCATGCTCTTTTTCCCTCAATAGTGGAAGATCAGAAGGAGTTGCCCAGTGTTGTGAACCCAGAGCTTCGTCAAAAAGAAGTACAAATGAACTTTTTTAATCAGCTGACTTCGGTTTTTAACCCTGATCTCACCACCATCTTGACCTCCCCATCATCAGCACACATGCAGGCAAGTGTTACACATCCTATGACCCCAGCTTTTTCAAGTCAAATCGGTTTGCAGAAAATTATTTCAGTCTGTAATTTTATTGGCTGGACTCACTGCAGCTGTTTTACCGTTTTTTGGAAATAATCATAATTTTTTAATTTCCGTCGTAGGCTGAGAGTGATGGCGATGACCAAACTACAGATCAAGCGATTCAGGCGAAAATGAAAAATGCCTTTGTGTCTCAGAATGTGTCAAGCTTACAGGAACTTGGTAAGTAATTGTTGCCTTGTTACAAGGGATTGTTGAGTTTATACATGTTGATTTGTTAGTTGGAATGGTTTATCTTGTGCTGGCTGTATATTGGAAATGTGTGTTTTTTATTCATTACTTGTAAGGGCAGTTGTGATAGATTATTTATTTAGGCCTGAACTATATTGTGAAATATTGTTCTTTAGTGTTAATTGTTCACATTTTTACACTTTTTTTATTGTTTAATATCCCAGCACAGTCCATTTGCTGTAAATGAGTACATAAAATTCTAAGCGCTATATGACCTTTGGTCAGTTAAATGTTTCTCTTTGTATTATTATTTTTTTATATTACTTCTTAATTTACAAGACTATTTTTTCCCCTTATAATTAAATTCCAGGTGGGTCTGAGAAGTTGCTACGAGTGTGCCTCAACCTGCCCTACTTTCTACGTTACATTAACCGCTTCCAGGATGCTGTTTCCGCCAACTCTTTCTTTATCATGCCTGCCACAGTGGCTGATGCCACTGCTGTCCGCAATGGGTATATTTCACTCATTTCTTTGCACTAGGTTATTGTAATACCATTTTAAATTTATCTTGTCACTTTGATTTGTTTTGATGATCACAGTAGCTTGTCTGCGTTTCTGCATGTTTTATTAGGCGTCCATAAATAGACATGTCTCCCTTTACCTAAAACCTTCAACTTATGCTCTATATTTTATTCCTATTTAGATTTCACTCACTGGTGATAGATGTGACCATGGCTCTGGACACACTTTCCTTACCTGTATTGGAACCCCTGACACCAGGGAGACTACTGGATATGACTGTGCTGGCTTTGAGCTGTCTCTATGCTGGTAGGTCTTCAATTTCTCTTGGTAAAATGAATTTAGTCCTCCAATAATTCAGAGTACTGTAAATCCATGATCTAAGCAATTAAGAATTTAAGAGCGGACAATATCTGATTCCCTCTACAAATAACAACTCAATAGAATGTTAAGGAGTGCAGCCACAGAAAACGAATGAGCTGAAATGTTTTACTGACGTGGAATAAATATTGTTCTTTCACCTATTTTAACAAAATACAATAGTGTCATCATTATCGTATACATTATCTTACATGTTGAATTGTTGAGTCTAAGTATGTGTTTTTATGTTAGGTGTGAGTGTAGCCACTTGCATGGCCATTCTTCAGGTAGGTAGTGGCTTGCAGCTTCGCTCTGCCTCCACTGGGACTAAAGAAGAAGATTATGAAAATGATGCTGCCACAATCGTCCAGAAATGTGTGAGTGCCATCAGTAAAATGTTTTCAATATATGTGCACATATTGCTATGTACCAGTTTTAAACACAAAGTCAAGTAAGAATGTCTTTCAAAGAAGTACCACATTTTTATCTATTGGTTAATCAGAAGTATAGAATTTGTTTGGACCACATATTGCCCTTTAAAATGGCGCCAATGTTTCTAGATTTAGTTTTGTTTATGACATTCTGATGACTTTCTATCATGTGTGTCCCATTAAGGGTCCAACTAAATGACAAATACAAAATTCATGTCCTCAACAGCTGGAGATCTATGAAATGATTGGGCAAGCAATCAGTAACTCTCGCAGAGCTGGAGGAGAGGTGAGTCTCGGGTTGGGGTGGTGTATTACAGTATTTGAGAGAAAAATAGCTATTGAAGTACATTCTCATTTTTCTAGACTGCTTCCGTTGAAAAGTAGACTGTTTGCTTTTTGATTTAGAAAAAAACTTGCAAGTTTGTTTGTTTTTTTAAAATCACTTTATGCACTTCAGCATTATCAGAACTTCCAACTGCTTGGAGCCTGGTGCCTCTTAAACAGCCTGTACCTGATTCTAAACCTGAGCCCAACGGCCCTGGCCGATAAAGGGAAGGAGAAAGATCCACTGGCTGCCCTGCGTGTTCGGGATATTGCTGCTCGAACCAAGGATGGCGCAGGATCGCCTAAACTTGGTCCTGGCAAAGGGTAATTTTGACTTATGATTATGTCAAAGGTTATTGTAATGCTTTTTATATCACATGGTCTATTAATCATCATGTATTACTTTTTTTTTTTTAATTAAGATGTACAGTGTTACTGCACTGAAACCTATGAAATGTCTTTCTTAATATCAAGAAAGGCCTCTGTTCTAAGTTAACTTCTCTAGGTGTAAAGCAAGTTAATTATTTCAAAAGACAAACTGCCTATGTCTAACAGTCTTTATTTCATAATTACTTTTAATGAAGATTTGTCATCTGTTTAGTGTTATTTTATTTTATGTATTTATTTTCTTGTGCTTCAAGACACCAAGGGTTTGGAGTCTTGTCTGTGATTCTGGCCAATCATGCCATCAAGCTTTTGACCTCGCTTTTCCAGGATCTGCAAGTAGAGGCTCTGCACAGAGTAAGAGAAGCAACCAACGCAAATATTTGGGAGTTCACCCCCATATTAAATGCACATGGTTTTCCTCAGTTTCTTAGTTTAATCTATCTATTTAGGTTGTATAGGTTTGAGTTGCTGGGTTTTGAGTCTGCCCTCCTTGTGGTGATCAAAATGCCTGAAAAATGACATGTGGAAACCTCAACAATTTCTCTGTCCAGAAATCAGGATCTGGTTGTACAAGAAAACACGCAAAATGTGTTGACCAATTTGACTGACGAGCTACTTCCTCTTTATCAAAGGGAAACAAATCTCCCAGAAAGAAAAATTGCTCTTGATGCACAACTAATGCTTATGACGGCATGATATGTAAATATTATTGGCATCACCGAAGCCACTATCTACAGTAACATACATCTCGTACCACCAATGTTGAACACATACAATGTCTTTAACAGGACCATCTATAGAAACATTCAATTGTCATAATGACCTGCTGGTGTTCAAGTAAACAAAAACTTCCTCTTATGCTCTGTGTATGTCCTGTGTTTCACTGCTAACAAAACACAGGTTTACAAACTAGTCAGACATGTTTCATATCTTGATCCATCACCTTTCCAGTGATGGAGAGTTATTTATTCCAGTCTCTTCCCTGTCTGTAGGGTTGGGCCAGTGATGGACCACCAGCTGAGCTCAACATCATGGCACAGAGCACTTCAATCCAGAGGGTCCAAAGACTCATTGACTCTGTGCCTCTGACCAATCTACTCTTCACTCTTCTCTCCACATCCTACAAAAAGGTGCATATATTCATGTCTGTTTAATTAGAGTAATTGCTAGTTCTGCTTTGTTGATCATTTTTCTGTGTACTTTGAGAGGAGTCAAAAAGTGGCATTAATTAGTGATATTAATTTGCAAGAACATGCTCATGTGAAACAAATCATAGATTTTGGCTGCAATATTTGTTCATTCATTCATTCATTCATTCATTCATTCATTCATTCATTCATTCAAATCATGTGCATTATTGAAAGGAAGAGTGGATTCAAATACTAGCATTTTAACTTGGTCTTTCTCAAGACTTTAAGGCTGTTCTTGTTTTGCTTCTATCAGGCTTGTGTTCTCCAGCGCCAGAGGAAGGGCTCAGTGAGCAGTGACGCCAGTGCTTCTACAGATTCAAACACCTATTATGAGGATGACTTCAGTAGCACAGAGGAGGACAGCAGCCAAGGTACTTTATCTTTCTAGATTCAAGCAATACATTAGTTCTTCCTCAATCTCCATGCTAAAATATGCAACCACATAGATGCTCAAGTTTGCAAGAAATTAGGAACTGATGACCTCAAGAAGCAATTTCTACTTTGTTTTGAATTTGAAATAGAAAAACAATTCAGAAGAGCTAAGAAAAGAAGAAGACATTTTTTAAGCCTTCAATGTGATTACTTTGATTGGGGAAAATCCTGCTGGGTATTTGATACATTGGGCTAATTAAATACCTTAAGTTTGCAGTTGCATTTATAAAATGCATTGCTGAAGAAAGTCTACATAAACTGTTTAATTTTTGTGGACTATAAAAGGAGGGTCTGGTCAGCTAACTCTAGATGCATAGGAGGACATGTCCTAATCACAGACATGAATAAAATGACCCAGCCTCATAATTCAGCCTCACTTTGCAATCCTTGATTAAGTTTTTGCAGCTGTTAAAAGTAGTGAATTATTTCTTTGATCTCCATGGTGGTATTGGGGCAAAGGTATAATTATCAGTGAAGCATCACACAGGATCTGTGAGTCAGGTATTGATTATATGAGAAGGGTAATTGCACACATTCCCACACAGTGATCAAATACTTTTTTTTTTTTTTTTGTCCCTTCATCACACAATGACAGTGTAGTTGACAGTGTTTACTATTTCAGCAGAGAGAAGACAGGAGAAGACAAGTGCAGCTTGTGTCTCAGGTCAGCAGTTTTCTGTCCTCAGGTCAAAGACTTCGTGTCCACATCACTGTCCTAGATTCATTTTTGTTATTGTATGTCACAGTTTAGGCTCTGAGCTGTTTTTAATATTTTGATTTATTAGCCTCCAAAGTAATAAAGCCAGAGATGAACAGCCCCTACCATTAAAAGTAACAATTTTATGATTAATATGAAAATTAAATTTTTTGGGTCAGAGGTTCATCTTTGGCTCTTGGTGTTTCAAAGGATAATACCAGTGGTGTTGACATGTGGGTGCTCATTATTTTTTTAGTATTGAAACTTTAGATTACAGCTGACCTACACATTTATAGTAACTGACAATGCTGCACCTGTTTGCATTGTAAGCTTTGCTCAGGTGCTTTCTCTTATGGGCAGTCACCTTTGTTTTAACAATCATTTTAAACAAAGCATTCTCTGACAGAAAGACTGCTTATTTAATGGGTCAGTTTAAAAACACTCTTTATTGAGGCTGGATGACATGTACTGAGTTGGTGTTTTTAGACTGATCTAACATAACTTGAAACTATATCGTTATACGTAGTAGTGTTTTTTTTTTGTTTTTTTTTTAATCTTGTTTGGAAAAAAACACGTCTTAAGTAATCCTCTTATTGCTTAGCCCCTTTCTGTACAAATCTTATAATCCATACTTCTAGTTGTCTGAGTTTTCAGATAATAGTTAAAATTTAAACCTTTTCTATTGACTTTTGGTTGTATAATCATGTAGGAGGTGTACCATATACCATTTTCAGGAAGGTGCCCTCGAATTTGCATTAAGACAAATATCAGACATCTTTTAAACTCCAAAGAACAGCAAATCTGGAAGAATGACTATTCAACGTGAAAATAATGTAAGACCCACATCAAAATATTGGTATCATTCTTAAAATACAATAGCTTCAGGTTGTGCTTAAAAGGTCTTAAACACACAATGCTTTGTCTTGCTGTCACCTGGAAAGTTTTGATTTTTGTATGTTGCATGCAGATGTGAATATCACCTTTGTGATATTCTTTTAAAACTTAAGAATTGTCTTGTTTCTGTATTTGAAATTCTCATTATAGCTAGGTTATATCATCCACATGGATAGGTGTGAATGTTTTGTGTTGCGAGTCAGCTGATAGACACAGATCAGGGTACAGTTTTTAAAGCCAAGCAGCTGGGCCAGAGCTTATGTGGTAGAATTAAATGAAGTTCAATTCAATTCAGCTTTATTTGTATAGCGCCAATTCACGACAATGTCATCTCAGGGCACTTTACAGACAATCTGATTGTCATACATTGATTCAAACCTCCAGCAGAACCCAGCTCAGGGAGGGCAGCCATCTGCCTCGACTGGTTGGGCTGGAGAGGACAGAAAGAGAGACAACAGATGTCATATTTGATCCAGCAAGATCTGCTGAGAGGAGAAATATGTTAATGATGGCAGTATTGTCATACATTTATACATGGGAGATAAGGAGCAGAGAGATGAGGATGAAAAGCCCAGTGCATCATAGGATGTCCCTCAGCAGTCTAAACCTA
>JAOXYM010000014.1:18432659-18446568 GCA_028567055.1 Leptatherina wallacei
TTTTAATTGTTTTTGATAAATATGGTCTGCTCTTTTTCCAGTAAAAAGTATCTTACACAGAAAAATGTGGTGGAGAAAGTGAGCACAAATTTGTCCCATGGAAAGGTATGTTTTTTCAGTATATTATACAAGTATCCAACAGTGCTAGTTTACTGAAGTGAGCTACTTTAATTTCACCCAAGTGTAACTGTACTAATATATATTTATTTTTTTATCAGCATGCCAGCATGCTGGAATGCTCTTGCCACATCATTTCCTATCTTGCTGATGTGATGAATGCTTTGAGACAAAGCAGCGGTCAGGGTACCTCTGCATTGCTCATGGAGGGAGATGAGAAGGCAATGGAAGTTGACTCGGACTGGGTTGAAGAACTTGCAGTAGAGGATGATGATTCCCAGGCTGAGGACTCTGTAAGACGCCATCCTTTTAATTCCTGTATTTGTCAATCAGAGCCATGTTGGTAATTGCACTAGATATTGAATTGAACATAAAATATGTTGGAATTGAAGGATCTCCTGACCAGTACTGTCATATAATAATTATTCAGGGTTCCTCATTTTATGTTGCACATTGTGTACAGTGTGATTTATTTATTTATTTTTTAATAAAACAAGAAAGCCAATATAATCCTTTGTGGCAAAACCAATAGACTAATTACTAGCAATGAAGTAGAGGCCCAGAATTCATTTATTTAGTAGTCTTTTTCATATTGCAGAATATTATTTTATATTTATTAGAAAGGAAATCTTTTTGTGTTGGGGTTTATAGTATGTTTTATCTCATAGTTCAGGTCACACTAATCCTTAATGAACCAAGCAACCTAGATGTAACATATTTGGTTTGATTAAATTCTCATTCTGAGCATGGGAAAACATTGTCTTGATTCAGACACCAGGAATTCTGCTTGATTTCTCTACTGGGTTTGTAACAGTGATAAGAGAAAATGAAAGAAGCAACCATTAAAATTTTTGAGCTTTAATTGAAAAACATATGTTAAGTTATCGAGGACATTGTGACTTAATTCATGTTTAGAAATGCACTACATTTGTTTCGATTTCTTAATGTAGTTTACTCTCTTCAAAATTGCCCCCCTTTCCTTTTTTCTTTTCTTCAACAGTGCCTGCACTGACATACTCATATTGACATGTTAACTGATGTTACTGTTTGACAGGATGAAGACTCCCTTTGCAACAAACTCTGCACCTTCACCATTACTCAGAAGGAATTCATGAACCAGCACTGGTAAAGACAAGTTTATTTCCAAAGGCTCTGCTTTTTGTAATGAATGCCATCAATTTTTTTCTCTTAGTTTATATTATGATTTATTGAAACAAACTTGGAAGAAAAGCTTGAAAAAAACTGGATTACATATAATATCTGAAAATGAGGTTTCCCTTCCTTGCTCGGTGACTGCATAGTTATGCAGCAGCAGATCATTTGTGAGCTTCACTCCCAATTCCCCAATGTACCTGAAGGCATTAATGTAGATGTGTTTTGATCTAAAATACTCAATTTAGGCACTCCAGGGCTTTTTTCAAAAGCGCTAAATGTTTATTTCAGCCCTGAGTATTTTCTTTCCACTGAAATTTGACATGCAAGGTGTAGTGGGCAAATTAGTCTGAAGTGTGAAAAATCTCTCCCCTGGAATGCCTGAGCTCCTTGTAGACCTTTACACATTTCCTCAATCTGAAAGTGTTTACCATTTGCATTAGAACACAAGCAAAATGTTTTTGTCATGATTGGCACTCTACTCTCTGTACTCCTTCAGATTTGAGCTTGCTACACCACAGCAACTTAGTGTTTGTGGTGTGTCTCCCTAGCTGATGGCAGCAGTTTGAATTTAACATTCATAAAGAGTGACAATTATTTCTGTGGGTCAACTTAAAGTTAACAGTTTCTACAAATTATGCTAGAAATTAAAGTGATAATACTGAGACAGAAAGTCATAAATGAGATGCAGAGAATTGTTGACCAGACATGTTTAGCGCTACAAATGCTACTCCAAATGTAATTGAAAAAGTGTTCTACCTCAGTACCAGGACAATTTTGGGGGTAAAATATCTTCCCTGAAACTTTGTTTAATGCCTGGTTCCTACCATGAAAATTGAGGACAAGATTAATCTTTTATCATTGCACTGGTTTACTACATAGTCTTATCTTTTCCCTGTCATTTTGTAGGTACCACTGTCACACCTGCAAGATGGTGGATGGGGTAGGTGTGTGCACTGTGTGTGCCAAGGTCTGTCACAAAGACCATGAGATCTCCTATGCCAAATATGGCTCTTTCTTCTGTGACTGCGGTGCCAAAGAGGATGGCAGCTGCCAGGTGAGACCGAATACTTCAGGTCATCATGGGAAGAGAACAACAGCGGTAACTTTGGCTTGCAAGTCATTCCCCCATTGACCTCCATCCAGTCATTTCATTTGATCAGGATTATAGCTAGTCCACGCATATGGCCAGAAAACGAGAGAAAATGAGTTTATAAATGCATGCGTAAGTTTTTGTGTATTGAAAAAGGCCAGCTTCTCTAGTTATTAATCTTTAATGTTGGATATTTTTAATGTGCATGTGACTTACAGCCCATCAACTCCATTATATTTTCAGTTTAATAAGAACCATAGACCTTCAGCATTCATTCTTTGTGCTCGTGACTGCATTGGTTTTTCCTGTTGTTTAAGAGTACAGTTATAAGTGATAAGTTTTGTGCACTTGTGTCAATGCATTATTTACATTTTTTCAACAGTATACATTATGAGGCTAGGTTTACTGTCCAATAAGAGAATAACAATGTAATGTAATCATATTGGCCTCAAGCAAATTACTATTATTATCAAAGGTTTTTTTACAGCTATATGAAAAGTCCTATCAATTTCTGATTTTTGTTTGGTTTTGGAGACAGTTTAGAAAGAATATGTCTACATAGGAAAGTCATTTCTGATAATTTTTTGACTATATACTCCACAGTGTGGAGGAGCTAGCAAAGTGAAAGCAAGCTAGGAAAAATAAGATTATCCTAATTGAGAAAAAATGAAGTAAGTTTAGGTAAATTTAAGTTGTTTAAGTGTTCTACCACAATGAGATGTACATAAAATGCAATTCAGAAGTTTGGACACACTTTACCATTCATTACATATTTAAAAGTGTGTTCATTTTTTACCTCCACATAAATGTAAGTGTAGTTTTTGATTCCACTGGTTGACTGTATGCCACATCATCCATAGGCCCTGGTCAAACGCAGCCCCAGTAGTGGCATGAGCTCCACTCTCAAAGACTCTTCAGCTTTCCAGAGTGAACTGAGGATGCCTGAAAGCGCAATTCGCCATCAGAATGCTTCACCTTCTGACAAGGGCAAGGTCACAATCTGTGATGGCAAGTCTGGTGACGAAGACAGGCCGAAGAAAAGCAGTGTGTGCAAAAGCATTGAGGGCTGCCAGGAGGAGTTGCTGACACAAGTGGTGAGAGAGAATTCATCCTCTTTTCTGAATGTATAACTCTGTGTCTCTTGTTCTGTGTCTCTTTGAATTACTGCTTTTTTACATTTTATGACCTGTGGTTTGGCTTTCTTTCCATGGCAGATGGGGTCCTCCACTGCTGCAGTCATACTTGAAATGCTCATGTTTCTCATGGAAGCTATCCAGACCAACTTCCAGCAGGCATCTGCAGTGGGAAGCAGCAGCCGTGCTCAGCAAGCTCTTAATGAACTACATACTCAGGACAAAAATGTGGAAATGACCGACCAGCTAATGGTAATAACCTAAATGAGTTGGTGTGAAGAGGAAGATAACTTGATGCCTTGATAATTTATAGAAACCGAAATTGAATCTGCATTATGTTAAAATTTCGATGTGTCGTCACGTTTTCTTAGGTGCCCACCCTTGGGTCTCAGGAAGGGGCTTTTGAGAACGTGAGGATGAACTACAGTGGAGACCAGGGGCAAACCATACGTCAGCTTATCAGTGCACATGTCCTGCGCCGTGTTGCTATGTGTGTCCTGTCCTCACCCCATGGCCGCCGTCAGCATCTTGCAGTTAGTCATGAAAAGGGAAAGGTAAAGATGACTCCATGAACATCAACTGGTTGAACAAAGGGAACTTGGGAAAGTTGGGTTTGGAGCAAGGGTTTAGATATGTGCAGGGTTTATGATGGACCTATAAGCTGTGAAATGGAGCATTACAACAAGCACTTGTTTCATTCTACTGCAAATAGCTGTCTATATTGTTTGATTTGCATATTTGCTTAATCTCCTCCAAAGGAATATTTATTAATTATATTTGTATTATTCTTATTATAAGACATACGTAGTTTGGAGGTTCTTTACTATTGGCAAGGACACTTTTTTTCCTTCTCCTTACCTGACAGATAACAGTTCTGCAGCTGTCCACTCTACTAAAGCAAGCCGACTCAAGCAAGAGAAAGTTAACACTGACCCGTCTGGCCTCTGCCCCAGTTCCTTTTACTGTCCTCAGTCTCACAGGCAACCCCTGCAATGAAGATTACCTGGCTGTGTGTGGCTTAAAGGTCAGAGAACAAGACTCTTCTAACCCTTGTATTTTTTATTTTATTTACATTGTTTTCACTTAACCTTACAATTAGAAAACTTTTACAAGGACAATGTAGTTTTTGTTCATTTGCCTTAGATTGTAAAATTATTTTAGACACTCAAATTCAATTGTTGTACTTCTTTCCCCTCCAGGACTGTCATGTACTAACTTTCAGCAGCACAGGCTCCGTGTCAGACCATTTGGTG
The DNA here is from genome assembly GCA_028567055.1 of Leptatherina wallacei. NCBI lineage: Eukaryota > Metazoa > Chordata > Actinopteri > Atheriniformes > Atherinidae > Leptatherina > Leptatherina wallacei. Next base: position 18,437,408 of record JAOXYM010000014.1, read on the forward strand.
TTACACCCACAACTGGCTACGGGCAATTTCATCATCAAAGCAATCTGGTTACCAGGTTCTCAGACTGAACTTGCCATCATCACTGCTGACTTTGTCAAGGTATATATTAATAGAATAGCTACACTACTCTTCAATGAGTAAATTAAAAAAATTGAAATCTTATTTCTGAAATTATTTAAGGCTTCTGTTAAGTTCAGAAGAAAGTCAGAGGTCTTTTACAATGATTGTGATTCTTTTTATGTTTTTGGAGATTAAATTAAGTAATACTTTTTCTTTTGGTCTCTTTTTTTTACAACAGGTCTATGACTTGTCTGTGGATGCCCTGAGTCCCATGTACTACTTCCTGCTACCTAGCTCCAAAATCCGGGATGCAACGTTCCTGTTCAATGAAGAGGGGAAAAACGTCATTGTAATCATGTCCTCAGCAGGTTACATGTACACTCAGATCATGGATGAATCTAGTAGTGCCCAACATGGTCCTTTCTACGTCACAAATGTATTGGAGATAACCCATGAGGATTTGAAGGTAACTTGAATTTATATTTGGATACCAAAAAAATTTACCTTCCAAATTACTACATGACTGTTGTGCCAAATGTTGTCACACTTGATGTAAAAGATAGGATTGCTTCCTAAAGATGTCCATGCTATTTTTTTTTTGTTTCCTGTCATCTTTGTCACACGACAGTTAATGCTTAAGGTTTCCACAAAATACACGATTATTTAAAAAATGGTCAACATCAAAAAGATAAAGAGGTGTTTCTTTCTTTTTAATCACAGGACAGCAACGGACAGGTGGCCGGTGGTGGAGTGTCGGTTTATTACTCCCACGTCCTTCAGATGCTGTTCTTCAGCTACAGCCAGGGAAAGTCTTTTGCTGCCACAGTGAGCCGCAGCACAACTGACGTGCAGAGGCTCTTCCCCATCAACATTAAAGGGTAACACATCTTTCACATCATATATGATTTTTTTCAATTTCCCTGCAACAGAACTGGATCTTGAAGATATAACTAAAACTCTTTTTCTCCTGTGGTCTTTAGCTCTAATGGTGGTAGCAGTAAAATGTCACCTGCTCTGTGCCAGTGGTCAGAGGTCATGAACCATCCAGGTCTGGTGTGCTGTGTCCAACAAACAACAGGCATACCGCTGGTAATCATGGTTAAACCTGACACCTTCCTCATCCAGGAGATTAAAACGCTGCCAGCTAAAGCCAAGGTAATGGTGGTAAACCTTTTTGATCTTGTAATTCAAGAAAAGTATTAACCATTGGATTTATTGCACAGCCATTTTATGAGATATTAAATCATTTATCTTACCTTTTCCCCAGATTCAAGATATGGTAGCTATCCGACACACTGCCAGCAATGAGCAGCAGCGCACTACCATGATTCTTCTCTGTGAGGACGGAAGCCTACGAATCTACATGGCAAATGTAGACAACACTTCATATTGGCTCCAGCCCTCACTGCAGCCCAGCTGTGGCATCAGTATCATGAAACCTGTCCGCAAGCGCAAAGCTGCTGCTGCAAGTAAGTTTATGGCCAGCAAATGACAGTTTTTGATCAGAAGTTAACCCGGATTGTCATAAACACACAACCCGGTAAGGTATTACTTACAGTGCACAACAGGAACTTATTTCACTTATGACCGAAAAGAGGAGACAAAAAGAAACAACAAAAAAACATTGTCACATTATAATTTCCTTCCAATTTCCCTCTGGGAGTAAAAAAGTGTTTTTAGTTTAATTTCATATGCATAAACTGAAAAGCATTAATAAGAAATGCAAGGGACTTTGTTTTTAACAACATACCTTCTGCTGGTTCAAAAAATGTTCTAATGTCTGTTTATGATTTTACTTTAAGCCACTCGGACTTCCAGTCAGGTGACATTCCCTGTGGACTTCTTTGAACACAACCAGCAACTAACAGAGGTGGAGTTTGGGGGTAATGACTTGCTGCAGGTCTACAATGGTCAGCAGATCAAACACAGGCTCAATTCCACAGGGATGTATGTGGCCAACACCAAGGTAGAAACATATTCACTTTGTCAGTCTGTTTCAGAAAAAGTGCTAAACATCGCCATTCTAAAATGTAATTGATTGTTGCTGCATCAATCAACCTAAAAGTTGATAAATTGATTTTATACACGTGCATCTAAATTAGATAATAATTCACAGGTAATCTATTTTTTCCATCTTTTGGATCAAAAAACAAAATTTTGAGGATGCATATAGTTGTGTAAATGGATAAAAAATGTGAAACCAAATCCTGCCAATCCTCTTAATTTCCTTATTATTTTGTTATAGCCCGGGGGATTCACTGTGGAAGTGGTGAATAACAACAGTTCAATGGTTATGACGGGCATGCGGGTGCAGGTGGGCACTCAGGCCATTGAGAGGGCTCCTTCCTATGTGGAGGTCTTTGGCCGCACCATGCAGATAAACTTGACAAGAGCTCGCTGGTTTGATTTTCCCTTCACCAGAGAGGAAGCCTTGCAGGCTGACAAGAAGCTCTCCATATTCAGTAAGAGTGGCCTACTTATTTTTCTCCACCTTCAAGACTTGTGTTATAATAAATGCTCATGCATTTTATGCGGTTTCCAACTAGCTTAGAAGTTGGAGTTTTACCTCAGTGTACGAAAGCTGATTTGTGGTGTTTTTATGAATGGTCACATTAAATTAGTAAAATTTTGTCTGATTGCATCTTCTGATGCTGTTGTTGTACTCTGTTTTAAAGTTGGCGCATCAGTCGATCCAGCTGGAGTCACAATGCTTGATTCAATCAAAATCTACGGCAAAACAAAGGAGCAGTTTGGCTGGCCTGAGGATCCACCAGAGGACTTCTCCTCTGCATCAGTCAACAATGTCTGCAGTCCCAGCCTCAACCAGGGCAACGGCACTTCTGATGGAGACATAGCCACCCCAACAACAACAAGTGGTAGTGTACTAGAGAGGTATGGGATTCCATTTCTAAGTCTCATCTAGTTGAATTACCCACACTTCTGATGTGATAAGACAGCATGAATATTGACTTTCTAATCCAGTTTCTCTCTTTAAAGCTATCTTTTAACAATAGAGATTTATGTCATTCAGACAGAAGCATCCACCTTTCTCAATGCTTACATGACACTGTAATAAGTTAGTTTGTATGACTGTTATCTAGTTGATTTTTGTAGGATTTTTATCATAAGTGTGATGAGTTTAGTTGATTTTAACAGTAATTATTTTCTGGATTAGCTGAAGATATTTATCTGCAGATACTTGTAAAATTAACATTATTTTATTTATGACTGCTTTGCCTACAAGAGATTAAAATGAAACACCTTGCACATAAAGTTGTGATTTTCCTCTTTCTTGCCCTAACTCAATACCAACTTTTAATGTATCCTCGCGAGTTATGTAGCAGGAGGTGTCGTGTATAGAGAGAGGCAGTTGGTTTTCTTTAGAGTTGGTGCATGGCTCTTGTGATCATCTTTTCTTGCATGCCTCTTTTGTTCAACTGAATCATTTAATTTTCACTTGTTTCTTTCTGTGATCCTCACACTTATTTTTGTTCTTTTTCTTTTGCTCCCAAAAATACAATAAAAAGTTGTGAAACTGAGTCCTTATCAACATTGGACCGGTTAGTAACTGCCCTTTCTCTGCTTGTTTGTATGGTTTTGTGCATGTGTGCCACTTTGTGTGTCCACACCTTAAATTCTGAACATGTCATTCAACAAATATACATTTTTCTTCGCAACATTTATTCTTGCATTCAATGTTGTGTTGCATTTAGATTAGCACAGACTGCAACAGATTGAGAATGCTTTTTTTTTGTTCCTATTTTTGGGTTATGACTTGTTTTCTGGCAGAATATTTGGAAGAGACAGAAATAATCTTCACTTTCCATTTCAGGTTGGTGGTCAGCTCCCTTGAAGCTTTGGAAAGTTGCTTTGCAGTAGGTTCATCCGGTGAAAAGGTAAACACACAAAGATGCTTTTATTGCCTTTGAAAACACTAAATTGTCGTAACTTTCTGTGTTGTTCTTGCCTTTGGTAAGCATTATTAAATCATATTTCTAACTCTGTAGGAGAAAAACAAGCCTGCAGCGCTGGAGTTGGCCACTTTACTTCTGTCCATGCCGACTCCTGCAGGTGTGCAGCAGCAGACAAAGGGACTTCTTGCTAGCCTGCACACCAGTCGCACTGCCTACCACAACCACAAGGTAAAAAGAAAGCCCATTTGTGATATTGGACCAAATAGCATCTTGTTATTCTGTGTTAAAAAAAAAAAAGTGAGAAAACATCAGTTCTTGCTCATCTTTTTCATTCCATTCCATTTACTTGGATTTGAAGTGCTTTGCTTTTTGTCAGCGTTAAATGTTTGGTTCCGTTTTTAATGACTTTTCAAGAACTAATCTAACTTTTATTTCACTGCTCTCATCAGGACCAGTCCTTGCTGAGTAATGCGGTGCAGTGTCTGAATAGTTGCATGCGTGAGGGGAAGGAGCTTGACCCTGACGTCTTCCAGAGGCTTGTGATCACTGCCCGCTCCATTGCAATCATGAGACCCAACAACTTGGTGCACTTTACAGAAAACAAATCATTGCACCATGACACCGGTAAGAGGCTGTTCTGCTGGTGACAAATGTTCGCCAAAGCTAAGGAATAACAATTTATATGTCCTGTATGTTTACACAAGTACACTCTGAATTTTTAGTTACGCGAGTGGGTGTTATTGACGGAAGACACTCTTTTAAGTAACTGTTGGTTAAAATTACTTTTGCTATGGCAACAAAGTAACACAAAAGTTTAATACGTGCTCATGTTTGTCTCTTAAATCAGAAATGGCAGAGGAGGGCCAAAAACGTATGGATGGAGAAAGCTGTAACTTCATTGCACAACTGATGAATAACTTCTGGAAGCTTCATGCCTTGAAACCCAAGAATGCATTTCTTGCTCCTGCTTGCCTGCCGGGTAAGTGCAAATATTGAGACCCAAAATTTTACGTGTATGTTGTTCATGATTCCCACACAAGTCAAGAGTATATTCATGGTATGTTGATCCTTTGCATCCTTAAAGCAGTCTTTTTTTTTTTTGTTTGTTTTCCACACACAAACTATTACTTTTTGTATGTCAATGTGCATTTCTTCTCCATCAAAGGGCTAAGTCATGTGGAAGCAACAGTAAATGCCTTGGTAGACATCATCCATGCATACTGCACATGTGAGCTGGATTACATCAACGTAGCTTCTAAAATCTACATGCAAATGTTACTGTGCCCTGTAAGTATAATTCTTTTATCACAAGTATCTCCATTTAACTGGCTACGTTACGTTTTATGTAAATTGCTTGACATTTTAATCACACAGGATGTCTGTTGTATAGAGTCATGAAGTAACCATTCTGTATTTGAAAAAATTCAGGATACAGCTGTGAGCTTTGCTTGTAAGCAGGCTCTGATCAGAGTGCTGCGACCAAGAAACAAACGACGTCATGTGACACTTCCATCTCCCCCACGCTCCAACACACCTATAGGTACATTTTCTCAAGTTTCACACAAAGTACTTGTGTCTAGATTGTATGTAACTAAATGTGCATGTAAACTTGGAGGCCATATTGTCATTGCATTGAGTGTCTTATTACTTAATAATGGTTTCAGTGTTCTAAAGGTTTGTGGTTGATTTCTTTATCAGGAGACAAGGATGATGACGATGACGACGATGCAGATGACAAAATGCAATCACATGTGATAACTGGAGGTGACGAGTCTCGACAGGAAAGCCAAGAGCAGAATGAAGTAGACCATGGCGACTTTGAGATGGTGGTGAGGCAAAAAAGAGAAAGAAAAATAAAGTCTGTGCAGTTTCTGATGGTGTATTTGAATCTTTCAAACTGTGAGACAATGGTTGGTTACAACCATTGATTCAAAATAAATGGGAAGGTGTGTTTTAGACTTGTAATGTAGATTTATATGTCAGTAATGACAAAATTTTGATTTAGATAAGTTTTGTATTTAACTTTCACAGTGCCTAGAAACAGAAGTTTAAAGATACAGACTAGTCCTGATGTATGTTACAAAATTACTGTTACACTGTTACATTCAGCTTCCTTATATTAATATCATTTTATTCTCCAGTATTACAGACAATCATGTCATCCCTTCCAGGGATGAGTTCATGCTTAAACACAAAGCTTGCAAAGAGGATGTATGTTAAAGTAATAGCAAAAACATCCTTTTTAATGTTTTCCCCAGTCTGAGTCCATGGTCCTGGAGACGGCAGAGAATGTCAACAATGGAAATCCATCTCCTCTAGAGGCTCTCTTGGCTGGAGCTGAAGGTTTTCCACCTATGCTTGACATTCCTCCTGATGCTGATGATGAAACTATGGTAGAGTTGGCCATTGCACTCAGTCTTCAGCAAGATCAACAAGGTGAGTAAAATGACCACTGACCAACAAAGAATAAAAAATCTGTCTCATTGATTTGCCAGGGCCAAAAATGGCTCGTTCACCATAGTGCCTCAGCACGTCAGCAATGGAGTAACAATAAATTTATGCAGTCTTAGGGTTTTTACTTTGGTGTTCAACCTAATACGTTTTTCTCCAGAATCTGTCCAGTATGAGCAGCAGGCGAGTCAGCGAGTTATCCAACATGTTGCGTCGCGTCATATGCCACTTCCCGTTTTTGCTCTGCTAGATGGTCCGTTTGCTTTCAAGCTGTCAGGGGACTGGACCAGAGTTCACTTGCAAGCGAACCAAGATCCCCAATTTTCAAGTGGACCAGAGTTTGCTTCTTTAGTCTACAACAGAGTCTGAATGCAGGTTCTAACTGCTCCTAGTAGATCAGACTGTCCGTAGAAGCGGATCAGGTTTTGTTAAAAGTGGATCAAACCGTGCCAGTGTGAATTTGTCATAATATGAACCACAAACGCATTCAGACAATCACGTAAAACTCAAAACAATGCCATATACAATACTGACCACATACAGGGAACTGTCCTTGTCAAACGTGTTCTCGCCATTAGAAGAACTGTGCTATCTTCCCTTAAATGTATTTTTTGATATTTTAGGCAGCAGCAGCAGTGCGCTTGGTCTTCAGAGCCTTGGCCTGTCTGGCCAGGCCCCAAGCTCCTCTTCACTTGATGCTGGCACCCTTTCAGACACCACAGCATCAGGTAATAAGACCATCTCCACCACAGTATGAAAGGATTTTGAAAAAAATTATTTGGTATATGTAAGTACACAATTGAAAGTAAATACTCTTTTGAATTGAGAAAAAATATGGTATGTGTCCATTTGATGTCTAATCTCGACACTCATGATCTCATTAAGAGTACATCTTGTGGTTTTAATTGTTTTTTTGTTTGTTTTTTAACACCGGTAAGTTGTTTTCATTGTTTTAGTTTATCACAAATATGCGTCAGTCTAACTTTTTATCATTTTATATCACACTGCCCCTAAATTCAACAGAAAAAGAAAAGTAATCGTAGCAGGTTGAAGAACTTTTATTTTGCTTGTTGCTTTTTTTGCATTGTCAGTGAACAAGTATAAACTAAGATCATGTATCCTGGCCAGATGACCGTGGTGTATTTACTGTTACAGCTATTGCTATGATTTCAGCCCCGGCATCAGATGATGAGGGCAGCACAGCTGCTACTGATGGCTCGACGTTGCGGACCTCCCCAGCTGAGCATGGAGGCAGTGTGGGCTCAGAGAGTGGGGGTTCTGCTATCGACTCTGTAGCAGGGGAGCACAGTGGTGGGTTATTTCAGTAAAAGAGGCCAGGCTAGTATAGAAAACACTGAATATACTTGTTTGAAATTAGTCATATACAATCTATAAAAGCTGTAGATATGTCTTAAGTCAGCACATGTAAGACCTTAAGCTGTCCTTCTCCTGATTGATCACTTTTCTAATTTCTATTAATACTTAAATAAGTTACCAATCCTTTCGTTCCTTTTCCCATACTTCAGTTTGAGGTTAGGATATTACATCATCTATCGTGCTATGCTAAGTCCTGTGGGGCAGACTTTTTGAAGAAACATAATCCCTACTTTTTTAATGATACCTTTAATTTTTTTATATGTATTACTCTGTTACCAACGTGCAGTTTTTTCTTTTTGCATGTTCAGTGTCAGGACGCAGCAGTGCATATGGGGACACAACAGTGGAGGGCCACCCTGCTGGTCCAGGAAGTGTAAGTTCCAGTACTGGAGCCATCAGTACTACAACAGCACAGCAGGAGGGCGAAGGCTCAGAAGGAGAAGGAGAGACTGAGGGAGACATCCATACAAGCAACAGGTTAGACTCCTGAATACAGGAGAGTTTATATTGAAATAGAAAAAGTGTTGTGGCTTAATTTCTGCATCTAATTAATACAACGTGACCATTAGAATGACAAATATAAAATAAAATCTATTTGTTTTTGTGGTGGATTGCTATTACAAAAATTCCTACATTGAACTAAAGTTTAGTGGTGGATATTAAACTTTAAACAATACTATTTTTATGTTTCTCATCAGGTTGCACATGGTTCGTCTTATGCTACTGGAGCGTTTGCTCCAGCATCTTTCTCAGCTTCATAATGTAGGTGGAGTTCAAGCCATCCCATATATGCAAGTTGTCCTAATGTTGACATCTGACCTTGATGGTGAGGATGAGAAGGATAAGGGTGCCTTGGATGACCTGCTTTCACTGCTCATTGCTGAGCTTGGCATGCACAAGAAGGTAGGCACTGTCTTTTTATGATGGTTTGGACTCAAAATGTCATTATTTTACTGAATCCATTTCGTTGCTCTGCAGGATGTGTCCAAAAAGAATGAGCGAAGCTCCATAAATGAAGTTCACCTGGTCATCATGAGGCTGCTAAGTGTCTTTATGTCTCGTACAAAGTCTGGCTCGAAATCTTCTTCTGAGGTACAGTCCCTTAATTAGAAACATGCAGGTGGGGGGGGGGGTCATAATAATCATGATCTTGGTTGTGTATGTCAATTTAAACCAGTGCCAGCTCAGTACCAAGCTAAATATATCTGGGTCAATGTTGAGTTTGCTCAAGAGCTTTCTGACTACACTTTTTTTTTGTCAATGGAGGAAAGGGAAAGCTATTATGTACAAATGGAACATTGTGTGATTGAATTAGAGCAGTATATTAATCACAGTTTCATGGATATGTGATTTTTATAT
>JAOXYM010000014.1:18463189-18473360 GCA_028567055.1 Leptatherina wallacei
CAAGGTAATTTTGGAACATTGGTCCCTACTTATCTCTCTAACATCTCTCTTGAAGCTAGAGCAAATCTTTTAATCACTACTTAAATGATTTTGAAGCTTCTGCAGCACCAGTATAAGAACCATAAAGCTTACACTAAATTGAAAAACCAGAAACGGCAAGTTAAACAGAGGTTCCATGAAACAAGACTTAAAGTAAGTTGAGATTGAGAGTCCTTCATTTTCAACTTACGTTGTGTGTTGATTCCTCATGATGAACATGCAGTCGGGCAGAGTCCACTTATTGAGTCCAGGTCTGTGTGGGGGGTACAAGACGTGTTCAGGATTATGGTTTTACCCAACACGAATTCCCTGGTTTATATACTTCTGCCAACTTTCCCATCGATTTAATGTGATGATGGTTCTCACAGCATTTGGCCAATCAGAAAGCAGTGTTATGACAATAGCATTTGAATGAATCAGTTGAATTCATGGGGTACAATGGCCCCAATCCAAACAAACAGGTGGGAGGGGCCCTTTGCCAACCTCTTGTCACTCAGTTAATACTCGACAATGAGGAAGATATCCTCGTTATTGTATCGATATGTGGTGGGAAGGTGGAGGAAAAACATCTGCCCAATGGATGTCTTACAAGTATCTCTATTTAGTAACAGGGAAACAGACCTTATGTGAGTCAAATGAGGACTTTGCTTTCAGGTATTTATATTATAGGGATACATTTGCAAGAGTTAATGACTTAAACTTCAGTAAAATGCTAAATCAACACAAACTCAAGCTGTTTTTTATGTTGTGTGTGTAGTGTTAGTATTTCTTGGTTCTTCAAAGTGACATTTTTTCCTAGATTCTTTTTCTTAAACATTGACTCAATGTTGAGTTTTTATCAAGTAATTCAGCTGTCTTTCTCACAAAAACCAGATTTTTACTTTCCGTCACATATTCTGAAACTATAAAACTTGAAAGTTTCTGAGCCTCCTTGTACCTAGAAAAACACCCTTTATTATTCTTATTTTACTTTTTGTCTCCATTTCAGCCTCTCCAATTCTCACGGTGAGCGTCTCCCATGCTCGATTGTGTGCTTTTGTCGGCCAATCTATCCAGATGGTGTGCCTGGAAGCTCTGTTGACAACCCTGTCTTCCTGGGTGTATGTGCATGTGTTGTGAGGGGGGTTGGTCACTCGGTCTTTGTTCGATGGGGCACACTTCCTTTGTGCAGCCTGCCTTGGAGTCATTAACACTGAAGTGTGGGAAGCCTGGGACCACAGCGGCTCCCACGTTCCTCACAGGCAGGAAGGGAGCGTGTGACTGAGACGTGGCCAGCGGCAGGCAGAGCAGCCAGCTGCGTGTGTGTGTGTGTGTGTATGTGTATAGGATGGGGAAAATGAACGAGTGTGGCTGTCTGAATGAGTTAGATTGCCTGATGTGTCGACATGTGCTGTGAATGTGAAGACTTAAACCTATTAGCCTTTTTTATATTTCATATTATCCAGATTACAGTAACTGTAATCTGCCTCCACTGGAGCCTTTTCAGAGACCAACAGCTTTTAACAAACTCATCATCAAAAAATGTTTTAAACTAAATTTTTATTTCCAAGTCATAGCATAAGTTGGGGAACTTTATAGTGACAATATTTAAGAGATGCTTAGTTTATTTCACATTTTAGCATCACTTGCTGACAGTTAGATGGGAAAACTCAAGGAAAGGAACAACAATCATTAAGCGGGTTGTTGTGGCTCATAACCATGATGGATACATGGAGAGGGGAAAAAAACTACAAGAGAAAAGACTCAAAGTTAACACAAATTGTGGCATGAAAGATGTACACTGGCAACCCGGGCCTATGGTAGTGTAACTAAAAGATGACAACTTTGCTGAGATTTTAGAGTTGATTTTTCTGATCTTGTTGACAAAAAATTTGACAAAATCATCACTATTCACTTTCGACTTTCAGTTCTTAATTTCAAGGATATTTGCTCAAAAGGAAGGTCAAGAGCAAATAAGACCGTTATGGCCACCCGTATGCACACTCTCCACACACATCAGCAACATTTAGGCCCAGTGAAAAGGTCCAAGGCGTGTCCTTTTAAATAGTTAGGTCCAGAGTCATGCTGCTCAAAGTTAAGAGTCAGTAATAGTTAAAAGTTCATCAGCTGAGTGATGAGAACGTTTTCAATGTGAAAGTTAAAGATCCCCAAGGACTAAAACCTTTTCCAATTCAGTCAAGGATATAATTGGAAAGGATGACCAATTGTACTTTTAGAAACTTTCAGATCCAAATTAATAAGCAGTCCAGGAGCAAAGGGTTTTGTTAGGAAAATATGGGGCTTTGAAGTATTTCATACACAATGGAGCTTGGTCATTCACGGCTGTGAATATTAGAGAAGAATCTTAAATACTGTTTTGTATTCTGCCTCCACTGGAGCCTTTTCAGAGCCTTTTCAGACCAACAGCTTTTAACAACTTATTACAGGTGGAAGAAGGTGGTCTCTGGTGATGAGTTTTATGTACGAGTTGAAGGACAAATCCTAATCGAGGATAACTCTAGAGACACTTCACGTTTAGACTACTAGGTAACGCCATCCAGTGCATTTATGGATAGTTTATTTCTAAGGTGTCTAGGGTTTGATGTAGTTCGTTCAATTTTTATGAGCAGAAACTTAAGTGATCCAATCCTAAAAAAAAGCCTGTAGTTTCCCTGAGTGATTTAAACTGACCTCATAGCCAAGTACAGCTTGCTCTCATCTCCAGCATTCAAATGCATCTGTGTATAATCGCTGTATGAAGCATTGCCTAATAATATTTCTTAATGGAAGCAAGTATGCAGTATATAGTTTTAACCAGTCTAGGAACCCACAGGTGTCTTGAGGACTCGTCATTTACACAAGACAAACCAGAATCAATCGGACAAATATGACCTACACCAACAAGGAGTGGTTCATTTATTCACTATGTTCAAGCCTCTTTTTTTTAACTTTTTATATTTTTGATATGATTTTAATAAATCATATCAAAGGCAGCTAAGCATGTTTCCATGACACCAGAAAAAACTAAACAGGACTTTTAGAATGCATCTAAACATGTTAGGCTGACCAAAACTGTACAAATGACACCCAGATAATTTGGTTGAAGGTTGAATGACCTGTGTACGTGTCTCTAGGCTTGCTACAAAGTTGAATCTTTTAACATCATTTTATAAAAACAGTAAAGTGTAGGTGTACATTAATACAAATCCACAATAATGCTGCTCTGATTCACATTTATTTCTGTTACTTTTGTCAGATGGCTAAATAAGTTGAAAATTATGACTGAAAAGCAGCCCATTAAAGCAATGCTTCAACTTGCAGTCGCTCAAGGCATTTCCAGAGTTGCTCTGCAATAATTAAACCCTCATTTTAAAACCATATTTCACAAAATCCTCCCTCAAGTAATTTAAAAATAACCTTTCTCTTTTTTTTAAACCATGAATCCAGCTATACCTACATGAACACTGTTAGAGTAAGTTAGAAGCAGCAGAATGTCTTGAATGTTTTTTTCACACAACCCCAAGCATTGCAGTGTGGACATATCAATATTTAATAACTTGTTTCCCCTCTTGTATCACCTGGGGAAAGGACAATGGCCCTTGAGTAAGGCTATATTCTAGCTTAACTCAACTGCATGTAACCATACTAAGATTCAACAGCACAAATATAGACACAAGTACATCACCAATACCGATGAAGAGATGAAAACTTTCACCAGTGCTGTTTCTGTGTAAAGATTTACACTAAATCTCCACTAACACTCAGCAGGTTATCAACACTGAAGAATGAAAGGGGGGATTGGAGTTAGGATATTACAGTTTAAAATCATTTATACATTATGATGCATATATATGTATGATTATTTACAATGAACCGAGAATATAGTTTATATGTAATTATAAATATTCAATTACCAGTACAACTGTCCACTACGCCAAAAAGTGTGCAACCCAAACATTCACTGTCTACATTTAGACTATTTGACACTATACATGATCCACGTACGGCTTTATAAGTGCTTCATAAAAAAAAATCAAACAATTTTTTAGTTACGTATGTTTTTAATTCCTCCTCCTTAATGTTCCACAGACTCACTCCACACTCAAAGTTTTCAACAATGGTTTACCATCAGAGACCTAAAGACTTGAGGAGTTTATGTTGTTACCCCTTTATGACTTGATGCAACAAGTGTGTGACTGTGCTTAACTCTCAATCCTGGAGTGACGCTCACATCATATAAATATATCTTTAAAACACCCAAACTACCTAGCATTGATTGGACAATATGATTATTTATTATTACAAAGATTATTGCAAAGATCTCTATAATATTTCTCTATGAACATTAGATGACAGATGAATTTTTGGGGGGAAGGAAAAGTGAAGAAAAGTATTCTAAATAAAGTAATTCTCTAAATGCAGATAATGTGCTTTGTTTGAATTGTTACAATATAATTGGATCGTGTTTGACTTTTGAAACATTTAATTTTACAGTAAGAAAAGTAAGCAGTGTTTTTATTGTGCCCTTTCTATAAAAAGATGTTGGGCTGAATCTTCAAGGGAAGATTAAATGAATTTTTTACAAATGTTCTTTTTTACCCCCATGAAGCAAAACTGATTTTTGGTTCCAAAACTTCCAAAGAAACTTTTTCTTTTCATCTCTGAGACATCTCAACTGTTGAATGAGTCCACTGCTTCAAACAGGTGGAAGTGGCTGCATGTTGGTCTTTTCTATCGGTTGGCCCTCTGTAACACCCACGTGTGCCTGGTGGCGGAGGCATTTTGTCTTCAATTACGTAGCGGTGGAGATGACATGAGACAGCGGCATGCTTCTCTCTGGGGTCACCACTTTCCCATATCAGCACAAGCGCCGGGTCAGTCCCCCCCCCCCCTGGGCTCTTTCTCTTGCGGTCTATTCCTCCACCTGCTCCCCAGAGGCACACTCATTGTCCACACGGCTATAAACACTTCATTGAGCATGTGGCAGCCCTGCGTTCTCCAAAGCCCTTCCCAGCACTCTCATTGGCCCACGGACTGTGAGAAACTCCAACAAGCCTAAGACTCACACATTCATATGGAGATTTGGGTGTATAAATACAGGGCAGAGGCAGAGATGACAGTTCAGACTTAACTGGCTCTTCAGACTGAGCAGAAACGCTCTGACTCTACAGCAATGGCACCCACCGTTTTTGGAGAACCAAGGAAGGATCACCTGACCCCTGCTCATAAGGTAAATATCTTCCGTTTTCAAATGAAATCGCTCTTTTGACTTGTAATGATAGAAAATTAAATTAAACAACATACAAGTGGACTTAACAATGACTCTTTTGTTTTCTTCAGTTAAGAAAGCCAATGGTGGAGAAATTGCGCAGAGACCGCATCAACACCAGCATTGAGCAGCTGAAGTCCCTCCTGGGTCCTGAGTTTCTTAAGCAGCAGCCTGACTCCAAGCAAGAGAAGGCAGACATCCTGGAGATGGCTGTGGCATATCTGAGAAGCTGGCAGCAGCAGAAGCAGCAGCAGAGACTGACGGGTGGCATCATGACTGCAAGCGATGGTTACTCCCACTGCGTCCAGGAGGCTGTCAGCTTCCTGACCCACTGCAAGGTCCAGACTCAGGCCCATAGGGTGCTCCTTAGCCACTTCCAAGGCCTGCAGTCATCCAACAGGACCAGCCTCTCCCCTCCTGCCTCCCCTCTCCGTCAAGTCAGCTCCAGTAAAGGTGTGAGCCCTGGCAGCAGCGCTCTCTGGAGACCCTGGTAGGATGGAGGAAGTACCACCTTCACATAGAGAGAGAACTACGTCTGTGAACGTCATGGACAGAAAGTTGAAGACTCACTGAAGTCTGTATACTTTTGCTTCGGCAGAAGATTCAATATTAAGAGTTACTCTGTGTAACAACATTGGCACAATGTGCCTGTCTTCCTGAGGAAGCACTGAAATAATTCAGGTTATACTGAATATGAACACTATGTGTATCATTGTTACACACTTTATAATTAGAGTGCTTACACTGTGATTGTGTAAATTGTTCCTTTGGGGAAAATGAATTCCAACTTTTTCTTGTTTGTTTTACAAACATCAGTTGATTGTATTGACTACATTGGTTTTAACTTACTGAAGTGTTTGGACACTGTTGATGTGATTACTGTCCGTCTCTGATACTGAGTATCACCGACTAAAATGTTTCATCAGCTTTCCCTTGATGAGTTCAAAACAAGCCATTAAAGGATCCCATGGATCCATGGACCACCTACCCTTTATTGTAAATCCTGTTAGGATTATTCTTTACAATTTATGAGGACTATTTGTAACCATCATTTAGTCTTTGTGTGAATGAATGTGATGACATTCAAGCTGTATTTGTCTACTTGATAGATGTTTGTTTTTCTTCCAGTAAAAAAAAAATCTGGATTTTATACCTTTTGTAAAGGCATTTCATTTTAATTTCATTTCAAGTATTTTCTAAAAGAATGTAATGTATTGCTTCCTTGAGAAGTTCATCTTTGAAAATGTGAAAAAATAATAAACTGAAAACTTCTTATGAAGTTTTACAAACAAAAACATTAGTGTCCTTACTTTTTTTTTTTTTTTTGTCAGACAATTGATTTAATTTGTTATTAATCCTGAATTATCTTAAAGGAGTGAATGATAAATTAGCTTTAAAGTAGCAAAAACTTCACACCTAAATTCAGTCGTAGCGGATTAGTCAGCTGAGAGCGGTTTTACATTTGTTTAAAGGAAGACTGACTTTAAAAGAATCAAGCTTTGCCTCATGTAGAAGTCTGTTCTGGTCATGATTAATACTTCAGTATTATCAGTAAAACAGTTTCTAATATAGTCCATAAATCAAAGAAATGGAGAATGTTACATTCAAATGTAACAAAGATAAAAATAAATAAGTAGCCCATTTGGATCATTTAAAAGATATCCCAGACTAACTTTACAAAATTGGTTGTCATACTTTTGGTACAAAAATTTAAAAGAAAAAACACTTCATTTTAGATTAATGAAAAATGAAATTGTCAGTAAGGATTTGAGGTGATTCTGTACACCGGAATAAGATTTGGATTTTACTAGTGAAAGATTTATATACTGTTGTTTTAACAACATTCATATTGATGGTTAAACTTAAACAAAATAGTTGAGTTTAAAGCATCTCCATGATAGATAGATAGATAGATAGATAGAGATTTCTTTTTTTGATACATTTTTCACACAGTTATCATTAACATCTCATCATGCATGACCTTTTTGTTGAACAGGTGTTTAAAAAACAGAGAAACTATGCAGGCAGATGTCCTTGCAGGTCACACGTCCCAGTTTCTTCTGTTGCTGTGCTTGTGTCATGACGTCTAGTGCTTGAATTATGTCTCTAGAGCTCCTAAAGTCTTTCACAACTATTTGTGTGCAGAAGTTGTGGAGAATGTGGCATGCATGGGACTTTCTCAGGGTCTAGTTTGCCAGGCCAGATGGTCTGGCTGAAGCTTTCCCCCTCCCCTTCAACAGGAGATCAAACACCGTAGCTAATGTGATGTGTAACAAGACACACTTCTATTGTCCTCATCTCGGGACCAGTGAATAGGCGCAGAGTGTGGGAAACGGGAGATACCACACTCACAGAGAGATGGCTGACGGGAAGCAGGTCTGCGTTGCCTCAGGTCTGAGCGATGGCCGAGACTTTATGGCAGGAATTCAGAGCTTTCGGGCTGCTGGTGGGAGGAGAACTTGTCTTCCCACACACTTGTAGACAAAGACCCCCAGCAGCCCCGTAGTGCACGCTAACTTTTAGGGGAGGCAAAAATTCACACATAAAAAAACATGCCAGGGATATAGAGCACAGATAGTAAAGCAAGTATGGATGTTACTGGACAGATTTATAATTTACTCTCATTTCAAATGTCCCATCGAATACAGAAGGTCACCAAGTGTTACACTAAGATAAATACATGTAATTCATAAACTTATTTGAATGCAGCATTGTATATTATTATTTCCCACACAGCAGCTTATGAGGAACATGTGACTTTATAATCTAATGGTCCAGTCCTTTCAATTAGCATTTATTATGCAGCTTTACTGATATAATATGGAATAAATGTTGCAGCTGTCTGAGTGACTCTCCATTTACCTCAGCTTGTTTACTCTGGATATTTCTGTTGTTGCATGCCTCCTTGATCAAAACTTTTAGTTCTTTCACCATTGTAAATGAGAGGCTAACAACTTGTTAACACAGAGAAAAGCCACACAGAGTGCTCTGTGCCAGGCAGTGAAGCCAGTGGACTTGATTTTTCCCAGATGGACCAGGACACAGAGTTTCTGTTTGTCCTGCAACAGAAAATCAATTAACATTCCCAATGGAGGATGGAGGAGTGGCACGGCTTTTGTAGCTCATTTACCCTGGCGTTGGGGGCTGGTGGGAAACCAGAGAGAGACGGGACTACTCATACGGCGCGTCCACAAGGCCAGCTTCACATCTGGGGCCATGAAACCAGTGATGGGGGCCCTTGGAGGCACACTGACAGCCCTCTCTGCATGCTATTAACTTGACACTAATTTGACATAGTTCATTTGCAGGAGGGTCTGCAGACCCTCAGGGGATGTCAGGCTAACACTTGTGATTACAGGATGTCTACAGTTTTTTGTTTTTTATATAACAGAACTCAGTGACTAAACAATATTCCAGATTTTATCCGGTTAACCACAAAAGATCGAACAAAGGTTACAGTTAAATGTGACTAAACATGGGAGAAAAACAACAACAAACCTGTGCTTGGTAATTGTATAACACCTCATGTCTACACATATTACAAGTCATCCACTTACAAAGCCTAAAAGGAATTAAATTAAGTCATTGTCAGATCACTGTACTTTTCTTTTGAAGAATTGAGAGATAACTCATTGCTCTTTTTATTCACGTTGTGTAAAACTGAAATCATATGAAAACTGTTAAAAAGTACCTCAGCCTTGATTATTTTCGTGGATGCAGCCTCTTATTGCAATTTCCCTTTGGGATTAATAAAGTCTTTTTTCATATTTCAAGACAGAAACATTTAACTAGAAATATTGTGTGCAGGAGATCTTTTGCTATACCTCATTAATTACACTTCCAGTTCACGCTGTCTTTAACCTTAACTTGTCACTCGTCTACTGCCACATGTGCATGGTCACACAGCTGCACTGGTCAGCTTTAGTTGTTTCAGTGTTTATTCCCAAAATTCCTGCAAAAATGGACTTTTCTTTGGGCACAAGAAGTGAACTGCAAGGCAAGTTTTGAAAAATCAACAAGTGGGAAATGAAATGTAGCACATAACCTGCAGCCACCTAATGCCTCTTTCTGATATCACTTTCCTTATTTTATTTAACATCCTTGAACTTGTAGCACAAATGTCCAAGAATCATGTATTCCTTAGATAGAAACGTTTTCACATGTCCAAATTCTCTGAGTTTCAAAGTGCTTATCCAGGAAAGAAAACTTTCTTTGAAGAGACAATAAGCTCATCTTATATTGTTTTATTGCAGCAAAGCCGTTTGTCCTTGACTGTGGCTGTCTCCTTAAGATGATGCTCATTTTTCTTTATCACTTCCCCTTATGCTGCACCTGGGAAATCAAATTCTGACTGTGAAACAGTTATAAATTCCCAGATGACTGCTCGATAAAGTCTTAATTACCTGTTGCTTATCTTGGGAAACATACCAGGCACAGATACATTCTCTTTGAGTTATTGACGTGTCCCCCATTGTTGTGGTGGGAGTCCCACTGGTCAGAGTGTGGGAACCCCAGCCCTGCCTGAGCCACATGGCTTTGTTATGCTAATGAGGCGGTATAAAATGAGCATCAGCTCCTCCAGAGACGTCAGAGCTAGCAGTGCTCAGAGGAGGCATTTCACTTCTCCTGCACAGACATGGCCCCCTGTTCAAACAGCTACTCCTCTATGCACCACATGAGGATGTCTGAGAAAGACAACATCAAAGTGAGTAGTTGTTTGTTTTTTTACTGTTATTATTGTCAGATTGTACAATGCAATTTTTTGATTAAGTCATAATCTTACTGTTTGTCTCCTCTTTTTCTCAGTTGAGAAAACCTATTGTGGAGAAAATGCGCAGGGATCGCATCAACAGCTGCATAGAGCAGCTCAAAATCATCCTGGAG
>JAOXYM010000014.1:18476628-18490375 GCA_028567055.1 Leptatherina wallacei
CTCCAGGATGATTTTGAGCTGCTCTATGCAGCTGTTGATGCGATCCCTGCGCATTTTCTCCACAATAGGTTTTCTCAGCTGAGAAAAAGAAAGCAGTCAGGTAGAATCCCAATTTCTAGCAACAATGAAACATTTGTGCAGAACAGGTTGAAAAAGATTTAAAAGAAGCATCTGTGGTACTCACTTTGATGTTATCTTTCTCAAACAACCCAGCATGGTGAACAGAGGATTGGTTGGAGGTGCACGGAGCCATTTGTGTGCAGGTAGAGCTGCTTCTTCAGGATTTTACCACTAATGTCTGTGGAAGAGCTGCTCTTCATTTTATAGTGCAGTATTAGCATAACAAAGCCATGTGGCTCAGGCGGGGCTGGGACTTGCATCATTAGGAGAATAATCAATAACTAAAACATGAAGCAATCACAAGCTGGCTTATAGAGATAAGACCATTCCCATAAATTTGTCAGGCTAAGAATGATGTGCTGTCCAGCGCTTATCAGGAACTATTGCTTATCTCACTCTCCAGTCACTCAGGGGAATCTAGGCTGTAGCTCCTGATGGGCATCCAGGGAATACTTAAAAATGACTTAATGCATAATGGTATCCAAGTAAGAGATATTGAAAGGAAGAATATATATGTAGATTTAATTGTTGTGGAGCCAAGCCTATTTATTCAACCAAGTTAGATAAATTGTTGCGCATTTTTTCTGATCAAATTCTTCACAAAATATCTCTAAATCTCATCTTTGCTCATGGCAGTTCATTCCAGTGAGGAAAAACTAATCATCTCGTGATGAATTTTGTTAATAGAAAGAAGCATTTGACTCCGCTGGTGTTTATGTGATTTTAATTTTGCATTGGACCCGATTGGACCTGAAAAGAGAAAGAAATGAAACCACAGCTAAACACTGATCTACTCTATATCTACTCCTGCAATATCTCGGATCTCACAAGGTTGGTTTTTGAGTGGAACTTTGATCACTGTTGTTTACTGGGTGAAAAAAAAAAAGTTTCTGCAGTTTTAAATATTCCATGAAGGGATTCTTCAATTCTCCAAGTCAAATGTGGAATAAGGCTCCTGAACTCCAGAGAGCCTTGCTTTGCTCCTTTGTATGGTGACAATAAAACTCCTGCTTGTTCAGCCATGGCACACTTCGATTGTTGACCGAGGGTATTAGGCTGTGAGTGGACAGAGAGACTGTGGGAAAGCCAAGCTCGGACTCTACTCACACATCTACTGGTCAATAGGGCTGACCTCCTCGTTACAAAAGGCCCTTTCATGTCTCCTTTCAAACAACAGCCAACAGCAGCAGTGCTTGTGTGTATGTGTGTATGTGTGTGTGTGGGTGTTTAGCTGCTAACACACAACAGCACACAAAAAACCCGGATTGTGTATTTATTTAATATGCAATGAGATGTTACCTCATGCTGCAGTTAAGAAGCTTTTTATTTCTGCCACCTGCTGCCACTTTTGACTGAGACACTGGAAATATCTCTTGGTTGTAACAGCTAAAAATGGGACTCCTCTAGTGACACCACCAGTCTAATAAAAATTTATTGGTACACAAACAAGAAACATTTTCAAATCAAATAAATTTAAAGATTAACACAAGCTATAACTTTAAGCCAGAGGGTTTGGTCATATGATCAAACCATTACACAACTTATTATTTGTTCATGGTGTACATTTGAATGCAGTTCTGGAAATGTGCAGTAGTGTTCATTTTTGGCCTTAAGACAATGATATAAATTTTGGGAAGGAAGTATCCTCCAATGAAAGCCAGGACACTGAAGAGTGTGGCAAACACCTGCGCAGCCATGGTGATTATTTCTCTGTTTATCAGGTACAGGGTGAAGAAGCTTATCCAGGAGATCATGTACACCATGAGGCTGAAGGTGACACACTTGGCCTCATTGTAGTTGGCAGGCAAATCTTTGCCCATGTAGCTGAATAAGAAGCAGAGGAAGCTGAGCAGTGATACATATGCAAGCTCAATGCCTGAGCCAATGGAAAGGGTTTTGCTGCACTCTAACACAATTTTATCTGAGTAGAATTCAAGATCTTGGGAAGGCTGCGGAGTGTCGAGGGATATACGGAGCACAGAAATGAGCAGCATGAGGATAGATACCAAAAAGATGGTGATCTCTGGCCCACTTTTTTTGATCCACTTGTCATAGGCCGGCGGCAGCTTAGAAGCAAATTTAAAAATGCAGACGACCTGAAGGGAGCGCACAGTGATGCAGGCCAGGCACACAGAGAAGCTGACAGTGAAAAGGGGCTGCTTGAGGATGCAGGCCAGTGGCGACGGATAACCAAAATGGCACAAAGTGCTCAAGGCAGCTACAGTCAGGGCTGCCAGCATCAGAAGGCAGGTGCGGCCTCCGGCAGACTTGGCCACAGGTGTATTCATGTTGAGCAGCAGGATTATTGCAGTGCTGGACGTCAAGAAAAGGCAGCAGGCCAAAAAGAAGAGCAGAGCAATGGAGAGGGAGTCGTCCCAGGCCAGCAGCAGAATGGTCCTGCTCAGACACTGCTCACTTTTTGGGGGAGCCCACTGTTCTGGTGGGCATGACTGGCACTCTGTTGGAACTAAGAAAGAAGATCAAAAATAAAAGGTCACATACATAAAAACAAAGTACCATTGGGATCAAATTTCAACAAGATTGAATATCATAGTCATACAAAGTGTTAATAGAATTCTTCAGGTTGTTTGGCTACAGCGTCCCAACATGAAAATTATGCACCACCTTCTGGTCAGCCTCATACACAACAACTGAGGATGTTGCTGCATTAATGCTCTTCACAATATTCACAAAGCTAAATATTCACTACATTCTGGTGGAGCCTTAAATCAGCACTTGTGGAAAGAAATAGTAGGCTAATTAAGAGGAAGATGCCACAAATAAAAAGATTATTTAAATAAATAAATAAATAAATAAATAAAATGCATTAATTTTAAATTTTAGATAAAGAAACACTTTACAACTTCCTGACCTAATTATTCACACTAAGACATTGACTTAACTTACAATTAAGACAATTGAATGAAAACCAAAAGTTCATGGAAATGTTATTTTCAAATAAAGAGATGTCATACTATATACACTATTCTAATTTACATATATTTCCAGAATCTAAAAAAATCTGAAGATATGATTAGTCAGGTTGAAATTTCTTGTTAAATTTTGCTCGCTGCACTGTAAAGAAAAGGTGGAGAGGTTTATAAACATATACCATCTATCCCATATATTAAAATAGGTTCTCCACCTTTCGTCTTTTTTTTTAAACTTTAATAGTTTTAAGAATTTTCTGATGCTTTGTTCCTTTTTGTGTGTTTAATTACCACTTTTATTGAGGAAGGTGGCAGAAGGACAGGCCTGGCAGTCGAAGCAGCACACATGCTGTCCTGTCAGCAGCTTGTTGTAACCTTTTGGGCAGGGTGGAGAGCAGACGGACAACGGCACCTCCAATGCCTTTTGGAAAAAATGAAGGTAAATATTTGTAAATGATCATTATTTAATAAGGAAATATAAATGAAGCCAGATAACATACAACACCACACATGAACAGGGTCAAAGCCAATTAAACTTAACTTTTAAGTCTTTTTAGGTAAAACAATTTAAGGTTATATTCATCTTCCAGCCGGGTGGGATTTTTTTATTGAAATAATTTTTAGTACAAATATTATTTATATGATACAAAGCTAGGACAGCAGTAATCATTATGTGAATTTTATTCATAGGATATTATAATTTAATCACAAGAGATTCAATCATGACTTAAAGCAGGAAAAAAAATTCTGGAAATTCTCAGGTGCATCTTGTGATACTGTTCCTTGCATTATTTTCGTCCTTTTCTGTGTTTTTCTTTCTTTCTTAATGTCCTCCCAATGATTTTGAACCAATGATGATTTTTCTAGTTTGTTCAGGGCTTTTTCTTCTAAACGATATCAAAAACATTCACAATATTAGTATTTATTCCAACTGAAAGAGAGGATATATTGCTGCTCTTACCGATTGTGAGTCTCCTTTGCCATGCCACTCAATCTGATTGACATCCACGGTGAGTGTAATGGGGTCTGGCATGAAAGAGCCCACCACCCTTAGAGACCACTTTGTCCCCCTCCAAATCCAGGAAACAATATCATATCCTGTGGGTGGGTCTCCATTCATATCAAAGTACACAGAGGAGTTGCCCAGAGAGAAGTGTACCTGCTTAAGCAACGGCAGCAGCTGAAGCAGAGAAGAAAAGGAAAATATTAGTGACGACAGAAGTAGTCATTATTTGGTAAAAATATGAATCTACATCAGCTCACCTCTTGAGGATTTACACTTCGTTTGCTGCACTCTCCAGCATCACAACCAAGTGCCTGATGCAGAGCATGAGCCATAGCATACACTGCCTTATACACATTGAAGGAAGAGGTAATGTCATATTTATCCATTGAGTAATTCTTACTGGCAAGGGTGTACAAGTCTGTACTCTGTAGACAGTCATTTCCACCGCTTATAGGATCATTCAAGTCTTCTTTGACATGCTGCATCGAAGCCTCGACTACCTTTTTCTGGAAATCCTCAAAACCGGAAATGTCTGCATCTTTGACAGACACTCCTATGACAGTGCCAATGGTTTGGATCCCAGGAATTCCTGATATCAAAGTAGCTGGTGACCAGTCCTCAGTCCCAATCCACACCTTATTTGTTATGTTTCTCTCCAGAACAAAAGGGAGAAAGCCATGGAATTTTGTCTTGCTGGAGAACACCACAATGGTGTTCACTTTGGTTTTCTCAATGTTCTCCACCATGTTCCTCATGGTCTGGACTGTGTCATCATTGGCCGTAGGGATGACTCCTTGGTAAGGGATGCAGATGCCATGTTGTGGTGCTTGCTCTGACAGACTCTGCATGCCCTGTAGTCCATAATCATTGTCACTGCCTAAAAGAGCAACCCAGGTCCAGTTGAATCGAACCAGGAGCTGGATCATGGCTGCTACCTGGTTTTTATCACTGGGGATTGTGCGGAAGAAAGCTGGGTAGAGAATCTTGTTGCTTAGCATTTCATTTGATGCTTCATAGGAGATCTACAATTAGTAATGAAGATGTGAGAAATGAGTTTATTTTTGCATGTATTCTTTCAAACCATTACAAAGTTTAAGATTTCAAAGACATGATGAAAATATCCCTGTTAGTGTCTTACCTGTGGTATAAGATAAGCACCAAGTAAAGCAGCAGGGGTGAAACTCTTGCTGCTGCTGTCTGGCCCAATCACACCTACTGCATTTTCAGTTTTGCTGAAGTTGAGGTGTGTGTGTCCCTCAGTTTCAGGCATATAGGGGTTCTGGTACTGCTGCTGCAGGAGGTCCATTGTAGCCAATACACTGGCTGGGATTGAACAGATGTCATACATCTGGTAGCCAAGCTTCACTCCAGGTAAGAGATGTTGCGGACCGGTGCTGTTGTTGATTTCTTCCACAGCAAATCTCATGGCTTGCATTAAGTGAAATGCATGTTTGTTGGGTCTACCTCTGAAAAAGGTCACGTTCGGTTTTAAAGCCAGACTAAAACCTAATATTGGAATTGAAAGTTAAAAGAACTTACTGATCACATGGAACCAAAGCAGGCAAACCATCACTTGGTCCATCTGTGTAGTGGAGAGGAAAAAGTCCAGCAAGGGAATAGTCACCCTGTAATTGCATCCCCTGTCCCTGAGAGATATAATCTAGTTCCCCAGCAGTTAACTGGAGCATCAGCCAGCCTAGGGACAGAAACACAGTCAGAAACATACTTCAACTTCACCTCACACACACCTGCTGTTGCAGCTCAGTGTCACTTGAAAAATGGATCAGAGGCTGTTTTTAAGAGTATGGACTGACAGAGGGAGGGATTTAGCATCTTTGCTGAGAATGCTGGTTCAAAGAATTATCTTTGCATATTGAATTTGCTTGTGTGGATATAATGTTTCCTCTCATTAAAATGAGTTACATAGATTAAATAGACCGTGAAAAACAATCAATTGCTTGCTAAATCATACGGAACTTTAGACCAGTGTGACCACAAACAATTTTGTGGCTTTGTCTAGTTGCCTAGTTGTTAGTGGTCTAGTTTTGGTGTTATCACAGTGACAAAGTGAAAGTTCAAACAATCTTTTACTCTGTTACCTTATAATCCCACAATGCTTTGATACTGCCTTTCTTTCTCAGGTCTCTGAAATGTTTAACTCTTTCATCATTCTTGTGACACGGTACTTCGGCAGAAGACAAATATCAAGAAAGGCATAAAAACACACACAAAACAAACCAACAAATAATCAAAAAATAATTCATTTTAAAAATGTCAAGACATGACCTGGATACCTTCATCTGGGACAACATTTGACAAAAAAGTCACTCAAGTAATTTCATCTATGCAGTAGGCTACTTTACATTCCTACTTATACATCTTAAAATATGATTTTAAAGATGCATTCAAATTTAATCTTAATATTTTTTGAAAACAAAGAGAATATTCTGGTGAATTGTCCAGGGTGCTTTCGCCTCTTGCCTGATAGCAGCGGGGATAGCTGTCAGGTACAATGACAGTTATTACCATCATTGTACCTGACTGCTGCATCCTTGATCCTTTTAGAATACTTTTTGTAATTTTCTGCTTTCATGTAACATGATTTTATGCTTTTAATACCACTGCTGAATGTTAGGCAGTGATATATGCACTTTTCTTTGGCATTGTACTTTATGAGCTTCATGATTAATTCAATTACCTAGAAGGGTTTTCTCCTGTTGTACCTTTCAGTATTATTTGTTTATCTTTACTCTATTTTTAATGGATAATTCTACATTAATTCAAAGGGAACCAGCTCTTCTGGTTTTGCCTTACACTTCTCTGTACACTTCTACAAATGTACAGATATATAGATGTTATACTTCATCAGTAAGTTCTCTGACAAAGATTTAAAAGCAGAAGGGTTAAAGATGTGCTGGTTGATGTCTTTTGAATAAGCCTAAGAGGCAGTGGTTGTCACACAGAAAATTTAGTGTGGCAGCTGAAAGACACATCATGCTTACTTCTCTTCCAAAATTGGCAGATGTTCAGCAGTGCCATCCAGTCAGAACAGGCAGAAACCTGTGGACTTAAGTTACTTTCATTAATTGCAGTCTGGCCACAAGTGGTTATCATAAAAGAATTGCAACCAAAACCACACAATGCATGAAAACACAAGAACCGGTGTGCAGAAAAATGGCAGCAGGTGCTCTGGACTGATCAAAGGAAATTTGTAAAATTTGGCTGTAGCAAAAGGCTCAACAAAATAGACATATGTCTAAATCCACAGATCAATTTGGCCTGAACCTTCAAATCAAATCAAACTTTATTTATATAGAACTTTTCATACATAAAATGCAACACAAAGTACTTCACAAAGATAAAATACCCTCCCACCCCCAGACATAGACCCACGCACACACATGCAACACACATACACACACTCATGCTCATGCATACGCAGCACATTTTAAAAAGAGTCGTGTCTGGCAGGGTACCGAGAATCCAGGTGAGGAAGATCCACCAATGGGAGGCCATCCACGCTGAGGGGCAACACAGTCTGCGGACGCAGGGAGCGCCGCCACAGAAACCACCCCTACCCGGACAGACCAGGGAAGACTCCACAAATGATGTAGAGTCCCCCCAGTCCCCGGGGATCTAACCTTCGGAACTAAGATCCAATACTCCATAATATGAACTAGCTAGGTAACTATAAATATCTCATCAAGCCACATACTCATTCAAAAATGAACACGTTCCAAAGTGATGGATAAATATAAAAACATTATGCCACATTAGAAACAAGTAACACCCAAAGACCTCTTACAAAAAACCATTGGTTAATTGAAGCATGTTATAATTCATGTAATAAAGGTGGGCAGCCTCAGGATAATCCTTATCTTGTTGTCAGGTCACTTTTTAGGTTCGCTTTTCAATATTTTAACTTTCTGGTCATCCTGCTGACATAAGCCAAAGCTTAAAGATGATGTATCATGTATATTACGGGTGGATGTGCATGTGATCACACTGAATTAGATTTTTTTTTTCTCTTTGAGGGAGTGATAAAATGTGTTGTTTTCACTGTAATGTAGCACAGTGTGCAGTTCCCACATCAATTATTTCCATGACAATTTGTTGTGAAATACTTCAGGTGTAGAGTGTATTCTCACTGATTGAACACATTATCTGTAATGAAAAGGGCCTGCAAAGGTGTGGCTGAATTTCCATTTTGGTTGATATTTGAGCATCAGTTTGCTAAACACTCCTGTTGTACAGGCATTCAATTTGCCTGATGCTCACCTGCATTCAGATCCTAAACCAATTGTTTTGACTGGAATAGTGTGCATTTTGTCAACCACGGTATCATGTAGGCAAATATACATGAAAATGAGTTTGTTTGTTCAAAGATTTGAGTGAAAACGTTTGCATGATTTTCTACTGTACAGGTGTTTTGTAATAAGACAATTATCTGATTTTATTACCATTTTGTTTGTCTTGGACAGATACATTAAACATTTTACAATCCAGTGATGACAGTGGTGACTTTGAACATGG
Organism: Leptatherina wallacei; assembly: GCA_028567055.1. Classification (NCBI taxonomy): domain Eukaryota; kingdom Metazoa; phylum Chordata; class Actinopteri; order Atheriniformes; family Atherinidae; genus Leptatherina; species Leptatherina wallacei. Next base: position 18,485,218 of record JAOXYM010000014.1, read on the forward strand.
CAGGGTTGTTGGTGTCAAACGGGCTGGTCTGAGTATTTCAAAAACTACTGATCTACTGGGAATTTCAGACACAACCATCTGGGTTTACAGAGAATGGGTCAAAAAAGAAAAAAATATCCAGTGAGGAAAAGTTGTCTGGACCAAAATGCTGTCAGAGCTCAGAGAAGAATGGACAGAGTTGTTGGAGATGATACAAAGGAAACAGTAACTCAACTATTAACAAACATAAAAACAACAAGCTCATTAAAGAAAAACCAAGGAGAGAATTGCCCTGTAGTGTAAACAATTAAATGTTTAAATTCATTTTGGAAATCATGAAGAGGAAATGGGACATCCAGATTGTTGTCACCACATAGTTCAAAGGCTAGTGTCTGTGTTGGTATAGCAGTACTGCAATGCACATGAGAAGGGTAACTTGTAAATGTCTGAGCTAAACTATTATTGTCAAGCAATATTTACAGGTTTTGGAGCAACATATGCTGCCATCTAGAATGATTTTTGTTTTCTTATTTTGAAAGAAAAGAAATATTCAAAAAGAAGAAGAAGTGTCCTAATTCTTGATGCATAACAGCATGGCTCCTCTCATTGTGGTGAAGGTACAGTTTCAGTTCCTTCCCTTAGTTTTACCCCGTATTTTTTCAAGCTTGTGGGTAAGACAGGTACCCCCTTTGCCCTCTTTTCTTCTGGGGCACAAATGATAGAAATTTGGGCGAAAGGGAAGAATTGTGAGATGGGGTAATAATGCATCTCAATGTTAAACATGTCCCATTATGTCGCTTACATCATATTAAAGACAAGCATATACTTAAAACAAAAAAGGTAATCAAAGTTAATATATTTCATATATTGCCTGTACTTCCCTTATTAGATATTTAAACAACTGGAAAGTAATTGTATTGTGTTTTAATCTACATGTTGATAGCTAACCCATTCAAATACAGGTTGTAACAACTGTGCTTTTAACTGTTCACTTTAACTGTTGCATTATGTATATATATGCTTCAATATTAAAAATGTTGCTCTTTTCGTGCCTTATTCAAAAAGTCTTCAAAGGATAGTCTATAATATGTCTTGCAGGATAAATACTAAATTCAGTACATTTGAGGCTCCAGCATGCTCAAGCTCCAGTACAATTGCGTCCATGACAAGTGAAAAAAAAACCTGTCCGAAATAAAATCAGAGCTTATCATGGTGTAACATAATATACAATTATTGTTAATTAAACAAGCCTTACATAGTATGTAGGGGTTGGTTTCACCTTCATGGTTATAATTCATCCCTGGATAAAGAGGGTGATACCCGGTTCTGCTTGCGTCACTTCTGTGCGACGCACATGTCGAGCTGATAGTGTAAGCTGCCATTTTTTTCGAGAAGATTTTTTTCATGAGTTAAGGTTTGCAGAGCCAAAGTGTTAGTTTTTCCATCAGTCCTTTGCAATTTTCTTTCATACGCTGGCGTGTGAGCCATATTCAACACAAATATTTCATAAGTTGGGTTTATTTTAAATTGTATTTATGTGTAGAGGAGCTCAGGACTGCACTGCTTTGCAGATGGCTGCTCAGCTCGGCTAGCTAACGTTAGCTGCTGTTGTAAACAAACAAGAATCTGCGAAGGAGCAGCTGCCAGGTTTGTTCAGCAGATCTTGCCAATAACTCTGTTACTTTAGAGCTAACATAACGTTAGATAGGAAGGGATTGATGTTAAATAACTCTTAAGTTAAGCGACACAACTTCAGAATTGATGACGGTGCGAGTTTCTCCAAAATAGCTCGGAGCTCAGTTGCTTTAGAGCTGGTCTGGAAGAAGACACTCTCACGTCGGTATGTCGTCCTTCTCTGAGTCGGCCCTGGAGAAGAAGCTGACGGAGCTGAGCAGCTCGCAACAGAGCGTCCAGACTCTGTCTCTGTGGATCATCCATCACCGCAAACACTCGGGCCTCATCGTCAAAGTGTGGCACCGAGAACTGAAGAAAGGTAAGAGCGAACTGCTGCAGGGCATACAGGTTTGCATACAGTGGTGTAGGTTTAGTATAATTGAACAAGTTATTGCTTAAAATGTGTCATTGCCTTTATTCAAATCAAATCAAAAACCAATCAACAAATATTCTATCACTGTGTTGTAACTGTTGTAGCAAACCCTTGACACACTGAAAGATGTGATGAAAAGTAGGCACAATGATAATGCACTATCAATAGAGTTAGATTTGCACTATCAATTTGTAAATCCATAATCTGTCACACTGACCTGTACCAGTTAAGTATTAATAATAAATAAATACATTTTAAATGTGTTTTCCAGCTAAAAGCAACAGGAAGTTGACTTTCCTGTATCTGGCTAATGATGTAATCCAGAACAGCAAGAAGAAAGGACCAGAGTTCACCAAAGACTTTGAGTCTGTACTTGTGGATGCCTGCTCCCATGTTGCCAGGTATGTTTTGATGTCATCAATCGTTCTCACGCACCTTCAAATGTTGGTCTACTCAATGTGCAGTGGAGGAGAGGAAATAGTCAAATCTGAAATGCATCAAGACACAGACATGAAGCATTTTGAATCAATTGACAAATGTCAAAAATAAATTCTCTGTATGTAAACTGACATGGTAATGTTGATGGGATGCAAAAAGAGGTTCTTGGAAAAGTATTAGTGAAGCATCTGGTTAGTCTATAGCAGGGGTAGGAACTCTGGCCCTCTAGTGCTGGCATCCTGCAGGTATTAGGAGTTTCCTTGCTGTAACACACCTGACTCAGATCAATCGGTAATCAGCAGACTTGTGCAGAGCTTCACATCAAGCTAAACTAGATTTAGTTTAAAACTGGATTCAATTAGTTTATCAGTTGTTCTCTTATTAAGAAGGGATGTGCAGTTTACTAAGCATAATGAAACCTCACACAATAACAGCACCAATAATGTGAATAATCACAACCATGTCCCCATGAACAGATTTGGTATCGGCTGATATCCAAATTTAAGATATCGGGTTCGGATCGAAACCCCAAAAACAGTGATCGGTGCATCTCTAGTTTTAACAGATTTAGCAAATATTTACTCTGATTTCTAATCCAGTCATTATCTTTTCTTTTCCTGCTGCTTTGCAGTGATGCAGATGAAAACTGTAAGAAGCACATGGAGAGACTGCTGAACATCTGGAAGGAGAGAAGCCTCTACAGAGGTGACTTCATCCAGCAACTCAAACTGGCCATAGAAGACTCTAACAGCCCCAGACCCTCAGGTAGGGTGTCTGTTGCATCGTTTTATCATTTCACATGGACATAATGTATAAAAAGTTGGGCGATAGTACAAACTTTTGTTTAACACCAGAGCCAGGATCACTACAAAAAATTTTATTATACTTTTCGAATTAGCTCCTTTGTAGATGTTGTTTTCAGAATGGTCTAAAAGTTAAGTAGTTTAGTTTTAATGGAATTATGAATAATTTAAGGTGAAAACTAATGTTGTGAGTAAAAAGCTTTTTTCAGGTGAATTATTATTTTATCTTGTTTTTTTTGTCATCTGTCTTGAAACCTGACTCTGCAGAAGAAAAGAAGGCTGTAAAACGAAGCTATCAGAAGATCCAGGAGGATGAAGAAGATGACGATGATGACTACAGATGTCAAACCTCCCCTCGCAACACAGATGCCTCTGCGACTCAGCTGGTGAGAAAATGGCACTGCACACTTAAACATATTTCAAACATGCAGTATTTCACTTAATCATAGGTGGCAGCCCCCCCCGCCCCCCCTTTTTTTTCTTCTTCTTCCTTAACCACCTACTTAAAATTCATTTGTATGGTGTGTTTCACATGAAAATTTGTGTGTGTTTTTTTTTTTTTTTAGAAAAGTCAGGGATCAGGAAGGATTCATGGTTTAATTTGAGTTATACAATGGTCAGTGAGAATTCTAATGCCTACTGGCTTGCATTATTTTCGCATATACACACACGTAGTTCGGCAAGTTAAATCACAGTAATATAACTCGGCTAAGGGCGTCACCATAGCAACGCCTAAATCAACTGGTTCAGATAAACTGTCTTTTAACAGGTGAATGAGAGAATCGCGATGCAGCATGGAACGTTTGTTTAGCATGAAAAGTAAAAACATTAAATAGTTCCTATACTTTAGCATATTAAGCAAGTTTTGTGTAAAAAAAAGAAAACATTTTTTATGAAATGTTACCATGTGGGACCATGGTATAAGCGGATTAAACAACGAGGACCCGTGCATCATACGGTTTTAATGCACTTCGCTGCGTGTCATGGTGTTCTAGACTCCGCGTAGTGCATTAAAACCGTATAATGCACGGGTCCTCGTTGTTTAATCCTAACTTATTGATTATGCACGTTTAGAAACTGTCCCAATGACCGTCTTGGCCGAGCATTAAATGTTTACAAAATACCACAAAGATATTTTCATCACTACAGATTTTTACTGAATGTAAAACAATAAAACACCATGCACAATATCCCTTAAAAATTACTTGAAAGGTTTATATCTTTTGAATAAGTTATAATGTTCTGAAAATGACATTTTATACTTTCTTTTTAAGTGTTTATTCTGCTGTGATGTGTGAGAATGTTCATTTTCACTTTTATAAATAGAAAAAGGAATATATCTCAACATATATAGTTACCGCACATGCTTCAAAATTTTACCGCAATATAGATTTGATGCTATTGTCCAGCCCTAATTTCCCCTCTAACATTGCATTTCTGCTTGGAACCACCTCTTCTCAGTTCAGGATGTTTCATTATAATCCTTCACCATCAACCGATCAATTAAGCTTTATTTCCATAGTACTTTTTCATACAAAAGATTAACTCAAAGTGCTTTCCATCGGTAAAAATATAACATTTATGAACAGCAAAGAATGAAAACAGAAAAAATGAAAAATAAAGCCACATCAAAGCCACCCTATTTTACCCATCTCAGCTTTAAAGACTATTAGAAATAACTTTAAAATGAATCCAGAAGCAGTGATCAGTATCTTCATTGGCTTGAGAGAGGAACTGCCTCACTCATATTAGTTTCAGGGAATCATCACAGGGAGAAAGCCTGTAGATGTCAAATATATAGTAGTTGTTTGTTTAGACTTGAAGGTGAAGTTTAAGTTTAGGTTAATTAAATGATGTTGGGTTTGCTGAATGTATCCCACCTGCCTCATAT
>JAOXYM010000014.1:18490475-18504130 GCA_028567055.1 Leptatherina wallacei
AGACTTGAAGGTGAAGTTTAAGTTTAGGTTAATTAAATGATGTTGGGTTTGCTGAATGTATCCCACCTGCCTCATATAGTTCTTTTCTTCTTTACATCTCTCCTCCATTTCATGCTGTTATCTGTGTCTCCGGCTTTTGTTTTTGCACTTTTTCTGTCTTTCCCCTTTAACACATAATGCATTTTCCAGACAGAGGAGCTGGTGAAAGCCCTGCAGGACTTGGAGAACGCTGCATCAGGTGATGCAGCTGTTCGTCAGAAGATCGCCTCACTACCACAGGAAGTCCAGGATGTATCTCTGCTGGAGAAGATAACTGGTAAGAGCTGACTGGCCAGTGGAATTTATTTTTCTAAGTTTATTTTATGTGGAGATTCTTTTAGTATAGACTTGAAGCACTTTTATTCTTATATTGTGTTACAGAACCATGTGACAGATTGTATAAATTTATAGTTTCAGCTAAAGAAAAAAACAAAACCCGTTTTTGTAGCTTTTAAAAGTTTAAAGGGATTGTCTTCACAACAAAAAAGGATACGATTCAAGTGATTGTAAAGCAACAGAATGAAAGCACTTTCAAATATCGAAAGTAAAAAAGGCACTAAAATAACAAATGTTTACATATTTTTAAAAAGACATATAAACCAACAGTAGCTGAACTCAGGTGTTACTATAAATATGTGTTTGTATTTTATGAGATTGTTCGCAATGAGTTTATAGAAATATATTTTGGACAAATATGAAAGGCACACATCTTGTTTAGATCATAAACGTACCCCGTTGATTATGAGCTGTTCACACTGAACAATAAAGAAGAAAATGCTCTAAAGCAATAAATGTTGTAACATGTTAACTGGATGTAAAACAACAAACAACAAATCACTCTTGCTCCAATTCAGATAAGGAGGCAGCAGACAAACTGTCAAAAACCGTAGACGAAGCCTGTTTGCTGCTGGCGGAGTACAACGGGCGTCTGGCAGCAGAGCTGGAGGACCGCAGGCAGCTGGCTCGTATGCTGACTGAATACATCAACAGCCAGAGGGAGGCGCTCATGGAGAGAGAGAAGAAACTGGAGGTAAGGCAGCATGTCTGCAGGTCTGTTTGAGTACATCTATAGTAGTGGAACGTGTCATTAAGAACTGGCACCATCAAGCATGTTGTCATGTCGGGTACAAGTTGTCAGATAATCGGCAAATATTGAAAAAGATCTGTCATAGTTAAACAGAAATCCATTGTTCAGCTTGGACCTGCTTGTTAAACTTTGGGCTCAGTTTATCTTTGACATTTTGGTGGTATTACTGACATGTCCTCAATTCTGTGAGTGTAATATTTAACTCAAACTTGTTTTGTATCATGTTTTTTTCTGCAGGATTACAAGCAGAAACTGGCGAGGGTGACTCAGGTGAGAAAAGAGCTCAAGTCCCACATCCAGAGTCTCCCTGATCTGTCCCTCCTGCCGAATGTGACCGGAGGTCTGGCTCCTCTTCCCTCGGCCGGAGACCTCTTCTCCACTGACTAAGAGCTCTCAGTCCAGACACCCTACAACTCCGACTCGCCCCAGCCGAACTCACATAAATACTCCCCAGAGACCACATGAAGTCAAACGTCTTGCAGAAGAGTAGCCAGTCCACCTGCTAACTCTGACCTGCAGGGCAAGAAGGAGGGAGAGACATGAAGTGGAAGCTTCGGTTAAAATCAATACGCTCTGCAGAGAACTGAGACTCTGGCAGTCTGGATTGATCTTCAAGGATTCTACTCCACCAGCTTGGAAGTTTGTTTCCTGATTGTTTTTATGTTGTTTTAAATGCTGGAAATGACGTGTCATCAATACGTCCTTGCGTGGGATATATTTTTTCATTCGGTGAGCAAAGGTGGGTCATTTGCTCAATCCATCTAAGACATGGCAACACTGTGATGAGGATGTACCTTTTTTTTTTCTTTTTTGGGGGGGATTTCAGTTGGTGACTTTTTATTGACACAGTCAAATAGGCAGTTTTGATGTGTGTTCAATTAATGGAAATATCAGATTGGGTTTAGTGTATGTTGCGTTTTCGCTTGTTTTGACAGCTGTTACACAACACACTCATTTCTGTAACACTTGATTTAGCAGGATTTTGTGGGACAGAATCACGCAGACAGATCTTTTGAGATCGAGACACACTTTGGTGTTTTTATTAGTCTGCAAGGATTTTTCTCAATTTTGGACACAAAAAAAAATGCACCCGAGTATCAGATTTATGCTTTAATTTCAACAGACACTTGAAATGTGAAAAGGCTGAATGAGTTTCGTTAAAGTGTTGAGTTGTGAAACAAACTAAAACAAATCTTGGACATTTGATCCTTTGGCTACTTTATATGTACCTGTAAGAAAAATACAGTATTTTCTGAAAAAGATCATTTTGAGGAAAAACTAAAAATGATGTTTTAGCCTGTGTAGGGTTGAGCAATAGGGAAAACACCAGTATCAATAAATCAGGATTTGAACATTGTTTAAGCTAAACACATTTGTTGAAATGAGAAAATAGATTCAGGATTCAGATTCAGTTTTATTTTCCATTCTCAGGTAATAAAAATCTGCATAATGATTCAGAGTTAAATTTCCCCTAGTGACTGAATTGATTAGTAATAAGTATTGCCCAGTCTTACCTGTGTAGAAGTCCAGTGATTAAAGGTGTAACAGATAACTTCTGTAGTCCCTTTTCATTTGTTCGTGTTGATGACATAAAAACATCATCGTAAAAATTGACTTCAGAAAGAGTTTTTCCCCAAAGACCTTTTGAGTTTGGGATCATTTGGGAAATGGTTACCTGGGAATGTTACCACAACATATCCTTTAAAGGATATCTGATTTTCAGTTGTCTGTAATCTATCCATGAAGAAAAATGCATTAACTGATCAACATCAATCCTATATCAGACAACTTCTGCAGACATGCTAATTTAGTTCAAGCACACAAGGAGGTGAAAAAATACAACTTTGTTAGTGTCATTAAAGAAAGATCTCTGATATTAAATAAACTTTCAACTGCTGTACATCAGGATGGATTCTAGTGACCTTTTAACCCCGATAAGCTTACCGTTAATTGTTATAATTTAGAAGTTTCCTACCCAATTGCTGTGTGGTATGTGTTTCTCTCTGTAGAGTAATACTGCACTACCAGGACGCTACAAGTAGAAGTAGTGTTTATTCTGTAATGAAAGTGATTCAGTGGATGCCAATAAACAGGAACCATATGAAGAAATGCTGTGTGTGTTTTTTGCAAAAAGTTGATAAAAAGGTAAATATTGCTGCCCAAAGTACAAGAGTGCTCAGAAAACCCACACCGTCACTGATTAATACATCTTAATTATAGCACAAAGTGTACGTTTAAAAACTATAAAAGAATTGAATCCATGTAAAATCAAGACTGTCCCCAACTTTAGGACTTTCTGTAGCATCAAGCTCATTCTGGTAAGACTATCATGTTTGAAAAGAGGTGATATTATGACAGTGTGAATTCACACATTACATAAAATACATTTTAGTGAGGGGAATACAGTTGTACTGCTGGTCAAATCTGAATAGACCCCAGTTCTTTTAGCTTTTTCATTCCATTTAGAGGTCCATGAGGGCAGAAACACAATCCAGACTGCTGAAAACTGGAGATAAAGTTCAAGAATACAACCCAAATCTACCCGTTAATATGTGTGTTTTGGTTTTGAACGACCTATCAACTCTTAGTATTTGCAAGCTTAAAAAGTGTGTAATCTTTGCTGGACTGACAGCAGCTAAAAAAATCATTGCTACTCGCTGGAAGCCACCTCACTCACTCAACATAACAGCTTGGACTCTTTCTTTTCTGGATGTTGTATTGATGTTGTTGTTTGAAAGATATGCTAGCTGTAAGATGATATATTCTTTCATTTGTTTCTTCTTTTTACCTATAGCTCTCATTCCAATGTTCTTTGATGTCATGTTCCCGCTCTGTCTTTTTGTTATGTCCAGCGCCCTCCATAATTATTGGCACCCCTGGTTAAGATGTGTTCTTTAGTTTTCTAATAAATTCAGTTTTTTTCTAAATAATATAGGGCCACAATGAAAAAAAGAGGAAAATCCAACCTTTTATTCAAGTGCATTTATTCAGTGGGAAATAATTAAGAAATAATTATTTGACATCAAATCATGTGTGCCACAATTATTAAGAACCCCTGATGTTGATACTTTGTATAACCCCCTTTTGCCACGTCCAGCGACGTGGGTCCTCTCCTCTGCACTCTCCTCTTCCACCAGACCCACTTAGAGTGTTTGCTGCCAAAAAAGCTCCATCTTGGTCTCATCTGACCAAAGCACATGGTCCCAGTTGAAGTCCCAGTACCGCTTAGCAAACTCCAGACATTTGCGTTTATGATTGTGAGAGAAAAGGTTTTTTCCGTGCATGCCTCCCAAACAGCTTGTTGGCATGTAGATATGACCTGATGGTTGTTTTGGAGACTTTGTGACCCCAAGATGCTACCATTTGTTGCAATTCTATAACAGTGAACTTTGGAGAACTTTTTTATTTCTCTTACCATCCTCCTCACTGTGTATGGCGGCAAAATAACCTTGCGTCCTCGTCCAGGCTCGTTTATCACTGCCAATAATTATGGAAGGTGCTGTGAATGTGTGTAAGTGTGTGTATATGTCTGTGTGTGTGTGCGTATATAATGTGTGCGTGTATTATTATTTTATTTCAAAATGTTACTACTACTGTGTTCTGTGTTAACCCATAACATGTTTCTCTGAATAAAAAGTTGATAGCAAAAAAAAAAGAATACAACCCAAATCTAAACATATATGTCGCCAGGGCTGCACTTTGTCACGAATACTTTAATAACTTTCATGGACAGAATTTTTTGCCACAACCAGGATGTTGAGGGGGTCCAGGTTGGTGTACTCAGGTTAGGGTCTCTTCGGTGTAGTTCTGTTTGCTTCATTGGGCCGTGATCGTCAACTCAAATCATGTAGTAAATGGAAGTAAACAAACATACAAAAATAAACAAAAGAAAAAAACACACACAAAGTCCATACAGCAATTTACGTAGTAAGCTCAACAATTTTTTGGGTTTCATGATTCATTAATTTCCTGTTTTATCCTGAATCCTTTTTCCTTGTGCAACAAAGTTAGTTTCCCTTCCTGCCTTCAGTTTTCCCAGCTGTGTTTGATCTGTTGATTACTTAAAACCTTGGTTATATCAGCCATCAGTTTATTCTGTTCTTTCTCCCTTAGTCAAGCTTTCTTGGTATTTTTTTTGTTTCTGTTTTGAGGTTTGTCCAAATGTTTCTCAATGTTTGTGTGTATATGGAGTTCTGGACTGATTTTGTACAATTTCCATTCTTTACGTAGTATCTCTCTGTTATTGATGTCAATCTTTTAAAGTTAAACGTTTGAACAGCAGTCCATCTTGTGTTCTGCAATTTGATTCTGTGACTTTTATAGTCTAGAAAGAAATAGAGAAACTTGATTATTCCCACTGAGCAAGCTAACCATGACAGATTGGAAAGTACTTGAACAGTTCTGGCAGTTCTTTTGGTACATTTTTATAAAGTAATCTACTAATTAAACACAAATGCTTAAAAAGGCAAAACCCTTTCAGCATAAAGAGTAAATGAACAGCAACAATTTTTTCTGATATTTTTGTTCATTAGCTGTTTCTAGAAGTTTTGCAAAGCATTTTTTAAATTTGCTTTTATTAATTTCTTATAAAGAAAATGGGTTGCTTAACTTTTTTCAAAGCAACTTTAGGTTTAGTCATTCTTGTTGCATCCAATGCAACAAGAATGGACTGGACAGTAACAGTTCTCCAGTCACTGATCTGGATCAGGTTCTCTGTGTCAAGGATCTACTGAATGTCATGTGAGTGCTTGTTTTGGGACGGTTGTTTTCAGAATATAACTTGTGGACATTGTGAACCAGTGTGGTCTCATCCCCCCCCCCCTCTACTCTCTTCTGTTTCTCAGGAAATATATTCATTTTTAGCAATCAGAATTCTGATATTTGACTTTACTTTAACAGGAGAATGAAACAGCACAAGAATGCTAATGTTTGGGATTAAAACCAAGAACACATTTTTTTCTTTTCTCTGTCAAAGCATGTAGACATTCCTCCTCTTTCTAGTCTGTTTCACACAATCATAGATTATTTTCATATTTTAGTTTGTTTTATCTTTCTTCTTGCAGAAGAGCCTGAGGCGGAAGACAATATTACAGAAAAGAAGAAACCAGGTAAGACTTGCTGAAATTAAATCACATTACTATTTTGTTGCTGATAACAACCCTGTCTTCATATTTCCACAAACATATCAGAATGGAAACTGTTGGTGAACTTATAACTTGCATTAATTCTCTTACCATGATGTACAGAACCAACCAATATGAAGTCTTTACATATTACCAGGGAAACAGGAAATATTTCCAGTGATTCATGCACATCGTAGTGAAAGATGTGCAACCACAAGTTCAGTTTATAAGGCAAAAACAGAGTTTGTACAGTTCTAAGAAGCTTGAGAGAGAATATTTGGTCGGAGTAGCATTATTCTAGAACAAAGCCAAACTCTCTTGGTCAAACAACTATCCCTGAAGTAGTCTTCAGGGATAGTTCTCTGGGCTTTCTGAAGGATTTTGCAAAGCTCTTCTTTGGATGTTGGCTGCCTTCTGTTCTGTTCTCTGTCAAGATCCCACACTGCATCAATAATGTTGAGGTCTTGGATCTGGGGAGGATTTATTGCTCAGAGGACTTGTTGCCACTGATACCATTTAACATTGGTTCTTTGCCAAGTTGTCTTTTATACATAATCACAACAATGGTTCATTCCTTAAAAGTCCATCTCTTGATTAGACTTGAACGGTTCATGTTTCAGTATGAAAGGACCTAAAAAAGAAAAAATAACTCCAGTCATTTCAATATTTCAGCTTAGTTTCAGGTGAGTTAGCTTGTTTGAAGTTCTTTTTTTTTTTACCCCATTTTATATCCAAATGTGGAATTTTAGGCAAAAAACTTTGATTATACAGCATCTTTTAAACACATCTTCAACACAAAGTTATTTACAAAAATCAAGAAAGCTCAACACACTTATTAAAGGAATTTGCATATTTGTAGTCTTATACTTTTTTTCAATTTCAGGCTTAGTCATCCTTCTCAATACCCTCTCTTCTCAGGCCAGAGATACTTCCAGTGTGTCTACATCCCGGGCAAGAATGCACAGTACCCTTTACGACCATTCACGCCAGCCATGTCCCCCGCCATGCTGTCCCCTGCCTTCAGGTCGATGTTGGAGCAGCAGAGAGCAGCCAGGGCATCGGGACAGTAGGTTAACCTGATTCCTCGTAATGCTGCATCTCCCACTTCAGCAGCAGATGTTTGAATCCGTGGTGTCTTCTGTCTCAGAGGACAACCACTGGGAGAAAAAATGGACAGTACTACTTTGTCTTTAATTTCTTGATGTATTTATTTAGTGGTTGAGCTCCTGGAGTTGCTGTTAATATTTCCTGTATTCCAGCTCTTGTCACTGTCATGGCTTGCCTCTGTTTTAGATGTAACAGCCCATTGTATAATGATTTAGCAAACATCCTTCTTATTATAAAGGATGTTTATAATGTAGATTTGCAGATGTTTGTGAAGTCACAGCATGGAAATGTTCTTCTTTTCTCCGAGTCCTGTACTGAAACATAAATGGAAAATTTAGCTAAGAAACCATGAAGAAAAGAGCATGCATTGATTTATGAGTTTGAAGATCACTCCAGTGAGCATGCTGATAACACAAACCATTTAACAATGCAGTGTTATGAATCAATGTCCTGAACTGAAATTTTACTACAGCACTGAGTTGTCAAGTTTCAACTCTTTTAAGTTTTAGATTTTAAATAATTCAGTTTCAAGATCTTGCCGTCGTGACTTTCCTGTCTTGTGCTCATTTGTGCTGCCTAGCTGTGGCTGCAAAATATTAGCATGCAAAAGTTGGAGAGTCAACTCCCAGGAGCTCCCACATCGATCCCAGCAGCATCCCTGTCACTGAACATCCATCAGTCTCATCGACATGCAGGGGAATGCTGATGAGCAATGAAACGCTCTCCTGCACACATTAGACTGTATCTAGTTTTAGCTGATATCCAGTTAACTTTCATATGTTTATTTTTATAAATTCAGTGTTTCCATTTAAAAAAAAAATTATACTTCTACAAATTCAAAACTTTTACAAAAATACATAAAAAACAATTTTTATATTATTCCACATATCATCCAGCCAGAATTGGGATGAATCAACAATGAATATATGGAAAATATTGATAGTAATATAAAAAAAACAAACAGGCTTGCTTCGATAAAAGGAAATCAAAAAATACACATACGCTTTTGCAACAAAGTGTAGATGAATAATAGAAATAAAAGTTGCCAAAATTAAGATCAAGAAGCAAATTTATAGGAAAGGCATCAGAGATAAAATGAGAGATAAAAATATTTCCATAGGTGTGTAAAATTCTATAGGTTGGGATCATCTGAATTACAACCACAAGAGAATAAACCTTTACCTTGTAGTGACACCATGCAGCCTTGTTTTTCAGCTTAAAACCAGTCTAAGAAACATCGGATCCACTTCTTTTTTCAGCGTTTCAAAAGATACAACTTCAGATGATCTTCAGCAGCACATGGAAGTGTATCTTTAGGTTTTGCCTCTTTGGATATATGACTTGAAAAAAGGATTGCATATTCTTTAAAAACCAAAGACTGCAACATCTTATTAAAACTGTTCTACGAAGGGATAGAGCGTCCCTTATTTACTGTGGATCTCTCAGCTATTCTACCTTTGCATGTTCAGAGACGGGGGATCTGTTTGGGACAACCAAAAAGTGACCAACTCAGGAGACGCTGTGATGTCTGATACAGTGAATGAATGTAATTTGTGTTCACCATCGGCTTATTACGTAAGACCGATACGTTGTTATATTTTCATTTACCTCAGTCCTTCATGGCTCTGGTTTTGTGGCTCAGCAGCAAGGTTGCCTCATCGGTGCTACATGGCTGTTGCTGAGCAATACCAGCAATTTATTATCCTGTCTTACTGAATAGAAACCTGTAAAAGAACTGAAAGGGGAGGGGGTTAATCCAGATATCTACAACCCACACTACCCCATGATTGACTGGAGGGTTAATCCACTTTATTCAGTTATAATGGTTTCATATGGATGATTTTCCATCGGGGTTTTTTTTAACCTGGTGAACTGAATTAGAACATTTGTTGAATTATATACTGATAGGTGAGTTATGGCATTGAAGTGGGGGTGATTGACCTTTAGCTGTGTGCTTTGTGATCATCATCATAATATGGTAATCCATCACTTTTCAGGGTTACCACCTAAATATGATGTAAAGATGCAATGACACAGGAAGTGGATCAATTCTTGATATCATCCAAAGCCACACAAAGTAAATGGAAAAATGTGAAATAAAACAAAAAAGATGGCAATGTCATTTATATATGCACACTAAATGGATTTCAAAGGCAAATACCAGGAAATTTGAGCTAGTTTTAATGACATTAAACTCATTGCAACAGTTCAAATCGGCCATTGTTTGTTGGGATTAAATGCCAGATAAAGCAAATTGCTTCATTATCAGTCCATCAAGAATGTAAATTAAAAGTAGGGTGATATACTGGTTGCTGTCTGATCAAAGTCAGTAAGTTTGCTTATCACATACAGAACACATCAGTCGTGGGTTGTTACACACTGCTTTTAACCTGAGGCTTGATGTAAACTCAGGGTTAAGCAGTGATGGGTTTAAGGAAGCCCTGGATGTTCTGTGTTCCTGCAGGCCTGAAAAATCCAAGTGTGAAAAGTCGTCATGTGTCATGGTTAAATGAGATGTGACAACCAGCGAATGCGTTTGTTGGAGTGTCCTTTAAAGCACACCTTAAAATGTGGTGTTTACTTCAGGTGTGAAAGAAACAGATAGGTGTTTTTTTTTTTCTCTCTTAAGTATACAGCAGTCGTGGGCAGTCTCATTTTCCCCCTGAATTGTGCAGGGACTCTGAAAATGTATTAAAATGGTAGACAGTAATTACACTGTACGGCTGTACTTATATGCTGTTATTATGTTTTTAAGTGTTGTTATTGTTGATTTAATCTAAATTACAGTTGGATAGATTTCAATTGCATAGAAGGAATAAACATTAAAAGGAACATGAAGCAATCACACATCAATCTAATCTGATGTAACCACTGCATTTGCTAAAAATGTAATGCCTTCATACATATTCAAGTGAGCATAGAGGTGGAAAATTGGGTCGAAGCTTGAATACCCCCTGGGTTTAAACATGTGTTTGATTGAAGTTGTTAAAATTAAGTGACCTGCTTTTTGTTTTGCATGGTCTTTTAAAAAGCTGTCAATGTGACATGTGTATGTTTTATCACTGGGCTACCCTTTGATGACTTGATGTTTTACTTTTCTTTCATTTTCTTCTACCTGTTTGGCTGGAAGTTTTCCGTAACCACTTCTACACAAAGACTCGATCATATTTATTGACCTATATCCTCTGAGCAGACAAATGTTAAGGCTATTTATCCATGCAACATTACAGACCAGTGAAAACCTTCAACAAAGCTGCTCAGCGTTGAAATCTCATACATATGTATTCCATTTTGAATTTACATAATAATTCTCTTATTGCTGCAACAATCTTGCCCTCTTCCTACTAATCACTTGACCAAGTCACAGCTTAAAAATGAAAGGTTCCCGGTAGAACTTTTTACCTCTACAACTCGCTGTTTAGCTGTAGTTCAGGAATCATTGTTTGAATTGTTAGAGTTAAACCAGACGTGCACAGAAATGTGCATGCACTCCGTTTCAATACATGAATTCATAGAAGCAGAATGTAAACTTGATCCATTTTGCTAGAAATTTAGCTGAAAGAGTCATACAATTGAAAGGGTTGTACACTGGTCCATCCACTCCAACTTCTTGTGCCCAACAGGACTTTGTGGTAGAGTATACAGTAGAATAAAACTTACATGAGTTGTACTTCCCTCCTTCTGCTTGTACAGCTGATGGTTTAGACAACACCCTTATGGGTCATATTTATGGGCATGGGCAACAACCCATGCGGTTTTTTCAGTTAGATACTTGTACACAAAAGTGTGATTCTGTTAGAATATAAAGGCAGGGCTATGATATCTCAGCATGGTTTGCACCTCTAAAGATGACTAACATCACATCTAATTTGTTTTATACAACACACAGGGTGAAAATTACATTGTTTTCTTCTTTTCAGTCTTGCTCAATTAGGCTTCTTCCATTTCCTGTAAATAGTAACAGACTGATAGGAAAGTGATTTGAATCCTCTCATTTAACTCCCAGCTTTAAGAGGCAAATTATATCATTAGCCAAATTATAAACTAGCACCTTTAACACATGCATATAAAATCACACGGTATTATTGTTTCTGCTCATTTGATGATCTGAACAATCTACCGAGGATGGATGTTTGCATGATGGTTTCCATAGTGACTAGCAGTTTTTAAATGTAAAGTATAGCATTGGTTGTTAGTTGTGCTATTTTCTAACCCTGAAAGACAATTCAAATGCCAGGATTATACAAGAAGTGAAAATCCAAAGGGAAATAACATTGTGTTATTATTGCAGCAATAAGAGGAAACCCATTGTCAAAAGTGTAAGCTGGAATAATATTTAATTTGATCTATAACTAATAGCCTACAGTTTGAGGTGGATTGGTGCATTTAGATGGATTACCTATATATTTTGTTTATAATGTGTAATGTTTCATGCATGACAATGCAATTTTTTTGGTGTTGTGATTCACAGTTTTAATTCAGTTCCACGTGAATATCACACCTGTGTAAAATACAACTGGCTATGTTTGTGTGTTTATGGTTCAGAATAATCACAGACTAATAAGAGCAATTACTGTAACTCTTTCAGAAAAAGTCAGTGTAAACTATGTTGCATGTAATATAAAGCAGATGGAATGTTTTTATGGGGCAGGCAACCTGATTTAGTCACATTTAAGGAGGCAATTAGATGCCACAAGTGACATTCAAGCTGTTGAAATGTCAATGCTGAGAAAGTCTGCCGTGCAATGCATTCACCACAATGCAGTTTTGTCTCATAACTTGAATAAACATTTGCAGATATTTAAGTGTTTCAGCTCAGTGTCTGTCATATCATTGGAAATAATTTGCTTGCAAACTGAAATTGTTGCCACAAATATGCCTTTTAGGCTAAAACAAATTAACTTAGCGGATATTAGAAAATACCTGTGAAAGAGACAATTGCTTCCTGAATGGCTAATCGAGAGAAACATGATTATTTTCATTGAATATCTTAAACATTTTAAACCATATGCAATAAGTAAAATGATTACAGTACTCTGGAGACTTTCTTAATACAGTGCCAGGAAAGCTTGAAATGAGCAAAGGGATTTATTGACAAATGTCCAAACTGGAGTGTAAATACATTATATAATGCAAAAACAGAATGTGTAAAATTCTAGTTAGCTTGAAATAAATGTTTCATTTTATTTTATTTTTCAACACAGCCTGAACCCCCTTTGATGTCTCTTTTGATGCATCTAAAGAAAAGAGAACAAATTAAATGTCAGGATGCTAGAAACAAAATATCTAAAGATACTATTTAATACAGGTTTAGTAAGGTGACTATTGACTCTGCCCATGGTTATGCAGACTATGGTCATGTATCAGTTGTGTAGGGATGTATAGTTTCTATTAGTTATGGCGTTTTATCTTTTAAAAATTTTGACTGTGGAATTAATGCATTTATCACATTTTGCTTGGACTACAACGATGTGTATGCTGGTCTCAACCAAACCTCACTGGTTCACTCAAGGCTAGTCCAAAATGCAGCTGCTATGTCCATTAATGTTCAATCTTCTAATTTCTTTTAGTGTATTAGGCTTTCAGGGTTAATTTACTTTTGTTGTATTTTAGTTTTTTTTTAGCTTTTTTTAATCTTCTACTTTTAGTATATTTTTGTTTTCAAGTCTTTTAATGTCTTTTGATGTTCAAAGTCTCTTGCGGTGTGAAATGTCTTTGTCCATCTATTCTATATGTACTTCATTTATGTTTCTATATGTACAGCACCTTGGTAAGCACGTGGGTTTCTAAAAAAAAAGAAAAAAAGGTAGCACTAAATAGATACAGTGGATTAGATTGGATTGCATAATTGCTTAAAGAGGCGGACTTTCCAGGACACAATAATAATGTGACAGTTTCAATTGACAGACTTGCTCTGTTTGAGCTGTGTAGAGACAACACTGGCTCATCAGGAGCCTTTTTATACTTGAATTATTCATTTGTCATTCATTGGTTTAATGGCTCACATGACAAAAAAAAAGAAAGAAAACTTAACAAGTAAAGCACAAAGATAATCTGTTTAAGCCAAAGACAATAAGGAGGTAAGTGATGACTGATTGGTGTCTGTGAGAGGAGCACAATAAATAGAAGTGAAGTCAACCCACATGAACACTTTCGCCATGACATGACAAGAATTTCCTTTCATGCATTTCATGCATCAAAAAATCTATCTAAGTTAGTTTATGCTGGTTCGGGCTCGGGAGGGGTTTGAAACAGTGGCCTTTCTGTGTGGAGTTTGCATGTTCTCCCCGTGTATGCGT
>JAOXYM010000014.1:18512635-18536257 GCA_028567055.1 Leptatherina wallacei
TATAATCAATTTGTAGAAAATTACATTATGAAATGTGATCATTATCTATTAGAAACGAAAAACAAAGGAAAACAGAAAAGATTAATTAAAGAAAAATGAAAAATTAAACTATTGACATAACTCAGTCATTAGACAGTCAACTCGAATGCACCGTGCTCCAACCTGTGCATGCAACAGCAGCAAAGACCCAACACTGGCCATAGCGGACCGGACCACTTTCTGCCCACTTTCGTAAAATGTCCCCGCTGCCGATCCACAGTCCGGGATGAGTTCCACCTGAAAACTCTCCCCACTCTCCCACCAGCACACCCCGGTCATCATTACTGTTGATCTGGAGGCAAACGGGGAGAGAAAGGAAAACATATAAAAGAACAGGCAAACTAATACACAAAGTAAGTAAGTAAATAAAGTTTATTTGTACAGCACTTTTCACTGACAGTCATCACAAAGTGCTTCACAGAAAAAGCAGTCAATAAAATTCACAACCAAAATAAAATATACAAAATAAAATACATAACATAAAAAGGTTAAAATGAGTCATAAAAGTCCAAGTTTTACTAAAAGCTTGTTGTAAAAAGTGTCTTCAGCTGCTTTTTGAAAATATCCAGAGTCCAGACGATAAGGCAGGTTATTCCACAGTCTGGGTACCTGCTTGGAAAGCTCATAACTGCGAGAGCAATGAACAAAACTAAAATAGCAAAACATGTTACCAAAAATATTAGTTTTGTTAGTTCTCAGTGTCTAATGTTGCACAACATTTATGCACCGTATATCAAACTGTCTGAAAATATTCCGGATATATTGTAGAATGATGTCTATATAACCATGGCACCACAGAGAAACGTCCCTCTTTTTATCTTTTAACTATTTTAAAAAACAGCAGTTTGTTCATTTGATATCAACATACTCTTTGCTTTTACCTATTTGTGGCAAAACACCCTGAATATAAAAAAGCAGGGTGAATTTTCTTGTTGCACCATGGCAATCTTTGGCTGCCAGTGGATATTCATGCTTTGCTTGGATGGCATCTTTAACTTCTTTGTCTTTTATGACTGTTTTTTGGCTGATTCTATTATTTTACTTTTATGTAAAAGCTATAATTTATTGCCAGGCTGTAGAATTTATTGGGACTGCTGTCCTCCTATCAATCAGTGTTCCTCATACAGGCACCTCTTGGTTGTTTCCGCTTCACTTGTTGATAATAAAAAGTGACAAAGCTTTTGGTTGTGGAGCCACCTGGCTGAGGGTCCTTGGCATGCAACACCAGGATCCTCTTTATTTCACTTAAGAAGACTTATTCCTCTTGGAAGTCTTTCTTCCTGTGTTGTTGTATTAATATTCTTTTTTTTGTATTCTTACTATTCATGGATGTCAGTAAATAGACAGTTTAGTAAGCATGAGCATGCATGGTTGTTTCTCTTTTCTCCTTTTTTTGCCCTGACATGGACTGGGTGCACTCTGACTCCTGCCATCGGACAGCTGGGATAAACTTCTGAACAGGATAAAATGAGGATGGAAATGAATTAATGAATTATCAGAATATCAACATAGACCCACCATGGCACTCAGCACCCTGGTCACGTAGATGGGATTTCTCCTGCCAGAGATGTCCTTATCAGCATCAGATATAAATTTGGGATTGTCATCCAGAATCTTCAGACAGATATCTAAAATTCCTGGTTCAAACTGCAGAAAAACAGAGTATATATGATGATCTGTCTATACAGATGCTAAAAAAATTATCAGATTTATTATCAGTAGCAATCATAGTAAATGCATTTACCTGTCCAAAGTTCCAAGGTGACCCTTTGATCCTTTTTTGTGTTCCTCTGTAGATCTGCCCATGTTGTGCTAGAACATACTCCTCCCTCTTCAACTCACTCCGCATATGAACAGCATCCTCTGTTAGTCAGTACAGACAAAGTACAATTATCACCACACTATTACCACAGTATATGCTGAATAAAAAAATAACTTATAGTAAATCCATTGGTGACAGCTTTATAGACTTACTGGGGCACCAAGCATTGAAAAGCAGGATGAACTGTCCCAAACTGGTCTTCTGACCCAACTGGTCTAAAGTCAGAGAATACACCCCAATGGGAGCATTGGGGGAGGAACTGATAGATACAGTTACTGTGTTTCTAGAAGGTTCATTAGTTGCAGATGCACTCCACTCAGTGTCCACTGTCGAGTCTTGTAGATTGAAGGAAACCTTTGTATCAGATTCTTTTCTGGGTAATGGACCTACAGAGACAGAGGTGTGCATAAACAGTAAATCTAAATCCAGACAGGAGATACATAACTCAATGTGAGAAAACTGCTGATATATTTTATGCACTCTGCAACTATTTATTAATCAGACACAATATAAATGAATGAAAATGAAGAGTACCAGTTTCAACGATGAATGTCAAGCTTGTTTCACCCACTTTAAAGTCTTTGCTGCCTGATGACAGGTGTAAGATAACATTGAAAGGCTGGCCCCTCCTGACAATCAAACGCTCCTCTCCGTACAGCTCTGTGTGATGGCTGCTGTTGTTGCTCTTAATATTCAGGTCACAGCGCTCGATTCCCAAGACTGTATGAAACAGAAAGAAATGAAATCTTGGCAGGGAGCCAGCTGAAAAATATGTGCAACAGTGTGAACTAAAACCATGAAAATCTGACATCTTAACATAGACAACTTCATCAGAATTTAACCACCTGCTCACAGTTTCTTCGCAGTTGATAGATCAGACAAAATTATCAGCATGACATTCCTTCTTGCAGGTTCAGTGTTATTCAGTGTTCTGAGATCTGACATATCTAATGTCATCCACCATTCCTGCTCATCACATTTCACTCATGACTCAATCTGATACTCATTCAAAATAGCTCATGTGCCGTAACCCTGAGAGATGCCAGTTTCAGTTTTACATAATAGAGTTAACACATTAACAGCAGTAGCTGAATATAAGAGAAAAAAGTTTTCCTCCGCTTACCGTGACTCATATCTGCACTGAAGTTCGTGTCCCTTGCCTTCTTGTTGGGAAGTTACACTTCTGCTGCAGTTGTGCTCACTGTCTCAGTGACCCAGAGTGTAACGGCTAGTGAGGGATATTTGTAGCATGTGAAACTTGATCGAGACGCCCCCTCTGTCTAGTCCTCACATCAGTAATTCTGTTTTTAGTGCAGACAGACTTACAACCTCCTTCCTTTTTATCAATCCATGAGCACAGCATTTAAGTCAAGAAAGTTCTGTGTGCCCTCAGAAACCCTCCTATAGGAAGATACTACTTGCTTGTTACTTTTTCCACATGTAAAAAGAGTTTAACATGGACTGAAGAGAAAAAGGAAATCATCCTGTAGTCTGGCTAAATTAAAATCTCAACTTCCTAGAGGTAATCAACGGTAACATGTCCTACAGACTAAAAAGGAGATGAACCAAGGCTTGTCATTGGAGCACAGTTCAGCTACATCAGTATTAGTAAGTGCACTGTGAAAGTGTCATTTGTACACGTGTTATAATACCTTTAATCTCAAGTAATAAAAACAGGTTAGGGAACAACATGTATTATGTTGCTTTCAGGGAAAGTATTGCTTACTTTAGCATGACAATGTCAAAATACATTTTGCACATATAATAACAACATGACATGCCATATGAATGCGATCCAGAGATGGTACCTGGGCTGAAGTTGATTTTAAGTGGTCTGAGGCAAAGTGGAAAACTTTTCTGTGGTCAAGATGAATTAAAATTTGGAATTAGTTTTGGAAACCATGGACACTGCATCCTGTTGACTGAAAATGGACCATCCAGCTACCAGCTGGTTCAAAAGCCTGCATCTCTGATGGAATGGGGTAACGGAAGGACATATGGCATGGGCAGCAAGCTTTCACATCAGTAAAGGCACCATCAATACTGAATAGTACATGGAGGCTTTACAGCAACATACCATTAGCCTGATAGCATAATTGCCTAAGTCGTATTTGAAGGTTTTCATAAAAGGAAGAAAATGTGAATCTGACTTGTTAGAGGAGTAGAGTTATGCAGATATCCCAGTTTGGACAAAATATGACTATAGCAGTCATGTTCTGAGGCTAATGATATCCTTTCATGCATCATCTTTCAGGGATGGCCTTGCAAGTTTTAGCAGGACAATGTTAAACCACTTACTGTATCCATCACTGCAGCATGGCTTCGCAGGAGAAGAATCTGTGTGTTGCATTTTTTCTTTTTGTTTTAAAATCTTTGACTACATACCATTTACTATTTTGTAAATGAAAAGACTGCAGACAAAAGTGTTTGCATAAAATGTTTATGTTATAAATTATGATTAAACAAAAACAAAATGAGAAATTTCACTTTATGATGCAAAACACATTCTTTGGCCTTTTCATATCAAAGTCAAAAAAAGTTAATCAATTTTCTTTCAGTCATCATGTTGATATCTAAAGTTTGACTTAAGGTTATTGAAGGCAGGTGTGGATACAGTCAGGACACATTTTTAAGTTTAGCTTATAAATCAAATATGATAGTTACGGCCAAGCAGAAGAACTGAAACAAGAACAACTCAAAAAGTAACAGAAAATGTATTTCTTTAAAAAATAAATAAATGATAGAATAGTCAAATAAAAAAAGTGGAAATACCTGGAGAAATAAAAATGATAATAAATACTTCATTCCTTCATTTATCATTATTCTCTTTGCTATAGCTACTTTTAACTGTCTTGTTTTTTCCTATTTCCATGTTGTTTCCCGTATTTTAAAGTTGCCGAGCGAAAATGCTGACATCTTTTAGTTTCACCAGGAACCTAAGCAATGTGTCATGTGTTAGTGTCTTGTTGTCTAATGAGTGTGTGTGTGAGAGAGGGGAACGGGTAAAAAAAACTCAGTTTAAATAAGAAAGTCCATGAAAATCATCTGTTGTTTTCAGCCTGTTGTTTCACTGCATTATAGAAAGAACATCTGCCAAGTTTGGCAGTAAGTTTTAGAAAATGTTTTCCTGGTTGGAAAATAATGCTTTTTTTAAATTCCTTTTGATATTAACCAATACTAGTTTCTCATTTATTATTTATTGAAACCTTTTTGAATATATATATATATATATATATATATAGTCTTATATTTTACAAAATAAATACTTTTTTATGCCAGCTTTATTGTTCCTTAAGAACCTGGGCATCCTGATACTTATTTGCAATGTGCCAGAAGCTGTGCCCCTGAGGAATTATTGTGTTTGTGTAATAAGGAAGTGGATCACCACCAGTCTGGTACCACATCCTCATATTACTGCAATCAATCCCTCTAAGTTCAGTGAAAAAAACCCACAAAACAAGAAAAGAAAGTGACCATACAGAAGTCACATGTAATAATCAAATAATACAATAAAATATTGATAATTACAAATGACAAAGATGAGAAGCAAGAAAGCAATAAAGAAAAGGATGGAAATCCGAAAAATATGACTCTCCATATCACAAAATGCTCACCATTGTGGCCTCAGATGTACCTGCCATAATTTACATTTCTCACATACAATCAAATAATATCACAAAGCTTACAAAACATAGTATTTTACACATTTAACCTTCAACATAAACAAAACCATACAAACAAACTGGAAAATACTCGAAATGGTCATTTTCATAAAGGCAAAGTTAGTACCTTGATCAGTATTAGTGGACCCTAAATGAGTGAGAGTGGTTTTTGCTTGCAATCCTGTGTGTATCTATATACTGTGTCCATTAGCTTGTTGTATTTTCTGTTGCTCCCTTGGAGATGATTATGTGTACAGCCCAGTCATTCAGGATCATGTCTCAGTGTGAAATGCAGAACAAGAGAAACTGAAACACAATGTTAGTGGTCTGCCCCTTCACTAGGAGAACAACTGCAACGTCACAACCATACAGATAAAAAGAAAAAGTTTCATATTCCTCAAATAAATCATGAAGGTGTAAGAGAAGCAGAAACACCTTCCCTGTAGCAAAATGTTTCACCTTTTATGGCCAGCCTCTTTAAGCCTGAGTCTTCAACTTGTCCTGGGCTCTTGGCCAGTGGATGATTCCTTTCTTGATGTTTTGGCCTTGTAACAAAAACAATATAGGTGTTCTGACACGAGAATGTTAACACACAGCAGCTGTTTAACAAAGAGGCCGATTCTCGATATAGATGCTGGTCCTGGTGATTTTCTTTTATGACGGTGACAAA
Organism: Leptatherina wallacei; assembly: GCA_028567055.1. Lineage (NCBI taxonomy): Eukaryota > Metazoa > Chordata > Actinopteri > Atheriniformes > Atherinidae > Leptatherina > Leptatherina wallacei. The sequence continues at coordinate 18,518,829 of JAOXYM010000014.1, forward strand.
TAAATCTTCTGTTGTTTGATCCCTGCAAATCAAGAACTGTACAAGTTGTACAGAAAAGAAGATCCCTTGATGCATATCTTAAAATTCAAACGGTAAACACTAGTTCCTTTAGTAAATCATTCAAAATGAAAAAGAAGTCCTCATGTTGAGAAAATAAAGCCCTTAGTGAACGAAGCCGAAGGAAAAGGTTTTCATTTCAGGCATTCCCTCCATCTGCAAGGCGACCGCAGCAGGACTCGTTGACCGCTTTTCTGCAACAATATACAAAGCAAAAATGACTCTTTCTGGGAGGTTCATTCATAATGGTAATGATAAGAATAACAAATCTCATTCTTTTAGTTGCATTACAAGATTAAAATTGGCATCATTGTTGACACAAATTCAAACAAATATTGATGCCAGTCTGTAAAAGGCAGTAAGTTAGAATCTGTTTAATCTGGGTCTTTGTATTGTGGCTTTAATGATGTTTTGAACAATGTCCCACATATTCTTATTCACCTCAACATACACTCAGATTATCGCATTATGGTAGAAATATAATAAAATGAATTAAGCAACATTCAGATTTTTATACTTTACCTTCTGCAGTGGATCCAGTGTTAAACCTCTGTGGATTTTCCAATTATAAGTTCATTTCCCTGTAATGTAAGGTAACAACATTTATGTAACACTTAAAAAAAAAAGGAAACCAAGCCTATGATTTAAACTTCTGTGTCCTAGTTAATAATGCTGTTTTGAAATTTGTTTCCCAAACCATTTTTTTCTGATACTACAAATGAGATTTTGCCCATAGTAAAATGGCAGATGCTCTGCAACTAAAGCACTTTTTTTCTTGTTTACTTTAATGGACGAATCCCACACATTTTTCTACTTCTCTATTTATACATTTTAAACTCTGCAGAGCTGCATGTTACTCTCTTATCACTAGGAGCAACTTATGGTTTGCGTTTACTCAAAGATACTTTGGTGTGCTCCAAGAAAGTGGGGAGTGAGCTGATAACCCGTTGATTAATCCTTATTCGGGCCAGCTCTACCACCTGATTCACAGAAACCTACTCAATGTGGGAACTATTAAACATTTAAGCCTTTTGCAGTACTTAAAAAGCTGCTTGCATTAGTGTTAAAGACCACTGATTAGACCAGACTGTTTTATTACACCTTTACTGCACCTGAGCTGTAGCCCGTTGTGGAGGTTTGGGGGGGACACCTGGTTTCTTTTTGGTAACAGTAGGTGAGTCACTTCTCCTCAGGCTGGGGGTCCGACAAAGTGGGGATTGATGCTGTGAACACTGGGATAAAACCGAAGAATCGTCCACTATCTCTCCACTGATGGCAGACAGGCAGCTGCGCTCTGAGCTGCTGAACACATTCGTGCTTTCCCCAGATGACTCAGTGCTGTCCACTGAAATACAAACATAAGCCATAATCAATTAAGCCTGTTATAGGTTCCAATGACATTGATGGCATCCATCCACATATTGAAATGTAGCTCTACTGTGGGATGAATTCAGATACTTGTTCAGACTACTAAGTGCAACTGAGGTAAAAATTCAACAGCGGACAAAAACTTTAATATTTCTCAAAAATTCAAATGACACACTCACTCAGAGGATGGAGGTTTTTCCACTGTTCACAGTGATGAAGATGATGCTGATGAAGATGATGATTGTTGAGTTCATTGCTAGTCACAGCCTCGGGTGAAGAACAGACGGCTAGGTTGACGTCCATGCCCTGTGACGGGTTTCCAGGATAACCAGCAGGAGGCAGCGAGCCGCGGCCGGACGAGGAAGATGACTGGCTGAGGGTAGTGGAGGCGGTGCTGCCGGAGCCAATGGAGTGCGGTCGGGGATATTCTAAACCCCTGTGTGAACAACATGCCACAGGGACTGACAACACACATAGATAGACGTAATCAATGAAAATATAACAGGCTGGATTAGTGAGGAATGAGGACTGTTGCGCTGACTTTATGAGCTAGAATTGGTTCAGCTTAAAGTAACAAAATGTCAATGGAAAAAATCTTTTTAGATATTAATGGGTGTACCAACTTCTACCAAATCATGGCAGTCAATTCTGTATTTAGTGAGAGTAATCTCTAGGAGCACACTGGTGCAGTACTAGTCATGCAGCAATCACTGAAGCTGCGTTGCTACATTATGTGTTAAGTGTTCATCTCTTGTCCTTTACCAGAAAAAAATCAAGACATGGTCAAACATTACGGCTTAAATTTTCTTATTAGGTGGCTGAAATGGTACAAAGATTAACAGATAAGTAAATCTGAATGGTCATGGGAAGTCCTTCTGGACTGTGACACATACGGTAATATGATATTTGTCTATTTGATGGTTCACCCAAGATATTTCATTAAGTGGTATTAGTATTCATTTGAAATATAACCCAATCAGATGCAACATCTGCATGCTTTTTACCTTTCAAGCCTGATTATGATGAGTAACATTTTCAAGAGACATGAAAAAAATCCTTTTCTATTTCTAAATACTGTTAAACATAAGGGCAAAGTCAATATTTTACAACAAAATATGAAGAATTAACCACTCAAATGATAAATTGTGTAATACTTTCTTTCTTTTTTTTAACATGACAAAATAAAAAGTTTTAGAGGGTAGTTTTAAAGTATCCATTAAACCCTCAGGTCTTAGAGGACTTTTTTTTCTAACAAGACTTCATGTTATAATGAGTTAAAATGTTCTTTGTGCCGATCCTTACTTCTCCCAGGCAAGACACAGCTGATGGCTCGATCACAAATGGCAGAATCACTTGGTTGAATATCCATGAAAGGTTTCCGCCCCATTCCCATGAACACCCTCTCCTGCAAGCGCAGCTCTGGAGGAGAGGGTGTCAATAATTTAATTTGAAATCTGCAAGCATGTAAGAAAATGTGTAGGTATGTGCTTAACAAAGATACACTATATGTTTTTGCTTTAGTGACAACCTCTACTGTGAGCAGCCTGATCCCACAGTAATCTTTCCAGGTCAGTGGTCCAGGCTTTCTTCATTTCCATGTTGGTGGCTTTTAGAGTATAGGTGTCTTCACTTTTCCTCCTGCGAAACCAGATCTCAAAACACAGACCACTCACACCAGAGTTGTGGGTCATCCCAATGTCATTTGTCTGGAAAACACAACGAAAGAACACAAAAATTACACTGACAGAAACTTTCATATCATTTCAGGTGACAGATCTTTGGAAAACCTAAAATCAAAGGGACAAATTGGTGATCAACTGAATAAATCACAACTTAAAGCTGCAGTATATAATCACACAGAACCACCCTGAGACACACTGTAGAAGCAAAATCTCAGTCTCAAACAAACCGAGCCAAAAGTGAAAGGATAACCTAAGTTGTAGCTCTTTGGCACTCTGCATCTCAGGAAAACCAGAGCACTGTGTAATGTCTAAACAGAATATGCCCCATTACACAGTGGTTCAGAAAAGGAGACTACTAGGACTCCAAAGGCTGTATAATAATGATAATGAAAAAAAATCTGTGGATGCAGACCTTAAATGACTGCTTGTAGACATAAACATCATTTCCAACATCTGTCCTCCTGGGCTTGCTGAAGAGAATCAAATCTTCAAAAAGGAAGATGCGGCGGACACATTTCTTCTTCCTGAAAAAAACTGTGAATTCATCCTGGCGAATCAGCTGCCCTTGCTCTTTTAAATTAACCTGATAGAGAGAAGAGGAGAATAGAAAAGATAACAAGGCTGTTAACACAAAAACTGCTGTCATTCAAGTAAAAGTGTTTTTTTTTATTTATTTTTATTATTATCTCACATCACAGTCCTGGATCGCATCCATAGTGAGCAAATCATTGCCATGACGCATCTGAAATCGAACCAGCTCAGCAGCTGCCTGGATCTCAGCCCTCTCCCTCTCACTATTTGTCACATCAGGTACATACGCAGCCATTCCATACAGATTTTGTGTGCACACACTGGATGCTGACATTGTCTCCTGAATCACATCTTTTGGTCTGCATGATCGGGTCAAAGACAGCATGTCCTGAAGGAGGAGGCTGTATTTGCTGATTCTCTGGATGGGCCTCAGCAGGTAGGAGGACAGGTCCATCATGTCCCCCAGCTCCTGCTGCTTCTTCTGTAAGGCAAAACAAAGTGAGACCGTAAAGCTGAGATGATTTAAATGAAACATAATGTTGAAACTTTTTAATCTCTGAGCAATAAACTTGCACAAATTGTTCAGAGCTTTAATTTTAAGCTTAGTCAAGATGTAAAAGATTTAAAGAAACTAAATATACTATGTCAAACAGACAAATGGCATGCAACATTTACAAATCGGTGTATTTAATTTAATAGGGCAGTCTGAGTTTTTGATAAATAATACAGTGTGCAGTTTGTGCACTTTTTAATATTCAAGGCAAAATTCACATTATAGACTGTGGTATATAGGATATAAATTGACCTTAAAGATGTCATGGCGACGGTGCAGGATCAAAGCATCTGACTGAGGTTTGTTCTTACTGTACAAAGCATACAGGCCGAAACTTTCACTCTGTAAAAAGACAAATCAAAGCAAATATTGTGGAAAACATGGTGAACAAAAGGGTACCGGTATGGAGTTAATACTTACATGTCTGAGGAAGCAGCGAGCCACCATGGCAGGGTCCCTCTCACAGGCCTCTAGCTCTGGAAGGAAATAGTGGCTGTGAAAGTCATAAAGCTTCTCCAGGTTACCAAAGATGACCCCTCGCTTTCCCCTGAGGTCCTGGGGGATGTCTATCCTGTCCATCAGGGGGAGGTAGTGAGTCAAGATATAACCAAGTGAGCGCACATACTCCCTCTCTGTGAACACCAGCTCCTCCATGACACGCTGCAGCCTCCTGGTAACAAAAAAAGAGCACCAAGCCATTAATTCTAGCAAAGTAGTACTTGGCATACATCAAAATACAAATATATTTTTTACTATATTCTTAATGGCATATATTCGCAAACAAATTAATCCTTCATTTATTTTATTTTTTTTGTACAAACCCTATTTCCAGAAAGTCAACAAAAACAAGAACTGATTTTCTGTGTTTGCTTAACAACGGTACTGAATTGATAAAATAGTTACAATTATCATATATGATGTAATATAATATATAATAGTTATCAAGTACAATTCGATGCCAGCAACAGACTCAAAACCACTTGGGGGAGAAGCATGTTTACCCTTGTTACACGTCAACTTTCATTTTAATTACATTTCTTGCAGTTCTTCAGTATTTTGGGGAAATGAGAATACAAATTTTTCCAGCTTTGAAAAAAGAATCTGTGTTAACTCTTGCTGCACAAAAGATTTTATCTGGTAAGCAGTCTGTAATGTGTGCTATACATTTTTAACAGGAGACAGATCTAGGCTGCTGTTAAACACAAACACTCTGTGTCTCTGAAGCCACATGAGGTCTGGCATTGTTCAGCTGTAGTAACCTCTTGGGAAAAGAAGTCACTTAAACGGTGGCATAAATTTATCCAGTATTGCAATATGCAGTACATTAATGGTATTTCACACTCTTACAAATCCTCCATGCCATGGACACCGATACTCCCCGTGCCACATACAATGGTCTTTCTCATCTTTGGCATGAGGAGCCAGATGTCAGTTCTTTTCTAAAATGACTCAAGGACTGAACAGTCGACTCGTGACCAGAGAACACATGTCCACTGTCGTTCTGCTCATCTTAGATGGGCTCATGCCTGGAGAACCTGGCAGCGTTCCTTTGCAGTGTTGATATATGGCTCCCTCTTAGAATAATACAGCTTCAGGTTACATTTCTGAATGCAGCAGTGCAGTGTGTTAAGTTACAGTAGTTTTTCAAGGTATTCCTGAGTCCATGTTGTCCCCCCGAGGACCACACAGCCATGGGGCTCCAATGCTAGTTTCTGTTGTTAACCTTTATGCACTGACTTCTCCTTGAATCTTCTGATGGTATCTCAGTCTGGCACAAGTAGTGAGCCATAACCCATTGGTGGATTCTGCTTTTACACCCAATCCTGACACCCTCACCTGCCACAAATTGATGATTGTAAAATATTCCAGGTGTTTCTTGTATATTCTATAAACTTTTCTGTCTTTCTTTGCCTTTCTCACACATTTTTTTGAGTGTATTGTTGGCATCAATCTTTCAATTTTGCTTAAATCTAATGATATGAAGTTGATCAGCAAAAACACTGAAATAATTTCCATTGCACTTGTCTCAGCTTTTCTGTGAAGAGTTTGGATGTGACTTTCTTTTTTTTAAATCTCATGATTTTATTTCCAAACTTCTATTTCTTTACAGGAACAAACTTTTGGTCTTCTAGAAAGTTTGGACAACACTTTTCAGTGTTTCACTGTTTCAGGCTTACCTACAATATGTTCCAACTTTCATATACATTTTAATCTACTTCATTCAGCTTATTTTAGTCATGCTGTAGCCTCAGCAAAGCCTGGGAAACTAAACTAAAGCTCAATGTCACTTACACCTGTGGAGAAAGTGCCTGTTCTTTAATTCACCCATGATGCAAAAATTATAGAGAAAAGAAAAGAAAAAGAGACTATACCTGTAGCTCTTCATTGTCAGCTTAGAGACAGAAAAGAGTCCATGAAATATGACTGAGTAAAATGAATATCATAGAATCAATAACTTTTTGTCAAAGCAAATATCTTGAGATGCTTTAAAGGAATAAGGAACGCCAACCCTCACCCTCATTAGATAAACTTACAGGGCACTGCTAGAGCTCTCTGGTGGACTTGCCAAACAAAACTCTCCCTCATATCTTGTGATGGGCAGGCTGGAGTGTTTGCAGCATACAGTCCTATTACCCCCCGCAGCCCCTTGGTCACTCATATAGGAGTCGTCCGAGCAGAAGCTCCCATGGCGGGAAATCTGAAACTTCTGAGCTTCCTGGAGGATTCGACATGAAGGCTGACCGTGGTGGGAACAAGATGATGGCGGCCGAGCCCGCTGCTCTGGAGGAGTGGATGAGCCAGCTGTGGCAACTCTTGTAGCGCACGAGTCCTGGCTCACTGACCTTCCTCCAAGACCCCGTCCCCATGAAAACCACTGGCAGCCGACAGTATGGGACTGAGACAGAGCAGCTGCATCTCTCTCGCTTCTGGCTCTGCTAGTCTGTCTCCTCCTCACCTCTCTTTCTGTTTTCTTTGCCGACCTATTTAAGAATGACACAAAGATACAAGTACTTAATCAGGATAACAGCATAATGTGTTTCTGTAGCTTGGCACAGAACTTCATTTAAAATACTAGTGAAGGTTTATATAACGTAAAAAAAATGCAAAAAAACCCCAAGCTTGACAATATCTGTGAAAAGCTAAAAATGAAATTAATTGAATACTAAGATTTAAATAAGTAGGATACATAGATTAACAAAGAAGCTGTGTTACCTGTGAGGTGACTGTAGAGTGGCTTTTGACTCCTGGCTAGTTCCAATGTCACTATTATCCTCAGATTTGATGATTATGTTACAGCAGGCTACAGTTGTTGAATTAGGGTTGTTACCATCAAGAACCGGCCTCTTCTTTCCTAAATCCACCACTCCCGACACAATACCCTCCCACTGAGGATGTCGAGGCCCGGGGGTTGACTGTACCACCAAATTCTGTCCACCAGGAGACGCTATTTGAACATTGGTGCTCACCACATCAACAAAATGCCCTTCACTCCAAATGTTGGAGTCTGCTTGTCGGTGGTAAACTTCATCCAGATCCTGCATCCTCTCCTGAAGCTGCTGCCGGGCTTCCTGACATTTCAGCCAGGCAACATTCCAGACTCGCATCCCTCGAGAGCCTCTCAGGGCACTGGCCTGGGCTTTTACTTCCTGGAATTTCTCTGGGCTGAAGTGGAGGAACCTTTCTTGGAAAGCCTGGAGAATGAAGCTATCAGTAGAAGCTGAGGAAACACTGGTGGTGATTGGGCCTGAGCAATGCGATGCATGAATATCAGACTGACACGGAGATGCAACATTCAGGTTAGAGTCTTGATTTTGATTGACTTCTAAGTCTCTGCCATGGTCTTGCTCTGTGTGGATTCTGGATTGACTTTGGTTCAGATAATCTGTGCATTCACTAGCCAGTGTTGTAGCCTGTTTGAGAAAAACATTTTGATGAAATAAAAAAGGGAATGTTGTCGCTCAGACAAAAGTGCTACCATTGAAGTCAAGTGCCACTCAAGTGGAAACAAAATTGAACTTAAACATGAATTTTTTATACTTATCTTACCTGCTCACAAAAATCACACACATTGACCATGATTTGCAGCTCTCTGCCACATGCCTCTGCCCTGCAAAGGAAATCCTCCAGGCCCGTTTTGAAGCTGCAGACAAACATCCTGAAAGTGTCTGTCTCTGGGTAGGAGAGCCTACTCTTCTGGAGCCGCTCTGCCTCTGACACTAACGACATGGCGTGGTGTCTGCGGTCCTAGAAGAGAAAGGACAGAGATATTTAGACAGCTTGAAAGGAAGACACAAATACAGATAGAGATTGCAAAGAGGCAAATTTAAATCTCACATTAGCTTCAATTAGGAAACCAGTGAAGCTGTTAAGGATCTGCTCCATTCTGTCTCCTGAGTCCTCGACTGATTCAGCCTCCAACAGGTGGCGCTCTCCTTCTACAGTAAACCACTGCTGGATCTGCAAAGTGGGAAGAAAGAAAAAGTACTTAATTCAGTAATATACAAAGTTTGATCTAATATGACGTTTTTAGGTTCTTCTACAGAAACAAGGATTTAATGGTGAAATAAATTGCACAATCATAGCAACATGAGCATGGTTCTTCTTTTCCTTCATTTTGCCATTGGTTAACTTGTGACGTATTGTCTGTTTTGGTAATCTGCATACATAATTTGAAATAAAAATGTAACTTTACCTTGTTCTCTAAAAGAAATATAAGTATAAGAGGGCTATAAGAGCTTTCTGCTCTGCTGCTCCTCGGTTGTGGAATGGGATGTAACGATGCACTCAAGCCACGATTCAATTTCATTCATGATTTTGAATTCACAATTCTGATTTATTCAGATTTTTCCCAACAAAAAGAATTGTAACTATTTCATGGAATAATGTTTTTCTTTTTATTTCAACATCTGCTTTTTTGTCCTTGTTACAAACTGTAACTGTTCGTTATCTCACTAACAGAACTTAACACCGGATAAAATAACAATTCTACATGATACGGAAGTAATCATAAATTGGTAGTTTTATTAACATATGAACTGAATTAATCCCATAAAAGCTGATATACATCAAGCATATGTTGGAATTGTGCAAAATATAGCTATATCTTGACATATTATGTGGAAAAGTGTAAAAATGAAAAAGAAAACAAACTTTCTTGCAAAATAACTTATCCTCCTTTATAACAAGAATCATAAATGTATAAATAGAAAAAGACCATACTGATGCAAAACACAAACTCATTCATCTCCAACTCCTCCAGCTCCTCCTCTCCACTGTCATAAACTCGGTCCTGTCTTCCTACACTGAGTACACTCCTCTCCACAGCTTGTTTTGTTTGCCATGAAACTAGTAGCAACGCAGTGTGCACAGCATCAACATCATCCTCAGGGACAATTCAGAAACGCTGCGCAGCGCCTGGTGGAAGCGCTCTGACGCAATCAGCCATGAGGCTGCAGAACAGCCATGAGGCTGCAGAACAGCCATGAGGCTGCAGAACAGCCGCTCTGCAGCGCTTCCGTGTTCGGTGGAACGGAGCAGTAGATGACTGAAGGGGAAAGGGGGAAAAAAAGAACGCCTGTCCATTCATTTCTGAATGTCACATCACTTGAAGCGTCCTCTATTTCGAAGTTGCTTGCTGTTGCTATGAACAGCTATAAACTAGTTTGTTTATTGGCGCTGCAGCCGTCCACAAACCCAATACGCAATGACATGTGGAGCAGCGTGTCAGATTACCTCCTTTACGTACGTTTGTTTACAGGCCGTTACAAATTGTTTCATTTATTTCCTACATCGATTGACATTTTAACCAATTTGAACCGATTTTTTTACCGACTCACAAAGCATTGTTACATCCCTACTTAAAACCTTATGACTTTAAAATCTGACTTTTGTTTTCCTTCTTTTTATTAGTCATTCTTATTCTATTTTTAGTACTATTCTATTTTTCCTATTCCTGTTGCACTTTGTATTATTATTATTAACAATAAAGAGTTGTATTTAAAGTGAACATACCTTAAGTGGATCAAGAACAAACATAAACTACACAGAATCTAGCTACTGTAAATTTTCATCAGCACCTGACTAAGACATAATAATGGGACATAAAATGCAGGGGCATTTAAGAAAGCGATGTAATACTATGAATATATCTTCATACTACTGAAATGTATCAGTTCCCTAATTAATGTTATAAACAGACAAAAAGACAAACAAACAAACAAACATTCATATTCATCATCTTGAAATGCTTCTCTTCATTTTTCCCAAACATCGCCAGGTTGTTATAAATGGCATAAGATCATGAGCTTAAGGATGGACACCATATAGTAAATTATGAAAATAAGGTATTCCTAATCTGATTATGACATTGCTACATAATTGTGTATAATGAACCTGAGTGAAGTGTCCCTCCATTTCTCTGAGTTGCAGCAGGTACTCCAGGTGTTCCAGGGACATGTTGGTCCTTTGCACAAGGACATGTGCCTGTTCCTCCACATGGTTGTACAGGCTGGTCACTGAATCCACCGCGTCACTGTATGGAGAAAAAAAGATCAAAAGCTAAGATCTCCGCCTTAGTGTGACTTATCTGATAAAAGACAAGTTACATGGATAAAGGCTAGTGCTCACTCCAACAGAATAAAATATTTGGCTTACTTCAAAAGTGCCTCAGAGTACCTTAGCCATTAACTTTTATCATTTGCGCTATCGGTTCCACATCAAATGCAATTTAGATGAATAAAAGTAGAATACTTCATATAGTCAAGTGGTGTTACAGAAGAACCTGAATCTCCTGTACACATACATGCAGAATGTCAGAGGAGGATGTTTGGTGTTTACCTTAGGTCTTCACAGTGAGGGTATTTTAAGTCACTCTCCTTTCTTAGCCTTGCCAAGATGGCCCCACCTTCCCTCTGCAGACTGACCAATCGGATATCCTCCAAGACATCCCTCATCAGAGTCCTCTGGTCAGTCATGCACATCTGCACAGTCTGCCAGACAAAAACTATTTCAATCGGATACAGTAACCTCTGCGGTATTCCTGTGATTTTTTTTGTCATCCATGTGCTTCTATTGATTTGTTTCACAGTAATAGAAACTACTATCATTGGGCTATATCATCAGTGAGGACACAGTCATTTACACTGGGATAAACTCAGCTTTTCAGTCCTAAATAGTAAGGTAAGAAATCAGCTGAGGGAAAGTGATATGTTACCTGTACAGTGTCTGTCATCTGGGGTTCCTCTAATTTACTGATGGCTCTCAGCAGCAGGCTGGATGCCTCATGGAGATCATTAACAAACGGGAAGAGTTTCTAAAGGAGAAAGTATTTGGATGTGTGTAAATTATAAGCAATCAAGAAGCAGTTTGTGCATCATTATTAGAGTCTTGCAGAAACAAGTAATCTATCAATTTTAGTGTCCCACCTGGTGCAGCTCTATCCAGTTGCAGTGGCTGTGAGATGCCGTGCCATCCAGACGGGAGCTCAGGCGGTTCACCTCAACCAGTTTGAGCAAGGCTTTCATTGATGTCACCACATCCGTCTGCCTCAAGACAACATGGCAAATTTAAAGTAAAATCCCATATGTCACTACTAACTACATGGCCAATTTTTGTACAAAACTAATTAAATGTGGTTTATTGCCTTAATGGCTCAAAAACACTTTGATTTAAGAGATAATTCTGGTTTATATTAAAAAACAAATAGAGGTGCTTTTGGATACAAAGACACATTCATGAGGGAAAAAGTTCACCTGAATGCCAGGACATTTTTCAGGCCGAAGGCCGTTCTCTTTGTCCACCAGCAGAACCAAACTGTTCACGGCACAGGGACACCGCTCCTGAAACATATTAAGGCTACATTAATCCGAGATTCCTACATACAGCTTCATTTTCACACAATGGGATACACTGCTTGTACTTCAGAGTTGATAGATAATTAAGGACCCAACCTTTAACTCAGAACTCAGTCTGAAAATGCCAGTGTTCAAGCCAGACATTGAGATGGAAAAAAACAACTCAGATCTTCTGTAGTTTAGTTAAATGCAATAGTTTGTGTGCTTTTTACCTGGAGTTCCATCAAAGCCTTATAGAGCTGTGGCTGAGGAATTGTCCTCCTAGCATCAAAAATGAGCGTCATCCCAGCTTCTCTGATCTCCTTTCTGAATACAGATGCAAACAATGTGGGGAAGGTTAATTTTGGAATACAGTCATTTATACATTACTAATAGCCCTGTTCAAAAAGCAATTCATAATGTAATTATTCAAATGACCTCATAAGGTACGTAGCACATTAAATGCAATTTGATGACTTCTCTAATAAAAGATTCAGAGAGACAACAAAGCTTAAAAGTCCTCGCCTACTTTTGATGGTGTTGTACACAAGATGTGTGACTTTGTTACCAAGCTTTGACCAGAAATTTGTCAAAAGTAGACATAAGACTTAAGAATTTCATTGTTCAAGGAAACTTGTTTCCTTACTGTGCAAATGACAATAAACGCTTTGAATCATTGCTGCATCATTGCAAAAGATGAAAAGTAGTGAAAGAAATATTTTCTCCTACACAATGGCTTGTTTATCAAAGATAATTACATTTCAAAACATTAACATTATATTTACTCACTAATTCATAATACACAACTTTTGCTTTCAAACACTGAATACAGAGATTTAAAGTAGTTCAAGAAAATATTGACAATGCAACAGAGGGGACCACAGAAATTGAAAAAAATGCCCCCTTGTTTGTGTGGCCAACTCATTTACTCTTACCTTGTGATGGAGTGGAAGTAAAGCAGCATCTGGAAGAGCTCCTGGCTTATTATAGCTTTTACCCATCCTTGGTGGTCTCCATAGAGTTCAATTATTGCCCTTCCTGATCTGTCTCTGTAGCCTGGATGAGTTAAAGAAAGAACAGATCATGAAACATCTGAAATGATGTTGTCTGTTCATGAAAATTGACATTAACCAGGACCCACCCCCAAACGTCAGATAGAAGGAAGCTTTAGTTGAATCGGAAATTACCTGTTAGAGATGCTACTCCTAGATAAAGAGGATGCGCTCTGGGGTCTGGGGATCCCAGGGGTAAGTGGTTAGGTCTAGGACGGGTAGAGGCACGCTGGGGAATCCTCTGTGTCTCTGGCATGGGAGGTGAATCTGTCTTTGACACGCTCTCTGTTCTAGCAGGCTGCTCGCCAACTGTAGAAATGTAATATTTTTGTGAGAATGAAGATAATGAAAAGTGGTTTAAATCTGATGGTAAACTCAAATCCAGCAAAACTCTGTACCTGTGATCTTCTTCCTGTTGATCTTGGGTGAAACCAGTCGGAAGGCAGTGCTATTTTTACATTTAACCACATGTAGCTGGGGGATCTCAGAGGTGGTGTTTTCTTTTCTCCTGATATTTTTTCCTTCAACAATAACCAGTTCACACTTTTCTGAAGTGTTCACCACTGCTGTGGAGAGAGATGAACATCTTCCATCTGATATGTCTTTTCTGTTTGGCAGTGCTCTTTGGCTTGAAAAGTTTGGACACATCGTTGTAGAACTGGTTTGGTTTTCGGGCCTTTCGCGAGCCATGAAGGTCATGTGTGTACCAGAAATCTGACTTGAGCTAAATTGTAATGCGTGGTGTTTGGTAGACCCATCCATATGTATAAGACCATTTGTGCTTGACAGAGCATTAGTAGTGTTTGTCCTTACTTCTGCCACTGGAAGTGTTTCGTTCATATTGTGTAAGCTGCCATAAGATTGGGCAGATTGTAAATCCTTAAATGGAACAATTGTCCTCTCAGACATCTGCTCTGGTTGCCCAACATATTGCAAAGAGTTCATCCCCGTGTAATCCACATGGGGTGAAACATCTGAATCTCCTGGTTTCCAGTGTGGAACTGTGTTTATTTCCCCAGACTCCTTACAAATATCTTCAGTGACAGGAGGATGAGACTGGTTTTGTATTCTAGGATTGCTCTTTATTCCTTGGACATCACACCACGGATCTTCTGTTTCAGTCCCCAGTGACCCCTGTTTTTCATCCCTCTGTGAGAAGCCACCATCCTCTTCCACCACAGCCAACAAATTCTCTCTGTCTTTCTCTGTTTTAAAGGAGACAGGATTTTGGATAGCGGCCTGGTAAGAGTCCCTGTATCGACATCTCAGATCTTGAGTTCTGGAAGAATTTCCACCCTGGCGCCTTTTCATGCATGGGGTGCAGGGCTTCTCTGCAAAGCGGACAGTACGGACACACTGAGGAGGTTCAAGGACGTCAGAAAAAGAGTGATATGTTTGGAAATGCTGATGATTGGATGGAGTTCCTGTCTCTGTAGACATGTCGGGACTTAATGATAAAGGAGCCACATATTTAGAATGACTTGGTAATTTTTTAGGTAACTCCGGTGCTTGTGACTGTGGGAGAAGTGGTAACTGTGGGGCTGCCTGACTTTGTCTATGTGGATATCTTTGCATTTGTCCTTGTAATTGTTCTTCAGTGTTGGACTGATCTTTACAAAAAAGCATGCTGGCCTGTAGTATATCAATATATTCCCCTTCAGCAATAATTTGGGCTGCTGGCCCACTTCTACTCATATTTTGTACTTTTTCTTGCAGTTTGTTTTCAGACACAATTCCACTTGTATTTTCAGCTTTGCATACAGTTATATTACCGTTTGCAGGCGTGTATATATCTGAAACAGTGCTTCTTTTTGTTGCTGTATTTGGCTTTGTCTCTGAAAAGCGGCTGTCCCATGTATTGGGGGACACCCAGCTTATTGGCTTAGTCTCTGATTCAGTCTCTTTAACTTTGACTGGTCGGGATAAAGAAGTAGTGCTTGCATCCACCAGGCAAAGTGACACAGCAATGCCGTGCTTTGCTGGACAAATTCTAGTTTCCACAGAGTAGGCAGATGGCTGTGAGGAAGATGTTAAATTAGAATTCTGAATGGTTTGAGGATACTGTTCTAGAGTAGATTCCTTAGAAGAAGAAGACGAAGAAGAAAAAGTTTTATGAGATGAACAATCCAGAGGTGGAGGAAGAGGAAGTGGTAGTGGAGGATATGGCGGAGGAGCAGAGGCCATAGTACTCCCAGCACTTCGTGGCACATCCACAAAATCAGGCACGGCCACCTGTTCCCATGGTAGCCTCACCAAGCCTTGCTCAGTGCCAAGCAGACATTGCCTGAGAGCCGTCCCATGACGACCGTGGTTGATCTCATCTAACCAGTCACGGCTGAATATACAAGGATAGGATGTTTCAGGGACTGGGGTCTCCTCTGTTTCCACAGTAAACCCCTCCTCTTCCAGGAGGCTGCAGACCACAATGCGAGCTGATTGGTCACAGAATGGTGCTACCTGGAGATAAAAGTCACCAGGCTGAAGTAGTAGGGCATCGATAGGAGCAAGGTGGACAACAACTTGGTCATGTAAACACAGAGGCCAGCCCTCACAGAGGAAAAGACCATCAGAGTACTGAGCCTAAAGGGGACAAAGTCATGGTCAACATATTGTTTCAGTAGAAATTAATGTTAAGTGATCAATCAAAGATTCTCCATTTTTAAACAAACATCTCTCACACAAGCTCAGCACACAACTGTAGTGCACAACACAATTACTTACACATGCAGCCTGCTGCACGGTGTCTAAGATGTGCTTGGCTGGAACCAGAAAGTCCAGAAAACACCGCAGGGTATCTCCCTGGTAATGACTGTCAATGATTTGGAAGAGCTGGCTGAGCAGAGTGGGAGCAGTCGCATCGAAGGGCGGGTACAGCACTGAGAGAAGGTTTTGGATTGACCCTTCTACAGAATTCAGGTTCTACAAACAAAAGAGACAAAGACAAGCTTGGTTCATAATTATAATGTATGAACGTTGCTAATCATAAACAGATTTTACTTGCATAAAAACATCATATAATCTCAAATTTGCAAATTTTGCATAAAAATCATCTCAGACAACTGCACACTAATGACCTTAAGTACATTTTGGGTTATGTCACTTGTAATTTTCCAAGGAATATAATGTATCTCATGTCACATATTCAGTTTCAGCTGTTGAACTGGAAAGTGATGACACAGACAACGCCCTGCAGCAGTCAACTTTTTATTCAAAAGAAGATGATGATAACTTCACTAGTTTGGCATTCAAATTGAATATTTATATTAAGTCAAACAGTAAAGTCCATAAAATGTAAAATATTTAAAATCGTGTCTTAACATTGGTTTTCCTTTTTGTTGTACTTATAGTCTAACACCTAAATATATCTTATATTGTACAATTTAATAAAAAAAAACAGTTTAAAAAAGAGAAAAGCAGAATTCTCACATTCAGGATGCTGGAAAAACATTTTCAATAAAAATCAAGGAAACATTTTCTGACATTCTGTTATCAGGTATTATCTATTAAGACCCACTTTATGAGAATAGAAAACATTCATTGTAATCCCAAACTTATTTTATGCATAAGAAAAATATAATCAGTCATTTTTTTGTTGCTGATGTCTCATAGTAGATCATGTAGGCTATTCCTTGTCTTCAAACTCACAATCTGTTGAGAGAAAAGCTACACAAACACAAACAAACCTTGGTCATCTTAACATGTACAGGCAGCTAACCTGACAACAAATATCAGAGTAAACATGGTGTGATGGCTGGTCCCAAGGCTAGCTAGACTTCTGGCTTATGGTTTCACATTCCCTTTGACCTGAAGTCATGGCCTCCTACCCACTTTTAGGCCTTGCTTTATTTAGCCCACCAAAAGCCACAGCAGCAGACTTCAGATGCTTGATGTATGCATGCAAAACTGAGGCCCTGCAAGGAGAATTATAGCTTCAGGAAAAGTAATGTGTGAATGTCAACACATAGTGTGAACACTGCTGTTTTTTTTTCTCCCCACGTATGTTTTCAGCATAATTTAGAGTGTAAGGTTTAATATAGAAACAGACATAAGGTGCTTATAAGCCAAACTCAAACATCCTAGCAGAAGGCATGTGTTTTTTATTAGCCAGGATAGTCATTTCCAGTCATTATGCTAAACTAAGCTAACTGTTGGCTAAAGCTGCAATGCTGACAGAAAGATTTGTTGTTTTTTTTACCAGAAAGCAATCAAGCAAACATCATGCTGGATAACAAGAAAAAAAGGCACGAAAAGAGAGCAAAAAATTGTATCATCTTGTTGAGTGTTACGGCTGCCTGCCATTTTGTATAACTCTGTCTTATCTTGCATGTTCAAACCTACAAACCATCACACCCCG
>JAOXYM010000014.1:18546319-18559988 GCA_028567055.1 Leptatherina wallacei
GGTTATGAAAGAGTTAGAGCAGAAACAATTTAGTATTGCAAGCCAAAAAAAACTTTTCCCGTCCACACAAACACTACAAACAGAGAAGGTGAAAAGATTCACTGTGAAAGGCGTTTTCAGAAAGTTTAGTTACAGTGCTAAAATTTTATTGAACAACCTGCTCTACCACCTGAGTCACGGCAGCCACAGCAGTGGCTCAGGTGGTAGAGCAGATTGTCCAATGGCCGGAAGGATGGCGGCTCGAATCGTGCTACTGCCCAATGAACTGTTGTTGTGTCCTGGGGCAAGATGCTTTACCCACCTTGCCTCCAGTGTTGGCATCACTGGTGTTGCTTTGGATAAAAAGTGTCTGCTAAACGACTTTATAGTATAGGATAATTGTAAAGGCAAAGAAAAATAGACCCAAAATATAACCACAACCACCTAACACAATAAAAAAACAAAAACATATTATGATTCTGGAAACCTCTGGCTGGTATTATCGCTCAGTGCTTTAACGTGTAGATAAATGTAACCCATCTGTGGCATCTGTGGCATGAAACAGACATTTAAACAGCTGTTATAGTTAGCCACATTAGTGCGTTTGACGTTGCTAACTTCTGTTTATGTTGGATTTACCCATTTTGTTACACATCACTACTATTTAAAGAGTGCATCACTGAGTGCATTCATTTTGCCCTACCAAAAAGAATTAGCCCAAATTTAATTGGCACACGCAAGACAGAGGGATAAGAAAAAAGAGTTAGGAACAAGCAGTGGACTGGGCCAAAACCCTCAAACGTTCACATTAAACAGGAGCAGGATGCCAAAGAGTTTCAGTATTTGACACTCAAATCATCTAAAAAACTTGATCAGTTGGCCATTTTCCTGACATAATTTTTTTACATATTACATAAGCATGACTCTGAGACTTTATGCTAAACTTGCAAAGTGTCACCTGGATTTTCAAAGCTTGCCTGACATATCCTGTAGGGTACGTCATGATAGAAAGTATTTGCAGGTTGTATTTGGTTGATGCACTCTATCCTGTCACGTTTCTATTTATCCCCACCATGAATGTCTGTGCAATGTTAACGACTGCACAACATGCGAAAACAACCAATAAAACAAGCCCATGTTCTGAAAGTCAGCACAGGCATTTCTGTATTTGGAAGCAGTGTCGTCAATGTTAAACTGTGTCAGCGCATTTTTTTTTAAAGCTATGTGTGTTTATGAATCTGTGCACTTTGCTGCAACAGTCTCATGGAATGGAGTGTTTAGAAGCTGCTAATCCCAGACAGTGATGGAAACAAATGCACCTCCAGATTTGACCTTCTATTTTTACCTCCAGTATCCTCAGCACTTTAAGCATGCGTCGTCGCAAACTCTAGCTTAGACACCTAGCACCTCATTACCATTCTGCAGTGCAGTTAGCATAGCAAGATGAATTTCCTCCAGTGAGTAAGTGCGGGTCAGAAGTTCACATAACTGACAGCTTTATGACCAACTGGCTGCTTCAATGTTTCTTCAGCTTTTTGAAAAATAAAATAAAATCTACATCAACTACAAAACTAAAGAATGAAGTATCAATATACATGTTTAATTAGACAAGTCTTTTCAGAGACTAAACTTATAAAGAATTAAAAAATTACAAGATTAATTGGCATTCAATGGCTGGTGAGTAAAATACTCTACAATAGTTTAATCTTTGATCAGATCCAATACATACTGTAATTAGATATTTTTGTCACCTCTCCTAACTAACCAGCCTTTGATTAAGTGTATAAAGTGTATAAAGGAGAAATTCAAACAACAATTCTGTTAAACATTTGACTAAAACTCCTTTGACTGAACCTAAAATGTCTGAAACTGTTACACCATGTGGAACAAGCTTGTTTCATTTTCTGGCTGCCAACAATGAAGAGGCCTGAGGTCCATCGAAATACCTTCCCTGTTGGAAAATGACATCCAAGGTTTTCCAAGTAAGAACTGGTATGTGACTAGCTGGGAGTAAGAAAAGGTTGGTTTGGCAACCTATCAGAAAAGATAGTGGCAATGACTGTGATCACTGGAAGAAAAAGGAGAAGAAAACAAAAGCAAAACAAAAGAAAGCAAATGAAAAGAAAACAAAAAAAGGACAAGAAAGGAAGAAATACTGACTCAAACACTAACCTATGTTTTCATTCCTGTCTATTTATGTGTGCCTCCATCTGTAATCTGTGGTAAGAGGACAAAGAAGTTACGGGCAAGAAAGGCTGTTGTTTTTATGCTGTAAAATTCACTTTGCTTTCACAACTTTTCATTCTTGAATCCAAATGTGAAAGCAGCTTAAACTTCAGTATCTATAATATAAACCATTAAATACTTACTCTTCCTTTAGAGGCCAAAGATACAATCTACAGTTTCTTTTACAAGTACAACTGGATATTTTATAGCTATGTATAAATCCTTTGAATATGTGTTTCTTCTTTTTATTAAAAAAAAAAAAGTTCAATTCCTCAAGAGGGATGTTTTTCTGACATGTTTATCCTTATTAACAAGTGTATGGGTACTCCTTCACCTTGCTGCTTCGCTTTATTTGTCACATCTCTTCTATATAGGTTCAGGATGTTGTTGTGTCTAAGTCCAATTCCATTTTGGTAAACCAATACTGTGAACTTACATAAACTGGGCCACTTTGCAAAGGTGTAGACAGGCTTGGAAAATGTCTTCATCACAGTCATGATACCCGTGTGACATACAAAACTTTTCGCTATTTCACTACATGCAACATAGCGCAACAAAACTGCTGTGCCACAGAAAAAACTCACACAGGGACATACTTAGTGAACTACCCTGTGTGATCCACCACATGGTTTACAGCGACAGCTCTGAGACAAATTGACCCAGTGGGGGAGAGAAGGGGAGGTGTCTATTTTGGCCGTCCGACTGACTGTGTGACCCCCTTGCAGCCTCCTCTGGAGCTGACCCTGCCGGTCACCAGTCAATGCCATCAATCACCACGGGGTCCCTCACAATGAGCTGCGAGGCTGCCTGGATGTTTTTAAATGTATTGTTGTAATGGAAGCGTTTATGATACAGAAGTAGTAGACATGTGGACAAACAAAATAACATCCAAGGCAGAGCAAAAGCTGAGACATTATCTGAAGAGAACACACACTGTATATTATTAACAAACTATTATTTCATTTCAGAGCCTTGACCAGTTCTGCCCTGCTGGCGAGGTCTCGTGGAGCTTTATGTTGACTCATTCAGTACATGTTCTTTAGCCTGAGTCAAATGCTGACTTCAGTGTGATTCATATACAACCCTGACCTTGAATGTCAAGACACATCAGACCTGAAGTTCTTGATCCAATCACCAATGAACAACAGCAGAGGTTAAAACTGAATTTTTCCGTATTACATACAAGTTTGAAATTCTGTTGCAATGTAATGGCACTGTCATACCTGAAGAGGACAATGTTATATCCTAGTTCACAGTCTTCATGCTAAATTATATTAAACAGCTACTAAGAAGTATATAAACTATAAATCTTTCCAAATATTCAACTCTCCTTTAAAGTTTGTATAACAAGTTATGCATTTTATTAACTTTTCTGGGACTCATAAGCTGCACTTCAAAAAATGGATTTAACCACCATGATACCACCCACAGCTTCATGAAAGGTCATTTTGAAGCCCCAAATTCTTCATTCTGCCTTCGCTATCTTCAACTTTTAAATCACATTTGGGTGGAGATTCGAAGTGATCATTTAAATCTGAGTGGACAAGCGCTGTATATATCAGAAAAGGAATATTTGGTAATAAAATATTTTTCAAAATGACAGTAAACGGACAGAACAGTCAGAAAAAGTGAAGCTAACTAATGGTAGACTAATGGAACCCCAGATGCTTAAGGGCCTGGTCATCAGTAACACTAACACTCTATAAAAAAGCCTATCTTTGATATGAAGTCTATAGGGAGACTTAAGAAAATCAAACTCTTGATTAGAGGTAAACCTTATGTCCTGGCTGGTGTCTGGGATCCCTCTATAAAATGACAGGAGGACTTTTGTTTGTTTGTTATTAAATAGTGACTAATAGTAAGGGCTGGATCAATTATTTCTTATAAATAACAAAATAACTACAGATGGTTATTTTGAGACAACATGTAATCACATTTAATGGTGTGGTTTAATCTTAAAAAAGCATCAAAAGTTACTCTCAAAGCATACAGTACCAGTGACATGGTAGTGTACATTTTAAGATCTGTCACATACCGTTTTTATATGGTATGTGACTGAGAACAGAGACCCTACTTGGTCAAAGTAACAGTCTGTAACAATTACTGACATCTTGTGGCCAAACTGGATTTGGGATCTCCAGTGCCATCCATCCACTATCTAACTAAATGTACTCAAATTCAATTACCTCTCATAAGAGAAAACAGAGACTTTGGTGTCACTCCGAACATCTTTGTTCTTCATCATAAATCAATGTTTTTGCAAAAGTGTCACCAGTGTTTATTCTGGTTGGCTACCTGCCTTTACTGCAAATTTGCTTCGCCTCTCCTGTTTTCACTTTTCTGACAAATGCAACTGATTTTCCCTAATCTATTCTTCTATTACATAATT
This sequence comes from Leptatherina wallacei, assembly GCA_028567055.1. Lineage (NCBI taxonomy): Eukaryota > Metazoa > Chordata > Actinopteri > Atheriniformes > Atherinidae > Leptatherina > Leptatherina wallacei. The sequence goes on from JAOXYM010000014.1 coordinate 18,550,914, forward strand.
ATTGTGGTTCTCCACCACTCAAATATCTACCTTACAACCTTTCACATGACAGCATGTACTATCAGTGATTCCCCAACTTTCTCCGTCACCCTCTTTTAAAGAGGGTCATTTTTCTCTATTCTGAGTAATTTCAGTATATTTTCTTATTGTATCCAGCTCATAACCAGGAAGAAGTCCTTGCAAATCCAAATTTTCTGACTTTCATGTTTCATATTTCTTCGAAAAACATATTTGCAACAAATAAACCAATATGATTTTATATCACAAATTGAAGCACGAGTCTTGTTTCCACAGCCTTGTGGACTTATTTGTTCTGAAGGCTATTTCTGCTTTACTTTGAGGTGAAAATTAAACACTGAAATGTCAGGAAGGAGACAGGTGAAGCCGACCCCAATACAAACAAACTGACACACTTGAGGTAAAAACTGGGTGGTAGTGAACAGGTCCGAGAACAGCATCTACAGGCCATGAAGTACACCTGCACTCAGAAAAGACAAACAAGCCTCCCCAGCAGCTGATTAAACAACACACACACGCAAAAAGCTTCCAACCTCTTATTTATATCCTCGCCCACACAGCAAAGAAGAAGACCCCGAGCAGAGAAGAAGCTTCACAGACAGACAGTAACAGCTGGTTACAGGAGGGTAGCACAGCATTCAGGTCACATGGGTGGAAGGTTGAAAATCAGGCTCAGAATGAAACTGAGAGAGCCAATTACAATGTCTTTTTTTGGTTAAAAATCAAAAGCCAAAATCCTTTAAGTGCATTGTAAAACTTCAAGATTATTTCTTTAAAAAAATTTTTTTTAACAAATTCTTTACATACTGAAGAGTTTAAACAAGCATTTAATACTTAACTGATTTACAGTTTAAGAATAAAACTATATACCTAATTTCTAAAAGGAAGATGATGATACAAGTTGATGCAAAACCAAATTAACTGAAAATATAATGTTGAAAACATACTGGTTTCACTGGAAGCTTTTCTTTCAATCTCAAACAAACAGCTAAGATTGTTTTTATTATTATTATTCATGTATAGTTTGACATAATTTATCAATTCTCCCATCGATTGCACTTGAACAAACTACTGCCATGTCCCCTTAGGCTAAGAAATAAGTAATGCAGTCAAATCTCAAATAATAAGAGGATTGACAATAAGAACACACAAATCTCTCTTTTAGTCGAAGACTAACATGAGTTCAAACAAAGAAAAACAAGTATCAGATTTTCAATCGTGATAATTTGGATCCATATATGACACTTAGCCACAGTGTCCTGGATGTGTGAGTGTCTCTGCATGTCATCACATCATCGGTCTTACGTTTATGCAACTGACCCGACTGACCAGAGCAAATAGCTGGGAAGATTATCACTGGCTCCTTGGCTTCTGATAAAATAAATAGATGAATAATATAATCAATCCTTTTAATACTGACTTTATAAAAGTGAAACCTTATTGCCAGAGTGCTGCAGTGTGAAAATAAAAAACGAGATATATTTTGGCACAAACATAGTGAAGGTATTATAACTCTGGCACTATGTGCAACGTACTGTATGTAACATGAGCTGCTTTTTAAATTTTGCGTTCAAATGTCATATCCTACTTGCAGTAATTATCAAAGAGCTTATAGCAAAGTCCACCAGCTGTTTTTATTTAACTTTCTGTTTGACAAAGTACCATCATTCATCATGGGGAATGTCCAGCAACAGCAGCTTTCTGCAACACATGCAAGAAGTAAGCTACAGTTAAATCCATCTTCCTCTCCATTAAATGCAAGAAGCTCACTCGAGTTTAAGCACTGTCCAAATAAACCAACAACACCCTTTTTTTTTTTTTACATTTCTAGTGATATGCAGATCAATGCCAAGGGGAGGGACTTTCAAAGAGCGTCAATAAAAGCAATCAAAGTATGACCACAAGTTTAACAATCAATTACAAACTGCGATGTTTGTGATTCATCAAAATTATTTGCTCAGCATGACACCATCATGTGGCATGTCCATCACTACAGTGCCAATTAGCATTTCACTGCTACATCAGTTTAACAACGCTGTTGTTGCTATTTAGATATTTCAAAATGAGGTTCACATATTAGGATTTTTTTTTGCCCTGTTTCTTTCAGAATTAGCAATTATTTCATCAGTAACAAACCTGCTGATGGTCTCTCTTGCTCGTCTGCTTCAGTGAGCGTGTTGGAGTTGCAACAGCAATGCGCCGCAGCAGCGCGTCAGATACCAGAGGCTATAAAAACTCTGCCTGTCCGTGTCTGTTGTCCACCTGGAAGCGTGGAGGGTCTCCCGTCGATTGCTCTGATCTGCAGAGCAACGTTCCCCCTGCTTCCACTTGTGTCTAATCAATCCTACAGAGGAGCGGCGGCGCGCAGCGGGGGTGCGCAATGAGTTCAAATCGATTGGTTTTAGTGAGTGGGTGAATATAAACACCGGAAAATCCTTTTCTGGAATAGGCGACTGCGCGTAGCCACACCAGTTTAGGGACGTGCTAAACCTTATTTGGAATGTAATTAAGTGAAATTTTCAGTCAAAAATCGGAGAGATCTTTTGATAATTTTTATTTCACATGTGAAGTATCTTGCTGAAAAATTTGATTTTTTTAAAGTTGGGATTCTTTCCCTCATTTTTATGAGAAAATACATGTTCAAAATTGTTTTTTTTTAAATCCCTTTTCTCACTTTCACACTAATCAAAGAATTCACATAATCTCATAATTGCTTTGTGTGGCTGTTAGCCGGGATTTTGGATATCTCCTCTTATGCATTTCAAAGTCTTTGAAGCTGGAATTTTACTTGTCAAAAATGTCAAATGGATTCAGTTTGAAGTCTGTTTGAGCTTCTCCAAATTGCTTGATCATCTGAAATGAACTGAGATTTGCTATAGAAAAGTACATACAGTAGCCTACATGCATACGCACGCACGCACAGAAGCACACACGCACCGCACGCGCGCACACGCACACACACTCATCCACAGAGGTCAGAAGATGCTTCACACGCCTCTGCTGTTTACATCACTGCTTCCTTTCTCGTGGGAAAGATAAGGAGCAGCTTATCATAAGAGGACAAAAAGGAAGTTCCTCTGCGGAGTAAACTACCATCACTTAAACCGAATTTAAGGAATGTTAGTGATGGCTGTGTTTATACTTTGAAAAAAAAACGTATTAATGTACATCTAAACAACAACAGTGAAGCTAAAGTGTCAGTCTGATACATGTACAGTTACAATAAAGATTCAGTATAGCCCTGCATGACTTTGCTTTCCACTTCCTACATATAATCATTTTGAATAAATGTAGGATGAGTTCAGAAATATTCTCTGCTGACCCTGTGAATCTTGCTGCTCTCCACAGCTTTTCTACGACCAACTTCATTTTCACTTCTTTTTTTTTTTGCCAAAGGTCTCTTTCATAGAAAATGTCTAAATCAATTTCCTGTTTAGGTCAGAGGTTGTAACAACAAACCAGACAGCACACAGCATTCTCTCTAGTACTCATTACAACCAGTTCAACCACAGTTTACTCTTTTATCGGTTTAATATTACAGTTGTGAGACGTGACATATTTATTCATTACATCTCTTAGTGTAGTCGATGGCAGCTACTTTATCTCAGACGCTGTTCTGCATGGGTTGCAGTCAGCTGATAAAGTGGCGGGCACTATTAACTTCATTCCCCTCCACTAGATAAGGATGTTTTCACATGCCAGCATCATCATACTTCTTTTTTTTCATTTCTCTTTAAGTGAAATACTATGTATGATATTTAAATAAATTTCTGAACCAAATGATTCTCTGAAGCAAGCTTCTTTTTACAAGTTTATTGAGCTTTTTACTACAACACAGAGGTTCACATACAGTACAGCATAATGAGTCTATATATACAGATTTTCTGCAAGGTGATTCTTCACATAATCCTTTTAACGCTACGGTATAGTCATACAGAAATAAATAAAAGAAGCATTTCTTTGAACAAAGTTGACGTGCGTCTTACTATGTTATGACACGCCGTTTTACTTACAAGATTAACAATATATAGCACATGTATTTTAGATATGTTGAAATCAGACAGCGTAACAGCAGGTGACAACAGAGTACACACACCTTAATTCAGAGTTTCTACAATTAAACATGATGTCAAATAGAGGGTCTGTTTGGGCATACAATAGGGTCTGACCAGGTGCTGCTAAAGGGTTACTTCAATTTACATGTCATATGTTAGAATGGAGATGTTACAATTTGTGTATGTACATACTTTTTTAAATATCACCTTAGTCATCCCATTCCTTTGCTTAATCTTAAAGAGGACACACTGACCTGATTGTTCATCAGCAATCACATAGTTTAGGAGGAAGACAATGGTGATGACGCACAGTTGCAATGATTGTGAATATCAAGCCCTGAGATGTTGTTAATGTCTATAAGAGCATCAGGTGCTGAAATGAACGAGGATGTTAGGAGTCACACCTTACATGCCCATGAGGTCCCGTGTGGGCTACTTTACACACAAAACAAATCTGGTAAAGCAATATAGCACACCAAACTTTACATACCGTTAATAATCAATTTGAAACCTGAAATTAAGGATTTCATTGTTTGAAAATTGCGAGAGATATTTAACATACTCTGAAAAGTCTGGTCAGAGCCACTTGAGTTATGATTAGGAGGAAAAATAAAATAAAAATAGAAATCAAGACTTTGTCTTTATAATGCTTAAAGTGTGCAGACAAAATATGGCTGCTTTGATACATGATTCTGCTTTAGTTTGTCCTTTGGTTCAGTGATTCAGTACAAATACATCAACATTTTCATTGCCCACATTTGACATGCTGTTTTCTTCTATCCTGACTGGCTGATCAGGATTTCTCTCAGAAGAAAAACAGCACAGCCCAACAACAAGCTACAATCTTCTTCAAAGTGTCCCAGACTGGTGGCTGCTCAGCTGGGGAACTTGCACGTCCCCTGAATCACTGGACTCATGATGGATCCAGACAAAAACACTAAACCACTACATGATATCCATGCAGCCTCGGAAATATATATATTTTTTCTTCTGTAAATGTCAGTTTTAAAGAGCCAGGGAAATGTGCAACCTTTACTACATTTGCTGACAGGTGATTAAAGTTTAGGACCTGCTGTCACTCTGATTCCTGTAATATGATTGAGAATGAAAATGTGTATGAATGAAATTCCAGGAGAATATAACTATAACTCTGTTTAGAGCATCTGAAATCTACTAAAAGATATGAGTAATCTAAAGTTGCAACTGGCTGTAGAAACTCTAGGAGCATCCCTTATTTGAAATGATGATATATGAGTATACTGTACGAAGCGTATACAATAAGCTGCTCTAGAGGTAGTAATCACAAATGTTATGCAAAGGACAGCATGTTATATTGATTGTGAGATATCAGTTCATGTTAAGGCTTGGTAAGAAGATTCACAAGGTATATGTGCAATGCAGGGAATGTACAGTGGCATCATATCAAAGCAATTACAAAAGGTTTCCTCAACATAACTGCAAGCCTTAGCTGGGATTTCCCCATTTATGTTACATCTTCTTTAGTTAAAAGGAAATCCAGATGTTGCTTGTTTTATTTCTGCATTTAAATCAGTAACTTATATTTGCACTCAACTTTACTTTAAAAGAGAAATTGTACAGCATCGAGACCAGGATTATGAAAAAGGGAAACTACCTCTCTTGCTGTTTCTGACATATGTTGAAGTCGATCAGACTTCCCTCACAGCATACCAGCTCCAGACCGGAATCATGACACATGCAAAGGTTTGAAAGCTTACCCGCTAAGCAACATGCATGAAAGGTGTGGGGCTTCTCTTACAAGCTGGTGTTGCACACTATACGCTCTTATTTATGACAGAGATAAAGGTCATGACTGTCTACAGTATGTCACCCACATGATGCCCTTAAGAAAATATGTGCAGGGGATGGAGGAAGCTGTGCATTCACACAAACAGTTGCTGGTCAAAAACCTCTACTGGAGTATACAGCACTATTATTTACAACATGTGTATACGAAGCAATCAGGAATGGGGTCAGCCCTTTTTCAGTTCAACCATCTCAGACATAATCTATGACATCTCATGATCAAATGATTGATTGAGGGATACATAAGTTCATTTAATTTGTGTTGGACTATTCAAATAAAATAAAGATTCAACTCATTTTCAGCATTGAATGAACTGGAAAGGACTGAAGCCCAGACCTGAGAGCAAGACTGGTCACCACATGAGCAGGACGGGCTTTGTCTAACTAGAAGACTTGAGAGCAACAGATCTTCATCGTCATCTTCATCGGTGATGCAGTGGAGGGATGAGGAGAAAGGCTGCATGCAAGTGGAAGGGGAGGGTCCTCGGAAGGGTACAGTGTTTGGTCATCTTCTGCAAAGAGTAAAAGAAGGAGAAAGAAATAGTCACTGATAGACCCCTATTTACTTTTATCTTGACTGAACAATTAGGACTCACCTTTAAAATTTTTGTCATAAAAGGGGGGAAATTATAAATATGTAGATGAATGCCTATATATTCTAGCTTTGAAGTGAAGATATTTTAGCTGATTTTCTTTTTGTATTTTTCTTTCATATACCAAGCATTTAGTTGAAACTTCTTTAGGTTAATAGCCATGGAAGTGGGTTTGTGGGTGTATGTATAACTCAATATTTGTTCATTACCATCTTATTAACTTGCAGCAGTCTCCTGCTGAATGATGTACTGCCTGTTTGAATCATCCACCTCACTGCCACAATGCACGTCACTCCTATTCATACAGAGACACACACAGTTAACCACTCTTTTTACCACTTGTGTTTTCAACCAGACACTTTACATCATCATGGTCCCATGAAATACAGCTATTCTGACAAGTAAACTGGTAACATCATGAACACAATGTTTTCTTTCCATTTCATGACATTTCAAAATTTCCCAAACAAATTTACTTTCTTCTGCTTGTTTACGGAAACTAAAAGGATTTGAGAAATGCATAATACCGACTGGTTCGAAGATAGTTTTCAATTTGTTGATGCTTTGATTTTTGTTTATCAGTATTAATTATACCCAACATCCTCACCTGTTATCGTTTATGTCTCTGGTTTCACTGACGCCGTTACCTGTTGAAGAAAAAAACAAGCAAACTTCAGTTTAACAAGCTCACATACATTCAAACAAAACGATAAGAGATCATTCTCAAAACAGATCATTTACCATTATCAATGTTGAGTGGATAGGACTCCAGTGTGTCTCCATTATATCTTCCTGCTCTGTAGCCCAATGCTGTGGAAACTCTATGTAAAACACCACAGAAGAAATCAGGTAAATACCATGGTTACATGTGAAAGTACAAGTAAAGACAACTTCTGAGAGCTTCATATAAATTGTGCTACTTGTAGATTTTACTCAAATGGATTCATGAACATTTCTTTCTATAAGTCCATAATACAGCATATGTTATAGTACATTATATATAATATGTACTATAAACAATGCTCATGCAATAAATACTGCATACAGCTGTTAATCCCTTGACTATTTAGAAAAGCTCAGCAGACTTTCTTTGATTTGGTACATCTGTCTGTCTGTGGAGAGCTGAAAGAAGATATTTAAACTCACGTGTTATTCTGGACAGAGTTGGGTTTGCCGTCGATGCTGGAGGGGTTCTGCTGTGTCATGTTGCCCTGGAAGAGGGCGTTGCTGTAAGCATTGGCTTGTTCAGTGGCACGGATGTAAGTATAGAATGGGTTTGTTGGAGAGCAAACAGGCAGCTGCTTTGGTCTCACTGGTTTTGCTGTCACAATGATACAGTGATGTAAGGCCAGATAAAACTTGTACAACATATTCCATATTTCTCTATTCACCAAAAACAACACAATCGAGAGCTGCGATCCAAGGATTCAGCGTAGTACCGATTTGTGCTGCATGGGGACGCCTTAAAGCATTCTTTGCCTTCATTGCCTCTTTAATGCGGTCAACCTCCTGTTGGTAGCGGCGGCGGTCTATCATAGCGCCTTCTTTGGCATCCCTCAGTGCAGTCTCCAGGGCCTTAACTCTCTCAGCAGTAGACCTAAGACGTTTCTCCAGCTTTGGAAGCTCACAACGCAGATCTGCATTGTCACGAACCAGCTAGAGCGAAGAGAGAAGAGGAAGGAGACAAAGTGAAAAAATATGTGGCCAAAATTACGTTAAATAATTCTTAAATATATGCAAAAACAAAGATCAGTTTATCTGTTGTAACCACATTTGTGCTCCAACCAAACAGAAAAAACAAATTCACCATTTCTGTGTTTCTCACCTGTTTGTGAACCTTTGTAAGTTGGTCCAAGTTATTTTCAAGAAAGGAAATCTTCTGCTTCTGGGTGCTAGACCCCCCGCTATCATCAGGTTCCATTTCGGAACTCTGCAGAAAAGAAAATGAAGCAGAAAATCAAAGAGACATCGTGTATTTTGGCTCATAAGGTTGTTTTATGTTGTTGTTTCATGCTTGACAGACATCTCTATTAAATGTTTGTGACTGCTTTACAAAAAGTTGTTTATTTTTTAGGCTTGAAATCAAAAAGTCAAGGCAAGTAGAGTTAACGAGGATAATGTTGCTATTGCTTTGATGTTTGCAGGGTCATATTCAGCTCACATATTCCTTAAAAACAAGATTCCTTACTTTTTTAACCCGCGACGTGAGGTCTTGAACAAACAGCTTGCGCAGGTTGTGGAGGGTCTGGAGTTCGCGGGCCTGGAAGATAGACAGTTGAGAAGGAGGTTAAAGAATTAACTCTGGATGATGTGAAGCACGAAGAGGATGGACGGTAGCGCCTGTTTTACTCACAACAGTCTCCTCCAGACCCTTCAAGTCCTGTTTGGTCTGTTCATGGCGCTCATGCAGGAATCTAAAAAAAAACAAACAAAATACACCAAAAGCATGATTACAGCAAACTAGGCGGGGGTGGAGGGGCACCACAGGGAGTAGTCTGGTTAAGACTTTTACAACCGGACTAGGGCAAGAGACTGCACATTTAATTTTTAATTTCAATTTAATTTCAATTTAATTTCAATCATAT
>JAOXYM010000014.1:18560088-18574942 GCA_028567055.1 Leptatherina wallacei
ATCTATCTATCTATCTATCTATCTATCTATCTATCTATCTATCTATCTATCTATCTATCTATCTATCTAGCTATCTATCTATCTAGCTATCATTTATATATCCATCTGTGGTTTTAGCGCCCTCTGCTGGAAAATAAAGAAAGCACAGTGAAGTTTAACCTCAAGTATTTTATCTGATTTTCAACTTAACTGCCAAACACTGTTTTGAAAATTCAAAGCTACATGATGCACTCAATATCAAAAATGTTTGTTTAAGTCATTCCGTCTGGTGATCTAGTACAAGAAAATGGACTTCCTCAACACTTACGAGAGCTCCTCCAGGCGCTCACTCTTGGTGCTGTCCTGACTCTTCAAGCGTTCAAAGTCTGCTCGCACCTGAGCCAGCTCCAGCTCCAACTTGGAGTTACGACTGAAAGAAAAAATAAAGACACACATGTTCAGGACAAAAATAAAAAGGAAGAAACTACATCTAAAAAGAAAAAAACACATTTAGTTGTGTGTACAAAAGAACATTTTTAAGTGTATCTAGAATATTATCAACGATAAAAGTAATAGCTAATTAATAAATTATCATTTTAATGTCATTTATGTATATAAAATGACTTTATTGTGTATTTAAAAAACAAATGGTGATCACTAACTCAGAGAGTTCATCAATGATCCTCTGCTTCTCATTGATCTCATCCCGCAGGCGGGCCAGCTGCTTGTGATGGAGGCCACGGTGAGACTCCCCCTGCTGACCAGGAGCCCCCTGGAAGTGAGAAGCACAAAGTTCTTCAAAGATCTGCATATGCATTAAAACCATAAATAATGAACTGTTAGTAAAAGATCTCACAAATTGACATGATTCTTTACACCATCAGAGGCGGAGGAGCCCTTATTTGAGCAGAAACCATTTAGAATCTTAGGAACGATGCTCTTTTATCAGATACCACAACACAAGGACGACTTAACAGAAAGTCAAGGCTTGAAACAGCAGAAAACAAGTTACATCTAAAAAAAAAAATATTTTGCATGTGCCTAATTTGAGGAGACAGTATGTACAAGTCCTCCCTACACTACATTAAAAAATCATCTTACCTTTACATTTCCATTCTCAGTCTCACCCTTTTCTCCATCCTTCTCATCAAGCAGGGAGTTATCTGGTAGAAGTAAAAGAACGATAAAGCAATGCTTTACTCACAGGCGTTGTATTGCCATCAGGGTATTTTTGTGTATATATGCACAAAAATGTGTGTTACCTTGGTCTTGCAGCTTAGCCAACTCTTCGCTCAGGGAGTCGTGACTCTCCTCCAGCTGCCTCTTCTTCTGCTCCACGCTCTGCATGTACTCCGTCAGAGAGCGGATCTTAGCCTCATGCTATACAAACACCCACATACCATCAGAGGGATAAAACAATTCAACCATAACCAATCAAACCTAAAAGATGCTTCATTCATCTATTGACATTTCCCTTGTTTGATTTCATTTCATTTCACAGTGCTCCATCCCTCCCACTTACCTGAGAGATGAGGAGCTGGCAGGAAGACAGCTCCCTCCCGGTCTCCTCCATCTTGCGGTGGCACTCCAGCTGCATGTTCTCCAGCTGGCGACAACGCTTCACCATGCTCTTCACCTCTGACTTGATCTTGCTGATGTATAGGCGAGCCACGGTGAACTCCTCCTCAATCGCACCGCTGATCTCCACCGGCTCCACCAACAAAACACATTTACGTTATTATTTCATCCAGGGTTTTTCCACCAGTCACATGCAGCACAACAGGGCACAAGACAGATAACTGTATGTCCTCTAAATATAAACACTTCAAACCCTATGGTCCTGCTTACCAGCTTTATCTCTCCATTGCCCACGATGGTACTGAACTCGCTGAGGTCCCTCATGAGCCCGTTGAGGACATCAGCGATGCGTTTCCTCTGCTGACCGCTCACCTCCTGCATACGAGACAGCTCTGCCTCCAGCTCCATCAGATTCGCCTGTAAAACAGAGGACATGTAAAAAGCAATGTTTGGGAATTAATACAGATTATCTCAGCAAGAATCTGTTTTATTTATTTCTTAATTTTTTTGCAAACTTGCTTAAAATGTAAATGATTTTCAGAAAAGGTGGAAATTAGGGTTTTGGGTAGGATTAAACTTTCCAAATATCAAGATAATCTGACAATCACTGAGTTAGGGTCATTTTTCTATGTCATATAGCTGTACTGCCATCTATTGGTAGCAACACAATTCTGCAGGATGATGCAGGATACATAAGTGCATAATTTGAGTAAGTACGGTTTACTGTAACAGTAAAACAAACATGGCTGATGAAAACATCTGCATATCACTAAATAATAGTGTAGGATATATATTTAGAAAATATATTGTTTTGATCCAAGATTTGATTCATGTGATTTCAGAACCATTATCCTCTCATGGAAAGTGTGTCGCTACAACAGATGCTTGTCTCTGTAGAACCACAGGCAGGCGAGAGCATCCTCCTCTTCTACCTCCTGTCTCGGATTTTAGCACCCATTCTGTTTAATTCAATGTTCTCATCCCACCACCCTAAAAGTTCGGTACCATTTTCTGGGCCAGTTGGTCGGCCAGCAGCTGGTTCTGCAGACCCTTCTCCTCCACCTCCTGGCTCTTCTGGTCATAGTTGATGGCCAGTTCTTCCAGAGCCTGAAGGACCTCCTTCACCTCAGCCTTGGCACAGTCACTTTCTACCTGCAGCCTGCCAAGCTCAGCCTGGACCTTGTCCCCATCACCACGAGAGGAGGCGAGGAGCTGAGGGAAGGAAGGGGAAGAAAAAAGAGGGAAACAGGCAGAGAGATACAAACAGAAGTGGATGATCAACTGAGACACTGCTGACTAACAGGCTGAAACAAGTCAGAGTTTAGTATTCAAGCAATCAGTGTGTTTGTGTGTGTGTGTGCATGTAGTGTGAATTTGTATGTGTGAATGAGCTTATGATTCGCACCTCATCCTGGTCAAGCATCTGCTGCTTCAGTTTCTCCACCAGCTGGCATTGCAGGTTGATCTCATCATCCTGCAAAAACATGATGTCATCATAAATGTCAGGAATCATTATGCCCACATTCATCTCTTTAAAAGAGAAAAAACTTTTCCTTAATCTCATTTACAGATTTATTATTAGCTGTTGAAAACTCCTGAGAATGGCACAAAACTATTCCTTGACTTGACATTATCATGAAATTAACATCTGAATAAACATCATACCACAGAGGAGGATCTCCTCTCATAATGAGTCATTTTGTTTATGTGTTTCAACCTTGTCATCCAGCTGCTTGTACAGCTTGCGGATCTCCTCCTCGTACTTCTGCCGCTCCTCCTCAGAAATGCGGACCACAATGGAGGAAGTGTCGTTGTCCAAAATGGGGCGCTCCTCCACAGACTCAATGCGGTTCACCACCTCTGACGTGGTCCGCTCTGTCTCAGGCACGTCTTCTCCTGAGGGGGGGAATGAACATAAAAAGAAGACGGGAACAATTCTATGAGAGAACTGCTCTTTTACTTGTAAGGTCTGCAGAGGAGTTGGAGACCTGAAATAAAAACAATGTTTTCAGCCAGTATTGCAAAATGTTAAATCTCACCATTCCTCCAGCGTTTGAGCTCAGACTCCAGCTTCTGAATGGTGTCCTTCATGGTTTTGTTCTTTTCCTTCTCCTTCTCGTACTTTTTCTTCCACTGCTCTGCCGTCAGCTCCAGGTTGATGGAAGCCGTGTTCCTGATAGTCTTAGCACTGTTTCATAGAAAATCAAAGACAGAAGGGGAGAAGATGAAAATGTGAATAAAGTTGATTAAATCAGGCTGATGTACTACTGAATGACAATAAAATATGAGCAAATACTACAAAAAAGAGGAATTTGAGAAAAAAAATGGATGCCTGACTAATTTATACACCAGGCAATAAATTTGGTCTTCAGCCCCTTTTCAAGTTTTTTTTTTCAATCTTCCCCAATTTCAAGAATGTTTGATTCACAAAGCAATGCAAAGTAAATGCAGTGCAGTGAGGTGGACGATATGATTGAGTTGAAATTTGGGCAGCATGTGATACAAGCTATACATATTTTATTCATTTTCTTGCTCCATTTAGAAGTGAATATCTCTATCAAAAGTTTAAATTCACAGATAAACCTACCGTTGTCCAAACATCAGAGTTGATTTGGTCTCTGCATCGTTGTAGCTGGAGGGAGAGCAGCAGATGAACATGGTGGTGCGACAGTTCCCCCCAAGGGAGTCCTGCAGGATACGGGTCATTTTGCTGTCACGGTACGGGACATGACTTTTCTGCAGGGAAAAGAGGATGAGAGAAGAGGAAGAGGAGAGGATGCATTGTCAAGGAAGATGGTAATGATGATCATCAATGTAGAGAAATAAATTTAAAAAGAGGATCCAAAAGACAAAGGAAGAAGACAGACTGATTATACTGCAGCCAGCTAGTCTGGCATGTGGCCGGTGATAGTTTTGGCGTTTTATGGCTGAATCTGTTCAGCTGGAAATAAATGAAGGTTGTGGGTTCTGCACAAGTCAACAAGTGTGACAGAAAGCTTTTGTGCAAATGTGCTGGAGGTGGTAGAGTTGGTTATTTACTGTCTGAACACAGAAACAAAAGGGACGACTAAGTTTTAAATAATTTTGAGGCTTGAAATGCTACATTGGAAATAAACTTAATATGTAGCTGTCCTCTTAAAATGAAGTATTTTTCAGATCCTCAGATAACATAAGTATAAAGTGTATATTGTGTGGGAAATTCAGTAAAACAAACCTTTTATTTAATGCTTACCGTTCCTTCAGCCAACGCAGAGATGACATTTCCAAGAGCAGACAGAGACTTATTGATGTTTTTAGCCTCATCCAGGACAGAACCAGCAGCTCCGGTCTTACTGACCTGGAATAGGAAAGGAGCAAACATTACACATGATAAGCATGAGACAAAAAGGCAGAAACAATAAAAGTACAATAAAAAGTACAATAAAAAAAGGCATCTCCATAACTCAAATGTGATGATACAAAGACAGATGTTGCGTAAAGCCACAAGGTTGTGTACTAAGCCCTCTCCTGTACTCACTGTGCACATACAACTGTACACCAGCTCATCTCTCCAACTGCATCATTAAATTTGCTCATGATACCACCGTGGTCGGGCTCATCTCAGGACGAGATGAGTCAGCCTACATAGATGAGGTGGTGAAACTGGAAGCGTGTTGTTCAGAGAACAACCTCACACTGAATGTCACTAAAACCAAAGAACTCATTATGGACTTCCGAAAAAACAGAGCAGACCTGACCCCCTTCATCATTAATGGAGAGCGTGTGGAAAGAGTCCATTCATTCAAGCTTCTGGGCATCCACATCTCAGAGGCTCTCTCCTGGGCTACAAACACCACAGCAGTGGTGAAGAAGGCCCAGCAGTGAATCCACTTCCTGAGAGGACTCAGGAGAACCTGAAGGAGAAGCTGCTGGTGTCCTTCTACCGAGCCACTGTTGAGAGCATCCTGGCGTACTGCATTACAGCATGGTATGCTGGATGCACAGCAGCAGACAGGAGAGCACTGCAGAGGGTGATTAACACGGCCCAGAAGATCACCGTTTGCCCCCTGCCCTCCCTGGACCACATTGCCAGCTCTCGTTACCTCAGAGCCACAAACATAGTCAAGGACCCACTGAACTCGAACAAATCAACAATAAATAGAACACACCCAGTAAAATATCAATACAATTGTAATCCATCACACACGTGAAGTAGACTGTAACATAAGTGCAATTCCACTATGACACTTGAACTTATAAGGTGCAATACAATAGTCTTATGTGCAATATATTACCAATAGTTAATATCAGTCAAACATTTTTATCTTATCTAAGTACTTAACATGTTTTATTTTGAGTATTTTTATTCTCTATTTATTCCCTTTCTTTGTCTTCCAATTTTTTATATTTAATATCTGTGATATATTTATTTTTTAATGCAAATCACCAAAAGGATCAGCACCCCTAGTCTGGCTGTATGCTCTGGGTTAAAATGACAATAAAGGCTTTCTGATTCTGATTTTGATTACTCATGAGTCATTGTGTTAAAGCAGCTGGACTGTTACTCATTTTCAAGCAATCTGTTCCTACCTTCTCACTGCCAGCCAGATCCACCAGGTAGAGTTTTCCACACAGCTTCTGCTCAGTCTCCACGTGCTCCTGTTTGATGTTGATCAGGAAGATGCTGTGGCTGCGAGAGCTGTGCTCATTCATGTCTACACAAAGACATGAGCGACAAAACAGTCAGAGAAGTAATACTGATATGAATTAATAAACTGTTTATCAAACTTTAAACTAAGAATACTTAGTAAATAGTTAGTATTTACTAAGTACTTACTAATATTTGTATTTACTACTTAGTAGTAAATACAAACTTAAACTTCAAACAGAACACAGTTGGACACCTGACTTAAGGGGCATGTGGGAGACTTCTGAAAAATAGTAAACCTCCTTGATCTTATTACACACCAAAACAACTCCAGCAAAACAAAAAAAAACAAAAAAAAAAGGTTTTAAACTGAGATTCAGGGCCAGACTACGTCTTTCATAACCCAGTGTCTATTTTTCTAACCTTCTTTATCCTCAATTTGACTTAATTTTCAAAACCTTTTCAACTCAAGCCTAATCTTGTTATAAATTTTCTGCTAAATTTCGCTTTACTTAGAAAAAAAAGAAAAAAGAAATACACAGAATCTCAGTTCCTGATTTCTCTTTACAAAATGTCCTCATGTTCTACAGTCCTGATCATCCCTTCTCATTGACCCTTTTTTTACCCTTTAGATTCAGTACTCAGTAAATTTCTACAAATAAAAGTAAATAACAGCATCATAACAATGAGCAAGTGATAGGACGATACAGATACAGTTTATAAGTGCAGGTATACCAAGTTTTTGGCAACAAAAATCAAGAATCACAATGCCTGCGTCTATTCAATGAATATTCAGCAGCCTCCCGTTTAAACATGATTGATGTTGTAAACTTTTTGCACAAGAGAACATCATAATTAGATCATTATGTGATCCTAGAAGATTACTTGAAATCAAAGATTAAACATTATCTAACTAAAACTCCTTCTTTAATACAGCCGGTAATTATTTGACTTTACACTGGCTTCCTGACTGTCAAAGAATTGACTTCAAAATCCTGCTGTTAGTTTACAAAGCACCGAATGTTTTAGGGACAAAATACATTCAGGGTCTTCTGGTTTGTTATGAACCCACCAGATCTGTCAGGTCATCAGGATCACGTCTACTATCTGTTCCCAGAGTCAGAACTAAGCTTGTTTTTAATACTTCTTAATGCTTTTTCTGCACCCCGCTGTAATGCCTCTAATGCTTCATGTAAAGCACCTTGACTGATCCCTTTAGTAAGGTGCCTGCTTGCTTGAATGATAAATAGGTCAGTGGTTAAATGACAAAAACAAGACAAAACAAAAAAAACAAAACATACATTTCTCTGAAAATGAGGAAAGCAGCTGATGAAAAACCACTTTCTGTCTATACACACACAGTGTGTGTATATATGAATAGCTGGGCTTGCAAAAATGTGTCTCTGGGGGTTTGATAAAACTTGTTCCATATATTTTTATAAACCAAACAAGCTGATACTGCAGCAGAATGATGCAACAATTTCACAGTGTGCAAATAATAGCCTGCTAAATTGTTCCCTTGATGGGACCTCCTCTCAGGCAGAAAGTTCAGGTTTCTCTGCAGATGATATCAGAGGGCATCGTCTGCAGAGTGGAGCGCCATTAGACTGCTATAAGCACATCATTCTGCAGCAGAATGAGTCAGCAGGCATTGACTGGAATTAGACAACACTGTGCTGTTCAGGAACGCAGCTTTCAGCAAATCTGCTTCGCCGCTGCTGGCATGAATTGCAAAAAATGTAGTTATCAAACTGTCATATTTAAAGGACAATTTCTTCTTTACTGAGCAAACCAACCTCTGCAATTACTAAAGTATCTTCTATAAGAGATGCGATCTATCTAATTAGTATTGTTGAAAAATTTGCCTTGGCATCCAATTAACATGAAAGAGGCATCCATCAGCTCCACAAGTATCAGAAATTTATTCACTACAGAGTCCTTCTAGCACATTTTTCATAGCTTTAGTTAAGATTGTAACACAATGGTAAAATCACTCCTTGTGATGATTTTGCAAGCGCTGAGGGACTATGAATGCTCAGCCACAGCACAATTTGGGTCAGTCTGCATTTTAATGGCCTGCCTGGTAAGAGACTGCTCTTAGCTGAGTTTTTAGGAAGACTGTTTGTAAACACTGTATGACAGCATTACACATCAGACAATCTGAGCTTTAGCTTTTATGATGCCAATATAAAGTTGTAGCTCACTCAATGTAATACCACTGATTTAGTGTTGATGTCTGCATGCATAGAATTTATTTTTCATGAACGTATAGTTTTCATTGAAATCGGCTAAATCAAAACAACTTTTATCATTAACAAAATCCTTTAGATATGTTTCTGCCTTTCGTAAGCTGACAGACTGTTCTCAGTTGTGCACTTTTCATTATCAGCTCTAATGATGTTTTAATGGAAAACTTATATCTAGATGTTTTATATATTTGTGTTTGACAACTCGTCACAACTGCATATCATATACTTTTAAAAAGCTAAGTATTCAGTGATCTCTCATTTTAAAATGTAAAGAATAGAAAGATTTTTGTGACTGTGTGTTTTTCTCCCATTTATTTCCGATTGGTCCATTTAATCTACTTGAAATTGAATCCATGAAAAATCTATATTCTCAAAAAAGGTGACTGCCGTGACTCATGAACTCCCACTAAAAAAAACAGGATTTTAATGTATGAGTCATTATATATGAAGATATAGTGAGAAATGTACATTTTACCCTGATGTGATATGTTGAATGAAATAAATACGCTACTTTATAGAGGTTTGTATTAGTTAGTCTTTTGTTAAGAACAATAAGGATTCACAACATCCTAGTTTTACATATTACAAATGATAAAGCTTCTTCAGTTGCATTAACTATCTATTTGCAATTACAAAAAAATATGTTGAAAGATTACTTCGGTTATCCCTACTTCATCTGTGCTTCTTACATTGAGGGTCATTTGGATTAGGAAATATGTTAGCAGTCAGCCTCATTTATCTTGATAATTTGATTATATGAAAAAATCTCCAAAGCTGGAGAACAGATGATTAACAATTTCCCACAACAAAGGAAAACTGAAATCCTTTGCTTTGTAGAAGAAGCCCAAATCAAAAGACTTTAATTTTACATTAGGACAAGCAAACATATCACAGAGTAACAGAAATAACCAACACCAAAACAGAAATGTCTGTGCAGGTCTAGATTTACTTCAGTAAAGCAGAATCCCAAAGCTCATCTTGTTGTGCTTTTTTTTTTTTTTATTTAGTCATCTTTCAATTTAATCACAGTGAGTCAGCACAAAGCTCTCAAAAACCACATGAATAAATAAATCTACTGTACTGGTTGTTTTTATTTATTCTTTTTTTTCAAATCAATTTTTTTGAAAAATCTCTGTTATAATATCACATCCATCCCAACTATAGTCGTTAAAACTTACTCACTGATACCAAAGTTGTGCAAGGCTGGCAAGCACATCACAAAACTAAATAATAATAATCTAATTTAATCAAGCAAATGCAAAGTTTTCATGAGGAAGTAAATTTTGAGCTATAATGTAAAACTATCACCATGACTTGGAAACCTGCAGTATTGGAGCCATCAGACACATTAACAAACTGGAGCACAGGGAAGCAACTCAGCTGAACTCGAGCTAACACCAAGTGCAGGAACAACAGGAATGATTTGGAGGTTTTCTAACAACAGTGAAAGCACACTGGTACCAGTTTGCTAAAATCCTGGCTGTTTCAGACCGACTTATTGGGAAAACAACAAACAACAATCTGTTATGTCCGTTACTAGGAAGGATTCTACTGAAATAATAACTTGAGATGTTGTTCTGCTTTATTATTTTCTCCCGCTCCACTTTATTCCTGCCAATCACAACCAACATCGTCTGTCTGGATCCTCTTTTATTAGAACAAATGGAGATTTGAAATTAGGGTAAAGAGTAGATTGCATAAGATATAATGATAAGCTACATGTGCTCAGCTATCAATTCATGCATCAGTAACAAGCTGCAAGAGCTAATATTGGCAACAGTGAAAAAACTGGAGCTTGCGCTCTGATGTGGAGGATAAGCCGCCTTAAACTCTTCATCCACAAGAAGATATAAAAACAAAAGGTTACGCAGTAAGAATGTGACTTTTGGGCTGTATTATTAGGTATACCACATTATTATATCAATATTTGTTATGAATTGTAACATCTATGTTTTTTGATTGCATGTTTGTCATGTGATGTACAATTAACACTCAAAGATAGAAACTCACTGGTCACAGCAACATGGCGGTTGGATTTGCCCTCATCAATCACATCCATGACTTCATCGGGGCTGGAGACAAAGCGCTCAGTGCATCCCTGAGGGAAGGATGGAAAAGAAGAATATGAGAAAGAGATAATACTACTAAACATAATGTATCTCATGTTAAGATTTTCATCCAAAAGGAAAGTAATTGCAGTATTAAACATTTCTTCCACAAACCTTGACATACGGCACCCTGTTCTTATCCTCATGGACAGACAAGTTGGTCTTTGTAACTAAAGAAAATGAGAAACATCAAAAAGATGTAGTATTGAAGGATAAAGTCCAAAACATGAACCATGTATACTGGTGCTTCATTAGTTTGTATATTACAGTGGTAAATCAAATAATGTATGTGTGTTTAGCACTAACCATCCAGGAGATCCCGGATTTTGTCCATGTAGATTTCAAAGTAGGAAACCTGAAAGAGGACAGCAATAAATGAATAAATATTCCCTCCCCCCTTTTCCTTGAAGCAGAGTGACATGTCTGCAGATACATGGAACACATGGGGAAAAGGGCCATTTCACTTAAAATCCCAACATAATGGAACATTTAAAAAAACAAAAAAGACATAATACAACCCATCAACCCATGTAACTCATCACATATGATACCTTGATGTGGAATTCAAGGTTTTCATCCATGGCAAAGATATGGTTGAAAATATCTTCAGCGATGCGGGGAATGATGCCCATCTGGTGAGGGTCATGCAGCTTACCCTGCAACAGGATTTTACAGATAGAAAGTATAATTTGGTTTAATAGCTATCCAGAGTAGAAGGGTAATGTAATCCTTAATGCAATAATGCCTTTAAAATCCCATAAAATATCCATTGAATCAATGCTAAAGATAGCAACAGCCTGATAGAAAAAGAGGAAATGTTATCCTTGTAAGGAAACAAAAAATATAGATTTAATAGTGTAAAGAAACCAAAAAGCTCAAACAGTTGGAGGAACAATAACTTTTTCATTAAGTTGTGGAGGAATGGTGTAATGTTAATACATTGTCCTGTGAAATTTGAACAAAGACCCTAAATGAATCCTTTCAAATGAGACAAAAAAGCCCCTGAAGCACAAAGAAACCTTCACATATACAGTTTTTCTGAAATGACTGGGTGGATAAAATGAAGTTCTGTTGTTGTGGAAACTGTACCTCCATGGTGTGAGTCTTCCCAGAGGAAGTTTGTCCATAAGCAAAGATGGTGCCATTGTATCCAGACAGCACATCTGTGGGGGAAAAAAAATAATAATAACTGTTTCCCAAACTACTCATATTAATTCAGAGTAGGCATTTTTGTATATTTATTGTACCTTTGACAATTTGCTTGGCGCAGGTATTGTAAACTTGCTCCTGGGTGGTGTTGGTTGGAAACACACGATCAAAAGCATAGGACCTCCCCTGTGAAGATGATGAACAACAAACTGTTAAAATACTATTTGAGAAAAAGGGTTACCTATCTGTACATTTTGATATATGTTTTTTACAATAGTAATTAAAATTCATGTATCATCCATAACATAATGACCACCCTGCTAGATGTAGATCCTCCTCATGCTGCCAGAAGAGCTCTGGCCAGACAGGACATGGACAAACAACACCTGAAGGGGCCTGAAGTGTGTGTAGTGTACTGGGTTGTTCAGGTTATGTGGTGTGTTCTTTGTGAACTAGGCTTGCTTTCCTCTGGTTTTGTGAGGAGTTTGTAGGCAGGGTGAGCATGTCAGACTTCCTAAGTTGTTGTGGGGTCGACTAAGTCTACTAAGATCTTTATCTTTAGTAGACTAAACTACTTTAACGCTGTCTTTACAGGAATCCCTAAAAAGTCCATCAGACAGCTGCAGTTAATCGAGTCGTCATTAAGACCAGGAAACTGGATCATATAACTCCAGATGTTTACACTGGCTTCCTGTTTGTCAAACTATTGATTTCCAAATCCTGCTGTTAGTTTACAAAGCACTGAATGGTTTAGGGCCAAAATACATTTAAGATCTTTTGGTTGGTTATCAAACAAAACCATATCCTTCAGGTCATCATTCAAGTCTGCTTTCAGTTCCCAGAGTCAGAACTAAACACAGAGAGGCAGCGTTCAGGTTTTATGCTCCTCACATGTGGAACAAACTCCCAGAAACCTGCAGCTCTACTGAAACTCTCAGCAGTTTTAAATCCGGGTTAAAAACTTTTCTATTTGCAGCCTTTTATCAAAACAAGTGATATTCAACTTTCATTTCTTGCATTCTATCCTATCTTTTCTTAAGTATTTTTCCCTTTTTTTCTTGTTTTTATTCCATTTCTTTTATTAATTTTAAAGGTTTGTTGTTTATGTACTTTTAAACGCTCCTTGAATTGTCTTGTGCATTAAATGTGTTATATAAATAAACCTGCCTTGCCTTACTAGTGTCCTGCAGGAGTAGGCTGCCACTGTAGGAAGTGTTTTTCAATCCTGCTCCCAGGGACTCCTGTCCTTCGTGTTTTAGGTGTTTCCAACTCCAGTACACCAAATTCAGAGTAATTCAACTGCTTGTCAAGTTTTTTGCAACCTTCTTATGAGCCATTCATTTGAGTCAGCTGTGATAAAGTATGGAAACCTCTAAAACATGCAGGGCAGGGGTCCCCGAGGACCAGGGTTGAGAAGCACTGTAGCTATACTGAGAGGAAGGTGAGACTGCTCAACAAAAATACTAAGGCTGGTAGAAAGTGACGATGCAAGTTTTCCCAGAAAAAAATTGCATTGTAGCTGATGAGCAACGCAACTTACTCTACCCATCGGTGGTTTCAGTGTTATGGCTCATTGGTGTCAAGGCAATATTAATTTTGAAATCTTTTGATTAACTCTTAGCATTGAGGGAATAGTTCAGGGAATAGTAATGGCCATCTATTGATACTAATCAGCACCTTGAGCAATCTATAGAAAAACATTTTTATAAAAGGCCACTGCTCATCGATGTACAGTTTGGAAAATGATGTCAGCTCTATGATGTGGTCTGTGACTAAAGAATAACTGACTCATCCTCTTATCCTAAACAAGATGTCTAAATGTGTCCTTTTTAATCTGCCTTTGGTAAAGATACTTATTCTAGTTCACCACAGAAACTATTGCTGTTATTGAATCAAAATCCCAGAAAACAGATTGCCATGATATGGATTCAAGGTCAGAACATGTTGTAATTTATGAAGATTGTAAAGCTTCTGGGTCAAATTCCTCATTTTTAATCTTGAACCGCATTCAACTAGACTGAAAATGAAATATTAACAGTACGGTAACTGTTTCTGGGGGTAACACTGCTTTTATATCCTTGACACTAAGTAAAACACTGAAAGAGGATAGCAGAGAGGGATACAGGTTTTATATGTTGTCTTCCTCTCCCAGACAGTCAGAGTCATATCTCATTCAGGATGTAGAAACCTCAAACAGTCAGCAAAGGTTATTAAAGTCCTTCTTTTTTTCATTACAAGCTTTATAGCTAAGGTGGGAGCAGTTATATAAAAACCAAGCCTTTTATATATCCTGTGAGGTTCTGTTAACCGACTTGTATGGAGTGCCTCCAGGTTTGGCTTGTCACGCCTAACAAGCTCCTATTACTACATCATTTGTGACCCAGAAGGTTGTGGATGCTGTACTTTCATCAGGATTTCTGTCAAATTAAAATACATTTCCAAAGCTTATTTTGTTCATATTCTAAGATTGTACACTTTTTTTTTTACCAAGACTTGTTAAAGCTGACATACAAAAAGAATTCATCTAAACTATAACCATAGCTTAGCCAAAGCTAAATACAGATATAACATGTCTGCAAAGCAGAACCTTTAATGCTTGATAATATTTATAATCTTGCAGAAAAGAGACAAAAATAAAAAATGAAACTGTGGGTTTAAAGGAAGTATGTGTTGGACTATTTCTAGGATGAACACAGAATGCTGGAGTGTCAGAGGATCTTCATAAATATTTGGTATGCTCCAGGCAGGTAAGTTTCCAATATTGTCAATCACACTCATTTGATAGCTTAACTCTGACAGCAAGGGTCCCAAAAATCTTAAACCATTCCAATAAAAGACAGATGTTAAAATGTATGTACAGTATAAAAAGTATGCCTTCTAATTTAACCCCTGAAGAAAGATCTAACACTATAAATTAGCACATTTTTATCAGAATTATTACCTATATTTTTAGTAAAAGAGCAGGTAATTGTAAAGTGGCATACTGATGAGACTCAGCCGACATACTGTAAGCATCAGTACTCTAACCCCTGAATGTCACAGTCCCATCTGATACAGAGGATACAATACACCATAATGTTAGCTGCTAGAACATGAGCTGTATTAAATGTCATTAGCAAATTGACTCATCTGCAGAACCCCCCCCCCCCCCCCCCCCCCCCCCC
>JAOXYM010000014.1:18575042-18598765 GCA_028567055.1 Leptatherina wallacei
CCCACCCCCCCCCCCCCCCCCCCCCCCATGTCAGAGTGATTTACCAAAGGGATGGGACCTCAAAGACGCAGATAAAAGAGATAAATGAGGACAAAAATGATTGGGATGAGAGTAAAGAATGCTGGAACAAATATGGAGAGAGAATCATCACAACAATACAGGAAATGGCATGAAATTCTGTCTCTGAAAGGGAGACAGACAGGTGGAGCCAGAGATAAGAGAAAGCACGTCAGGCAACGATGCATGAGCTCACTGAATGATTATTGATCTTCTCTTTAGGCAATTAGAGAGATCAGTTTCTGACTGTACTGCCCCACATTGTGCTGAGAGAGGAGAGAAAGGTCAAGATGAGATATCTGCATTATCACTGAAGACAGTTTTAACATTATTCATCCATCTCTAAGTTAATAATCTAAATATTCCACTCATTTTTAGCTGTCTTTATAATCCTAATGCACTCTGTTTTCTTGTTTGTCTAAATCCTTTTCAAACTTGAGATAGCCAAATTAAAACATCTAACGATGAAGACCTCCATTTATGTGAGCTTCATGTATTCATTTCTAGGTTTTAAAGTCAGGTTAGAGAGCTGTTTTTACAGGCTAATGAAATTAATTTATCAACCAATGACCTGTCATTTGGCCTCATTTATGGAAATATTCAAGTTTGCTTTGATCTTATATGTCTATGCAGCAAAACAGCAATTTTACCAAATCTTTTCTGTGTCACACTGAACTAACAAATTATTCTCTAATGTTTGACTTGTGTTAGAAACTCTGATGTGTGAATTATTCAGTGACAGAATTAGAATTAGTTTTGTGTTTAATATTTTTTCAAAATGAACTGAAAACATGCATTTCAATATCAATTTACTGAATTACTCACTGATTTGTAATCTCTTTGGATATGATTAAAACCAACCCAACAAGACTCCATCCTGTATAATTAGATGGGTCCCACCCTTCTTACCTGTCTCCAAATCTCAACATCTCAGTGCACTTCACTTCACCAGCACCAGTTTGCATGTGTTATTAATATCAGCTGAGTAATAACCCCACAGCAGAGAAGAGCTGAATAAAATCTTGTATCTTGATATCTTCAATGAAATAAGCCCCCATAATTCACTTTTGTTTACATTGGTTCAAATAGTGCCTTTTAGAGATTTGTGTGTTTATAAGGCCATACAAGCTTATGTGAAAATAAATACTTCAATGTGCAGTTTGAATATATTATCCAGACATTTAAAACTTTGTAATAAATGTTTTAAAATATTGAGCTGTCCTAGCTTCATATAATATCCAATACAGGCCCCAGTCAGCTGATGCTGAAGGCCAGAAGATACATTTTCATAATACAACCTATATGGAGTTAATTTTTGCTTTAAGATATTAAAGGATTAAAACCAGGTTGGGATGAAAGCTGTAATATTCATTTGTGCTACGTAATGTTTTCCTCCAAATCTACAACACAGCCAGATGGGTTATAGACTGGCTGATGATTTATTGATGAAGGGCCTGCGTGGCACAACAAAGCGGTTCCCTTTACTCACCCCGACAACGACAGTGTCGTCTCCTTGAAATTTGGGCAGAAACTGATCCCCTCGTACAATTTCCGACTGGTTCAGAGGACGAAAGCGACATAGCACTTTTATGTTGCACTCCGCTGGGGTATCGGCCATTGCGCAGATTCAAGGATGATGATGCTTTCTGCTGAGAGGAGAGATGCTGCTGGGGCTGGAGACGATCAGACGATGGTTGGGGCCTGATGTGACTTGTCAAACTAAACGACAGGAGATGTGCAAAAACTTCGTCCCTTTTCGTCGAGAGGATTCTGAAGACGGCGACAAGATTGGACGATTTAAGCTTGACAGAGTGAGACAAGGTGCAATTAATTCGTGCGCAGCTGGACGGTGCTTCTGTGTCGCAGTGAGGCAGACAGGCTTAATCGGATGCCAATTCGCAAAACAAACCACTACAAAATTAACATATTCGGCTCCTGATGTTGATAGTTTTCCTCCAGCTGGTTTATTAGGCGCTGTCTGTTTCTCGTGCGCTCCCTTTTTTCTTTCTTTCGTGGACGTCGGCGGATGCCCGTGTGGCCGGCTGAAGGTGAGATGCTGCTGGAAGGGCAGTGTGGTAAAGCTGCTGCTCATAGGCCTGATTTTGGTTGCAACAGCGCCCTCTATTGGTGTTTTTCAGAAGGGCGTGGTCTGCATCCATTTCTTTAAAGTGGTACCCACAGGCTCAGCATCATCACCAATCAGACTTCCTCAGAGGCGGAAGCCAAAGCACAACCATGTAACATTACAACCGAAATGAGTTAATAAAAACCTTACTTATTTCTAGAAATCATCACAGAGCCACTCTTAGGCCCTTTTCTGATGCCTTGCTGAATTTCTTTTGAAGGCAATGGAGGTTATTCATCTCACCTTATAAAAGCATTAGCCAACATTGTTTAATGAGGCAAGGTGATGCAGCACAATGTCAAGACTGTAAACATACTTCCCTGCCTCTTTAAATAATTTTACCATCCTGTAAATAATGAGGAAAACATTTTTTCTACTAAAAATGTTTTGAAAACTACTTGGATGTTTGTCTTTTGGCATTTGTGCCAGTGAGCATAACTTAAAAATGATGCAACAGACTCTAGTTTGAAGACATGAATTAAATAAGATGTAAAATGATAAAATATTGTGCATCTAAAATATCCATAGTTCACTCATTATCTTTAAATACAGTATTTCAATGCCAGTAAATTGCATCATCAATTTCTTGTGCATTCAGAACAGAAATCAACACAACACAGGTTGCATTTTGTGTAAATAGTTTAATATTAAATAAAAAATGACTCCCATATAAAAAAGAAAGCTACAGTCCACAATTAAATCGTCTTTTTGAACATAAGTATTGAAAGCAAAGGGGTAGAATGAGAAAAAAAATAATTACAATTCCAAGAAAAATTCACAATTGTTTTCTCTCGTCTCTCTCCGACAATATAAAATCAAACACATTAACTGTACATATATACAAATTTCCAAGTGTAGAAATTGCATAATCTGCTTTCTTTTTTCAATTTTCATCATTTCATGTTTTAATCTTAAATACAGCTAGAGATGCCAGTACTCCTGGGGCAGGGCAGTGAGTGGAAAAGAGCTCAAACAGTGATATGAGGAGACAGAGGGAGGATATCACTCCAAATCCACAATAACACAGGGACTCCACAGATCCACATAAGACATCATCACTCTGTGTGTACAAGTATCCCCACCATCCATTCCACCAACCAACAGCACATACAGTACTCGCTTAAAACTCAGGGTTCCTGCAAATGTTCTGATTCAAAATCAGATACTTTCTCTCGATTTCATGTTGTGGCTGGAGAGTGAGGAGTATGGGGGTAGGTCTTCTTTTTCAATAGTTTCCATCACACCATAGCAACACATTACTCTTCACAGAGACAAATAACACAGTTTGTGAAATGTAACTGGGTTGCCGAACTGCGACAAATGGTGCTCCAAAATTGTTTGGATCTCAAATTTAGTCACTTAAGGATTTTACAGACCTGTTTTAAACCCTGGAATATTGTAACATGAGTCAAAGGGTTATACAAAAGGACTTCAAGTTTATGTTTTTCTAAAGACTAGTAAAAAAACATCTCACAAGACATGAGGAATCATATCCAATGAAAAACTTATTTTTCTGTATGATTAGTTGTTGATGTAAACTGCCAAAGAAACCTGATTGTATAAACCAGATTTCCTTGGCTTGTCCAATTTTGAGGTTATTTCATACTTAAATAAAAATAAAAACATGTCTTCTCCTCATACCTTCTTTCAGCACTTTCTGAAAACCTTACAAATGTCTTTGAAATACAACCATTGTCTCCACAGTACAACAGCAAAGACACCGAGTTCTCCTTTTACAAAAGAAAAAAAAAAAGACAGTCAGACAATAGGGGCTCAGCAACAGCACTGTTGTCCAACACACACTCAAACACACTAAAGGACACTCCCACCCCAAAAAAAAAAGTTCAGACACACTTTCAACAGAGAGCATCGTTCAAGTAGACGGGCTTTATCCTGACTCACAGTAACACAATGAGAGGAAAACAGTACTTGTTTGTTATTCTTATGTTTTTCATTGATATAATTCTAACACCAACTTAATTGAAAGATCTTTGATCACAATTTCCAGACATTATTTTGTGACCTAAGAAAACCTAGTGAAAAAGTATCCACAAAAAATCTCTTCTTTTTTTCCACTTCTTTTTTAAAAATAAATTCATCAGACTATCATTCTCCTATGCTTTTATTTCTCCACAGTGGCTGCCACGTTGACATAACAACAGCATTATATTAGTGCAGTTGATTTTCTTTACGAGGTCTAAACAGTAGTGATGAGAGTGGAGGAATTGAGTACAGAGAGGTGTCCGGCCACCAACCCTCCACCAATCACTGCCTCTGAGACCTGGTGCCTCGTCGCCGCCTGCCGCGCACTGACCTCTCAGGCTTCAGGAGTGCCGTCTGCAACAAGAGAGAGAACTTACAGTCACATGACGCTCATCTTTTCCCACAGCAGTCAGAAATGTACACTCATTCTCAGATACCCACATGAAGCAAAAACATTCCTCCTCTAAACCTTAAAATAGACTGTGGTTATTGGTATTTGGAAGATTAAAAAAACAAAACATAAAACAAACAAAAAAACCTCACGACCAAAATTCAAAAGGCACAGGGGTTTCAGCTTTCAACCCAACATAGATAGTTGCTCGGAAGAAACTGAAATTTGAGGATATACAATTTTAGAACTGTTCAGCTCAATCAGCTGATGTTACTTTCAATTCCATTTTTTCAAGCTACACCGTGATGGTTGTTGTTTCTATACTGCATTTCTCCAAGCTTCCTATATAAACAATTCTTACACTAAAAATATGCCAAGTCGGAACCCAGGACTGTTTTCTGCCAATCACATATAAAGTATATATCAAATTGGATATATGTCTTAAAATATCCATCAACTAACTTGAATTAGTCAATTAAAAAAATAATAAAAATCATTGATGCATTTTGTTTTAATACTAATTTAGCTTACCACAAAAACATAGTATAATAGCGGCATTAGTAATTCAGCATATCAGCAGTGTAGGGACATAAATTCATACTGATATTTCATTAGGTATAAAAATCTGACAATGTTTATTTATACAGATATTATCCGACACATAAATCCACTGATTGGCTTAATTCTTTATATGTGTGTTGTTTGGGAATTACATCTGTTGGGCTTCTGGGTTGACAATAAAGACTACAGACACAAGTCAAAGGAGCTCCCCACTCAATTTTATTGCGAACTGATAAAACTCAAAGTCTTAGTGAAATTCAGTAGGAATTAGTTTACTTTGATTAGCTGTAACTGAAACGTGAGTTACGCTGACAAACATTTTTGATTTACTCATTTTCTCTGAGGGGAGATCTCAGAGAAGAGACGGGACGAAGACGATGCCGGACCGTCTTGCTGCAGATGAGACAACTATCAAAGCCAAAACGCCACTCTGTTCGACCGTGTGGAGGACATGGAAAACAGATCGCGCAGATCTCATTTCCACATTTTGAATATACCTGAAGGAAGTGAAGATGTAAGGATCCCACCACTTTCATATCAGAGCTGCTAAAGGATGTTATGGGTCCGGATGTTTTCAAATCTCTGCCACACCTAGACAGAACATACCGTACTCTCTGACCTAAACCTGCACCAGGTAAACCAGCAAATCTCCCCAGACCTGACAATGGCTCTTGCTAGAAGAAGGGCTGCGTTTAATACCATGAAGGGCGCCTTATATCACGAAGATGTAGACTTCTGTCTGCTGAACCCGATTCAACTGAAGGTAATGTTTTAAAGGAGAAAGCCACATGTTCAACTCTCCGGAGGACACCATGGCTTTCTACGAGCAACAAGTCACCACCTGATTCATCCAGCTACATTCCATCATGCGTGTCTGCAACATCAGTACCCGGGCCAAGTGAAGGATTTGATCTGTTGAAGATAATAATACGACTGGCCATGCTAATAAGATCCAGAATAATTGTGAGACAATGGAAAACAGTCACTCCATCATCTTTTGAGCACTGGATGGAACTGATGTCTAACATAGCAGGATATGAGGAAACTACATCCAGACTGTCAAGAAGACAAGACTCATTCCACAAAACACGGAGACCCTTGCTGGATTACATCAGCAAATCCTGATTACTGTTGCTCCTGTTTAGTATGTCCAGCCCACAATGTGTCATCAAATGCAGCCCAAGTCTAATTGCAATTGTATGTGTAAGTTTATCTTTGTGTATTACCTTAAGGTCATCATCCCTCTTACAGTGTATTGCCCAGAATAACATGTGGTGAACATTATCTTGTACC
The DNA here is from genome assembly GCA_028567055.1 of Leptatherina wallacei. Lineage (NCBI taxonomy): Eukaryota > Metazoa > Chordata > Actinopteri > Atheriniformes > Atherinidae > Leptatherina > Leptatherina wallacei. The sequence continues at coordinate 18,581,453 of JAOXYM010000014.1, forward strand.
ACCTGCTTTAGTTAGCTGAAGGAGGAGATATATGGGGTTGGAGGACCAATATTATATTCAAAATTTTCAGAAAACGTCCTACAAATGAGCTTCAACTTTTTGCATTGTTTTGTAAATAGTTTTGACACAAAAATAGAAATAAATAAAAATTTAAAAGAGAACTTTCATCTATTGAATTTTCTGAAAAGGAAACAAATGAGTGGTTCATTGTCATGAGACCTGTCTTTTTTCCTGTTTAAATCAACTGCACAGACGTATTTTAGCTTTTAGCTAAAATATTAGCAGGTTCTCTGTCAGTAGTGCCCTGCAATTGTTGCAACAACAAAGGCCAACATGAGTATTAAGTATTATACATATGGTTGAGTATTAAGTCAATTAGAATATTTGTATGGCTGCACGATTTTGGGAAAAAATGCTTTTGAAAAACTTATAAAATATCAATATCACAATATTAAACAATATAGGAATTTTCACTAGATTACTTGAAGAGATTTATATGAAAAAAAATAGTTATCAACAATTTAAACACCAGAGAAGAAGCCCCACTATCCTGTAGGACAAAGGTGCTAGGTGATCTATACGGTCCACATTGGCCATCTTAATTTTGCATGTTATCAAGCCATCTTTTATGAAGAGATAAAAGAAAAATCTGATCTCATTGCTGAGACACGTTGACTAAAACCACAAATGTGAAGGTCTTGGGGGCGAGAGAAAACTTAAAACAAAGGTGATCAACAACCAGTACTGCTAATATTTAAAACAATACATCTCTATGACAAAGATAAGGGAGCTGTGTCTTACTGTAGCCTTGGTTTCCTCTAGTGCTGTAGCATCCATGTCTCTGAAGTCTTCTAACACATTCTGTAGCCTAATGAAGTAAGAAACATATTCATAGTCAATAATACTGTTTAATCAAATATGTCTGGAGTCTGAGGTTGTGAAACATCAGTGATGTTCAGTTTGGTGAAAGATTTTTACATCAAAGTGATTCCCGGTTCAGATTGTCCAGAGCATGTCTGAGAAATTAACCGTTGAGAAGGCTGCTTACGTTTGTTTTCTTTTCCTCCCTCTTCTGGCTCCTCCTGCTGGTCCTGCTTGATCCTTAGGAAGTAAAGCCATAAATTACAGACCCACTCCTTTATATAAAACATTGCCTCTTAAAACAGTTGACCCAGGCACTCACCAGTAACTGTCTGCTGTGCAGCAATGTCTCTGTTTCCTCACTGGGCCTCCTGCTGCATCCATCTCCAGGACTGAGGTATCCTGCATGGGGAAGATTCCCCTGCCTGTCCACCCCTGCCTCCACAAAGGGACACACAGCAGCAGCAGAACCAGTACAGTCTGTCTTTGCCTCCTCCAAGTATATAGGTGGCAAAGGAGGCTCTAGGTGGGTGTGTCCCTCTGTAACTGGTTTTTGTTGTAAGGGTGACGTAAGCCCATCCTCTGTAGGTTTGGGAGTCCCCTGAGCAGGGGAATGGGCTGCTGCTTCCAAGCTGAGTCTAGACAAGTCAGGGTTGCGGAGGGAACAAGCTCGACGTGGGCTCAGGGAGACTGGAGCATTTGCCTGGGGCAGAGTTGGAATAGTAGTGGATGGGGTATGGTGCTCCATGGGGAAAGAAACTGGCGGTAAGGCACAGAAGGGTGAAGAAGGGTCCGATGGCCCCAGCTGGGCCCCATCTTCCTGCTCTTTAGCACTGACTTGAAGAAACGAGGTATAAATGGTGTCCATGAAAGAAGTGTAAGGATCAATGACAGACTTGCCCTCAGATCCTCTGTTAGTGGGTGGAGTGGATTCTTGGGTAGGAGATGGAGCTAGAGCTGGAAAAGGACTTGGGACTACTTCAGGAGCAACTTCACTAGATGGGATGTCTTCCTGTGACGCAGGGCTTTGTGCTTCCTGTAATGACTCTGGCTTTTCTCCATCTGAAGGTGGTGCAAGATTTAGCTAGAGAAAAGGAAAAAGTATTTATATGTTCAGTAACAAAAATTTGAAAAAAAGGAGTACGCTACAGGAATGATGAGTTTTATACAGAGTAGACGCCAGCTTCCTACCTGTATGTTGTTGAGTAGGTTGATAGCGCCATCAGGGCCTTGAAGGAGAGACATACCCAAAGCAGAAGCCTGGACTGGAGATAGGAGAATAGAACCTGCACCAATTCCTAACATGCTATGAAGGCCAGGGAGATCTCCTATAAAACACAAAGGCCATGAATACACTGATACACTGGATTACTGCAGAAGAATACTTGCAATACTTAAATATGTACAATTTAAACTCTGAATACAATAAATGTTATCTTAAGAAAAAGGCATTTTAAAAAGGTGGAAACGAACTTACCTAATATAGAAGGGTTAAGCAAAGTGGGTAGTAACTGCTGAAGTATGGGGTTGTCCTTGCCTTGTATAGATACAGGGATGAGGGTGTCAACACCAGCATCACTGGATACCTGTAGTATAGAGCAGAGTAGAGGACACAAGGAGTTTTTATACTTCTAGCCAAACAAGAAAAAAACATCTTGGGCAGAAAACTACAGCCATGTAAGACTGAATCTACATATTCTAAATGCAAAATAAAAACTGAGTTTGCAGCATCAGGTCAAAAATAATCTGAGGAAGGTTACATTTAAAATAGTTTAGCGGGAAACATCTTGATAGCACAGGATTATAGTTATCGGGATTTTGAGGAATTAAAGAAACTAATGCAGAGAAAACAATGGAGCAGTTAAGGAAGAGATATCACAGTTTTTTTCTGGGGAGATTATGATTAGCTCAGAGGAAAAGAGGAAAGAGGTACGGGAGACAGGAAGCCTACCTGAGGTTGGGTATGTTGGGTTTGCTGTGCAGGAGCTAACTGGGTGTTGGGAGGAGGGTGGAGCTCAGCAGAGCTCAGGGCAGCAGTGAGCAAGGCAGGGCAGAGGGGCAGGAAAGCTGCAGGGGGAGGAGGAAGAGTGGCGGGAAGAAGCAGAGACTGTAGGGCTTGGAGAGGGCCCTCAGCTCCTGCAGTAATGGGAAGAAGACCCTGGGCGATTTCTAAGAGCCCTGGGCCGGTGAGGTTGGATGGATCCAGGAGGCCAGGGGTCTTATCCAGAGTAAGGCCCTCCAAAGTAGTAGGGATCTGTTGTGACTGAGGAATAGGAACTTCCAAGCTGACTTGACCAAGCGAAGACAGAGGTAACAGTGAGGCATGATGTTGCCCAATTAACACAGAGGCCATAAGCAAAGACTGAAGACTTGGTTTTTCTGTTAAATCAGGTTCCTGTCCTGCAGAGGACGGAAGCAGATTCAACAGACCCAAAAGGTTCAGGGGCAGCTCCCCTTGAGCACTACTCAGCAAGGGCAACAAGGGAAATAGAGGATTGTTGTTAATCTGTTGCTTCTGTTGTTGATCTTGGTTTTGTTGCTGTGCGTCTTGTATCAGTAACTGTGGCTCTGACTGGTGCTGCTCTACAAGATTCTGTGGTGGTTGTGGTGTGACTGAGGCAGGAGGCATTGGTGCTTGTTGTCCTCCCAACCAAAGCCCCCCTAAGGGCAGTGAAGCCAAAACTGTGGGGTCCAGAAGAGATGGTAGACCTCCTGTGGATGAAAGCAGCTGAAGCAGCTGCTCTTGGTTCATGAAGGGGAAGGCCTCTGCCAGAGGTAAAGGAGCAGTTGAATCCCCCACAACTGAAGGGACATGATGACTGTGATTCTCTTCATGGTGTGACAAGACACTAATTGTGGGATTAGTGGCTGCTGGAGGTTTGGTCAGTGTTGACGCCTTAATCTCCAAATACCCAGGCTCCTCAGGTCCTATGGAAAGACATCAATCATTTACTTCTCCATCACCCATTAAACAAATGTTCTAGAAGGTATTTAGTTAAAAGGTAGTTGTGTTTAATGGTAAATGACTGCAGTGGGAACAGTTAACTGTAAAACAACATTTAATTCACAATCAATTTAACCTGGACTCTCACTGATTCAGAGCATCAACCATGAAGTGAGCTGTGACGAGAAAAATATCTACTCTTTCGTCCTGAGAAAGGCTTACTGTTATCTATAAACCCTCATATAAATGAAGAGCTCAGGCATTAGAGAACAGTGCGAACAGTTCAGCTGTGTTGTTTTAAGCGGTGTGCTTTTTTCTTTTTCAGCCATTGTATTTATAAGTGATTGTATATAATTATATAGCATTGTGTTTTATGTACAAGCTAACAGGAGTTTGGACAGCAAAGTAAGAATTTAATTGCACAGAGAAACCTGTTTTCCCCTGTGGTATATGACAAATAAACACTTGGAACAAAGCACTACAAATCAATTTAGCTTGATATTTAAACAAAGGTTACAATTTCAACATATTCAAGATAAAAATACACTTTAGATTGAGGCTAATCCTTACCTGCTGTTTGAGTTTCTGGGGAAGACATCTCAACATCAGTGGCATGGTTGGAGGAGTTACCCTCCCCCTGGGTCACAGTGGAGGATGCTGCAAGAAGGGCCAGGACATGGTTGCTAAGATCCAGAGGCTTTGGAGAAGAGGGTATCCCTACAGAAATGCTGCCTTGAGAATGACTGAGGTCCGCAGACAAAGATGTGCTGTTACTACCACTCTCCACTGCCACAGTTCCCTGTGGAGAGGTTACCGGTAAAGATGCCTGGGAAACAGAGTCCATTGTAGGAATGTGATTATCAGTTGGTTGATGGAGCACGGTAAAAGGAGAACCTCTTTCAAGGGAACTTGATTTAGTGGACAGAGGGGGAGACTGTGACTGTAACGATGTGAAATGAGAAGAGGTGGGAAGGGAAGAAAGTGGGTGTTGGACCAAGGGCTGAGGATTAGTGTTATCTGTTCGACATAGGGTCGGAGTCTGCGGGTGCCTGTCATTAGAACTAGGGGCCGGAGAAGACGGTGACTGTTTATTAGTGTGTCCACCACCTTCAACAAACACAGTTCTGGTCTGAGCTAAGGCAGAGTTGGATGCTGTGGCAGCGGCCTGTGCATTCTGCACACTGAGCAGGTGTAATAGAGCAGACAGCGGCTGGGTTGGAGGATCCAAGCCAAGAAGTGTGGGTGTCAGACCTGTAGTGAAATCTAGTGCCTCATTTGGCCGAGGAGGCCTGGAAAGGTGTGCTGTTGGTCGAGGAGCGGGGAGTCTGAGCATCTGTGTGGGAAGGTTTTGATGATGGTTATCCAATGTGACAGTGCTCTGGTTCTGCACAGCTGAGGTAGAGGAGCATTGCGGGGAGGAGGGGAATGAAGAGGAGGAAAAGTTGATAACCGCAGCAGAATTAGTTTCTTCTGGAGGGGGCTTCCGTGAACCATTAGACAGCTGCTGAGTGTCTCTTAGCATGCTGAGGACTGTGGGAGATCGCCGTTGTCTCTTCCTGTGCAATGCACTGCGTTCTGCTGTGGGAGGCAGGTGAGGAGAGGAGGAAACCAGGGACTGGGCTAGAGTGTGGGATGAAGGGAAAAGAACAGCAGAAGCTGCTGGAAGGGAAGGATGGGGAAGCCTTGCAGAAGTGATGGAGGAGGGAGAGTGGCTGTTATGTAAAGTGCTGTTTGTTACCTTTTGTTGCTGTTGTGCCTCTTTCAAGACATCCAAAGAAGAGGGCAAGCTCCCTGTGTTGCTAGTCACATTTGAGCTTTGGCCCGGATTTATCTGGTTAGCCAGCTGAGCCTTGGCAGCTGCAGAGAGCAGGCTACTAGCAGGGAAAGAAGCTGGGTGTGGCAGCTTGCCCTGATGGCTATAGTGGTGGTTTAGCAATGGCCCCAGAGGTAAACTAGAGGACCCTGCAGAGTTCACCCCAAAACCTGGTGGCCCTGAACTGGCAGTTGGAGTCATGTGGCTCTTTGAGGGCTTTGAGGAACCAGCATGGGGGTTACTACTGCTTTGGTTGGTCAGTAAGGAGGGATTATTAGGGTTTAGGAGGTGGTGATTATTAGTGCTGCCGTTGCCTGAGTTCTTAAACTGCTCCAAGATGTCTTCCAGCTTGTACTTGGGGAAGTGGGGGCTGGGGTTTGGGGAACCACCAGGGACTGGGGAGTGTGGAGAGGAAGAAGCAGATTTCCTCCTCTGAGGGAAGCTACTTCCCATCAGTCCTCCTCCCTCTGCTGTTGAGCCTCCTCCATGCTCAGATATAGAGGAGGGAGAGGCTGATGGGTGGCGAGACCGCTGGTGAGGAGACATACACATGTTGTGGACAGAAGGAGAGAGTGAGGGAGATGGAGAAAGAGGAGGGGCTCCCACAATAACACCATGAGGATGATGTGTATGAGTCTGTGCTCCTCTTGCTCCTCCACCAAGGACCACTGGGGAAGAGGGAGGAGGTGATGATAGGGGTCCAAGCCGAGGAGAACTGGGAGTCTCTGGTGTTTTGGGTGTTCTTTGACCTTGACTGTTGTTCTGAGGTGTGGGCGTGCGGGGAGATCTCTGGGCAGTGCTGTGAGCTGGGAATGAGGAACTGGAGGAAGAGGCGGAAGATGATGGGAGAGGTGGATGATGAAGTCTTCTTAAAGCATCTAACGGATGGTGGGAGTTTGTGCCTGTGTGGAGCACAGGGGAGGAACCATTGTAAGGATAAATAAACTGGTGGGAGGATTTGGGGCTAACACAGGGGTTTGGGTGGAGATTGTTGTGGAGTCGAGCTGGAACTGGATGAAATTTTGGATAACAAATTCCATGTTCCTCTTCTTTATGCTCCACAGGTTCCCCTTTTGGATCTCGACTGTCCCCGCGACTCACATCTGAAAGTAGAGACACATGCACATATGTTCAGGTTATTTACATTTTTCTATAATCAGAAAAAGGCTATCATGTGAATTAGAAAGCAACCATTGAATGACAGTTCTGTCACAATTCAATGACCATTAATAGACATTCTAAGGAATCTGATCTATTCATAAGAGGAATTCATGAAGCCTCACTTGTGGACCAGGAACACACTGGGTCAGCAGTTATTCATGCACATATTGTACATTGTCATGAGGGCTGTATCCATCTATCCATTACTGTGGACTTGAGGAATGTTCAGGTGTTCTAAGTAATTTCAGCCTCTTGGAGAGATCATACACTTTCTAAACCCACACATAAAAACAGTGATAACATCCTCATTTTTCCCCCAGTGCTGTAAGGTGGAACAGTGCCAACTACATAACTACATCCACATCAGCGAGAGGAGATAAGGCATCAGGTAACGCCACAAAATTTTTGCCAAATGTCTTGTGTGGACAATCAAGAAGAAAAATCAATAGCTCTATTTGTTCAGTTCATAAACACATGCATCTTTAATTTTCCTCATTTTTACAAACCAGCCAAATGCTAAACAACAGCAGTCAAATTGGTAATCTTCCATCTTCTAGCCGACCTAAGAAAAAGTCTCTTAAAGGAAAAGTCATGCATCTTAAAATGAAAAACACTCAATTAGGCTGAATGTATAGAGATTCTTCCAAAAGTATTTTAAGGGGAATACTGTGTATCTATTTTACAACAAAGCAATGCATAAATATTATGAAGGTGAGTGCACACCTATTTTTTCTACTGTTCAAGGTGAATTTTGTCCATGAAGTCCTCTAAACAAAAAATCCGTCTGGGACAGAACATTTTAGTGCGCAGTACAGTGCAGCGGTTTCAGTTCGATCTGGCAGACACTTTTTTTCAAACCCACAACTGCCTGTTCCCACAGGAATCCTGTCTTCTCATGCAGATACCCAAATCCCTTTGCTTGTGTATTTTACAATCACAAACATCTTAAAAATGTTTCCAATTGAAACATTGTCTCGTCACTCGTCCCAGAGGAAAATGTAATATAATGGAGAAGAAATTAAAATGATTTGTAAATATTGCAGATTTGGCTACAATTTCTCAGATTTTAATCAAGACAATGTTTGGCATCTTGTAAATATATTGAAGTATGCCACTGCTTAGGACTGAGATTAAGGAAATACAGATTTTTTTAACTTTAAAACATCTTTGACTTGTTGTTTCATCACCAAAGTATTCATCAGTACTAGATTTGTTAGATAATATCAGAAACGACACCAGTACAATTGTACATAGTCTTATAAATAGTGTGTGTCTGTACTTTAAATTTTACCTGGATGATGAAAGTTGGCAAATGGAAGCTGTGAGGCCTGCATACTCCGACAGAGAGCAGCCATCGCCACCACTTTCCTGCGGTGATTACACAGTTTGGTCATGTCCTGCTCCGTTTTACCCAATGGCTGACTGTGCAGTTCCACCCTAACACACACATTAAAGTTGAAAACCTGAATAACACAAGATGAAAGAGGATTAGACACAATTCAGAAAGAGCATCACATGTAACATTTCATCAAATTTTTCACACCTGTATAGACTAATCCGCGGTAACACCGGAAGTAGACTGTCTGCCATCTATGCAGTTCCTCCCCTAATGAACTCTAATGAGAATCGGGTCTTTTTCTGCCTGAAAATGCTTATTTCTTCACACTATCAAGGAAATCGGGGAGGACGTGCGTTTGTTGGTTACTATAACAGCAGAGGAAAACTTCTGTTGTGGAAAAAAACTAAATGCAAACAACATAGACTTTTTAATTCATGAAGATTGCTCCTGTCTGAGACCGCTGGGTTCACACTGATTTCATGCTGAAGACAGGGATGTTGGACAGAAAAGGGTTGAAACTATTAATGGAAAGGATTTTACTCCCACCAACAACAGCTCAGTAAATTTCAATGAAAAGTTTTCAGTCTGATGCAAACCCTGCGTTTCCATGCTGCTGTCACGCTGAACATGGATCAACAAGTCATGTTTATTATGCTAGTTGTTGCTACGAGACGCAGTGCTGTCCTGTTACACAGAGTAGATGACTAAAGTGGGAGATATTGTGAAGTATTACAAAGTGTAAACCTGCAACACAAGAAAAAAAAACATGTGGACAGTTCTTGTCTCATAGAGGATTGTAAAAGCGTGAAATGAGCGTGCTTGGTTTTATTATGAGAAGTTGTATTTTATGCTGGGTTGAGGAGGGATTTTGCTGTCACACTTCGGATGATCGTGCAGTCATCATGTTGATGTTAGAGCCTCAAATCAGACACGCTGGGAACTTCATTCTCTCGTGGTTCATATAAATAATCATATTCTGGTTTTCAGAAGATCGTATGAAACTGGCGTATCCACTGGTGCATTAATCCAGAGAAACACACACACACACACACACACACACACACACACACACACGGACACAGCGTTGCTGCAGGTGGTCGCAGGTGACGTTCAGAGCCGCTCTGTTGCTTAACCTGGAGTTTCATCACAAGTTAAATGATTGATTAAATAATCTTTAATGCCGTTTAAAAAAATCTGATAAATATTTTATCTGTAGAGATTGACTACAACTAACGATCTAGCTTGTACAGCAAGGTATTACAGTGCTGAGATGGGGAGGAATCGAGCTGACTTTTTTGGTGTTTCTACTTTCTCTATTCTGGTTATTGTTCAACCGACGCTTACTTTATATGAAAAAATAAAATAACTTAAAGACTGGCAGATCAGATTTATTCATTAGTAACCGTGGGCCACTGTCTAACGTTGTCAGTCCAGATATTCTTCCTGCTGTCAGTGTCAGCAGACGGCAGCAAATGCCTGTTGGTCACCGCAAAGATGGCGGCGCTGCACATACAAAACGGCCGGCGGATTAGTCTATACACACTGACTGAAAAAGAGAAATCAGTTAAACTACCCCCACACATTGGTCAAGTGAGTCTGAAGGTGATAAAAAAGGGCTCTATCATGTTCTTTAATTATGTGCATATAAATAAAAGCAAATTTGTCAAAAAAAGTGTCCTATTTGTGGACTATGAATCTAGAAGTTGGAATGTTTTAATGTTAATGAACTCAAGAGTGAAACAAAGTATCACTGAGCTCATCAAGCTTTTAAACTCAGACTGGCAAAGATGGGATAGGAGCCCCTTTCGGGTCCTCTCTCCATGCTCCATCAGATCAGAGTATAGAATAATTTTACCTTATGGATGATCAGCGGGCATTCCAGACCACATTTGCAGGTACCATCAGTCAACAGATAGTTCTTGACCTCATCCAGTGTGGACAGGGCAGTGCCACTGGGACTGCAGGAAGAGGATAGGGAAAATTTGTATTTAAAGAGAAGGACTGAAGCACTTCAGGGCATCTATCAGATTGCAATAACAAACACAAAGATGTTGTGTTTTCATTTGGTATAATTTAGCAAAATGTGAAAATGCAGATTGGAAAATTTACATCACAGAAACTATAACTGATATAAAGATTCTGTAAAACAGTACCAAAAAATTAAGCTTACATTAACTGCACCATAAAAAGAAACTATCAAATTTTGATGAGCAATTTAAGTAATAAGAGCAGATCTTGCAATGCCACCAGATATTTATGGTGATAAGCAACCTCACCGTGAAAATCATTACATCCCAGTAAACGGATCCCTGCTAATTGTTTCCTGCTTTGTCCTGGTTTAGTTTGGGCAATCAGTCAGAAATTCGATAAACAAATTCTTTGCAATCTAACAACTTCAAAAAAATTAAATCATATACTTTACTGTGGATTTTAGCATATATTTACTTATGCATTTGAGAGTTATTTACTTAGCCACTACATCTTCTAAATTACAGAACATCCATGTTGCAAAGTGTTCCACAGTCTATTTACACTCCATGTTGTAACACATGCTGTCTCACATTGCCTGTGTAACTGTCTAATGCAAAAGAGATGCATTGGGGGGGACTAAACACACAGTATGAGGTTTGCTCAAACCGTTATACAACTTTAGGGTTTTAGTTATTTTTGATGCCCAAATATTCATTCTTCTCATGAGCCTCACATAAGTAGCTCTTAGCTTAGCTCCAACTTCAAAATTCTTCCCTGCTTCACCAAACTAACAGAGCACTGGTTTCTAATCAATTCTGATTGTCATACATTGATTCACACAAGCAACGATGAAGGTAAGACACTTACTACTCTAAAGTAAAAATATAGCCAGAGAAAAAAACAACTTACCTGAGATATATCACCTGCCCTCCTTCCACTCTCCTCTGCCAGCCAATGGGGACATGTATTGCAGCATTGTGGACCCCATCCTTGTCCCCACTGAAAGTATCACTGCCTCCCATCATTTTGTTAGTGTGGCCTGCCAGCACCTTGGAAAAGCAGCAACATTTTAACATACTGCATCTTATCTTCCAAAATATTATCTATTTATCTACCTGTCTAACTACTTATGTTTTTACATGTTTCAATTTATTTGATTAGAAGGTATAAATAATGCAAGGAGAGAACAGCAGAATAACATCCAGACAAAAACAGGGTCTTTGCTTTCAGGATTTCTTGACACAAATAGTGTAAACCTCTACAAATCTTGTTTTTAAACCTGTGAAATGAAGTTTGACAACTGAAATGAAATATTATATATGGTATTATTTTTCTTATGTATGCATTTCTAACAATTCACATTTCTCCAGAAGATTTTCTGCAGTGTTTAATCTCACAATGTGTTCATGGTGAGGTGGGTGTGACCACAACAAAAGAAAGAATATGAATAACATGCTAAATACCTTGTCATCTTTGGGAAGCCAGGATCCGTTTTGGCTAGGGTATCCACTGTCCAATGTACATGCTGGTGGGTTAGAAGCACACAGACTGCCAGTAAAACCTGACTTCCCCAAATACGTGCAATTTCTCCCAGTATGAGGCAGATCCTTAACTTTGAAGGTGACTACCACAGATCAATTTGTGTCGATCACATCGAAGTATGGGTTTAGATGAAGATGGAGAGCCTGCAAAGAAAGGTGGAGGTGGATTATGCAATCTGGCAGGAGGGAGCAGGGTAAATGACTAGTGCAATAAATCTTTCTTTGCAACTGATCTCATTCAATCGTGCTTTTAAAAATGATTACATCAGATGCATCGCTCCTTCTAAAAGAGTGCAACTTCAGAGCAAACTGTGGCTACATTGAAGTAAGAGGGTGTGTTTGGGTAGGCCCGTAGTTTACTGAATGTTCAGCTACAGTGTGAGCAGTGGTCTCTCCAACAACCACTTAAGAAGATAACACGCAAGCGACATGGAGAGGAGGGTTAAAATTAAATTCACATTTCGACATTTATGTAGTGTGCATCTGGTACACACCATTCCACTGTCAACACAGCAGCTAACGTCAAGGCTAACAGCTAAGCTAGCAGGCTAAACCCACTTTGTACTATGTTGTCGTGACAGCTGTCAGGCGCACAAAACACTTCAATGTAAACTCTTGTGTGTTAGCAACGGTTACACAAAACGACCCGTGTACAATATGGCTTCGCAAAAAAAGCTAAATGAATTTCATCACCACATTGCACTTTCTTACAGATATCATTTAGATAACGTCAATATCTCCTGAACACCGATTCTCTGCGTCGAGCTCTGTGTTGGCCAAGTTTTGAAGTCTTCGCTTTTCTGGCTCGCGGGAGAATCAAGAGTTAGCTGCCTAGCAAGAAGACTAACCAGGGAATGTTTTGAAAACGATTGATACTTTGATAAATGCCCGTAGCATAAAATATTACATAATCAAAATCACGCATTGACGCGGAGAATCACCTCTCAGCATTAATGAAATGTCTGCCAGTCCGATTAAAAACAAAGGGCAATAACGCTTCATTTTACTGCGCTTGGGTTCTTGTGGGAAATGCTACCAGCTATGCTAGCTAGCAGAGCTAACTGGCTGAAATTTACTTGATTCTGGAGTGTCCCAGCAAAACTGAGGGATGTCCCGCTCCAGGTCCACAGCTACCCAGCCGTTGCTTTGGTCTCTGTTCTACCAAACCGTGTAGCATTCAAGTGTATTCCGACAACCATAACGACCCATGTAATCCCAATTCACAGTTGCCCACTGTTTTCTTTTTTTCTTTCTTTCTTTTTTTTTCTTACAAATTCCGAGCAAAAAATAATGGAGTTTTCTTTTGAGCATGCGCATTCAGTGCTTAAGGAATATTGTACCCAACATGCAACGGGATCTTTGTATAGTGTACCAGACAGACGAGTGCAGTGAGGAGCTCCTTGATAGAGGACATGATCATGACTATATAATAACAGACCGGGAAAGGCAATGTTTTGGGTTAAAAAAAAAAAAAAGATTTAATAATGGTTTGTTTCTGAAGTAACTCTAGAAGTCTTTGAGATATAATTAAATGAAATGAAATGAAAAATACTTTATTTATCCCTCTTAGAGGGAATTTATTGTTGTAGCAGAGCTTTTTTTTTTTCCTCCAAAGAATAATAATAATGATGATACAAACAATTAAAGATGTGTGATATGGTAACTTTATTATTAATAATAATGATAATAATAATAATAATAATAATAATAATAATAATAATAATAATAATAATAATAATAATAATAATAAGCTATTTTTTAAATCTCTTGACTTAACATTTCACAGTGCCCAGCCATATAAATTGTAATGTTGTTGATCATATCTTAACAATGTTTGTTTAAATAAAAAGGAAATGAAAAATTATCTAAAAATAAGTTAAGTTAAAAATAATTACATACAAAAAAAATCAATTAATAGAAAATTAATAAAACAAATAATTACCGCATATTTACCTTCGTCCAAACAGACAGTGTTATATCCAATAAGAAATGTTACATTATTGCAAAAACAGCTGTATTTATATTTGTCTTCTTTTTAAAGAACACAACATCTATTGTGCCATGAGGTGATGCCATGTTGGACACTGTGTCATGTGCCATGTATTAAGTTATCAGTGATGTTACCATTGCACCTGTCAACATAGTTACCATTGTGTGAAATACCAAAACAAAGCATAGCAAAGAAAAGTCAGGAAGTTCATTCAGACATAAACTTTAAAATTCTTTGATAGACGAAATAACAGTCCAGACAGTCTGACAATTCTCAGGAAATTAACAGTAACCAGATTTATTCCATTACACAAGTTAACTTTACAATGTAACATAAAGTACATTATATCTCTCCCTTTAAAACTCTCTTATTAATGCACAAAGCACCTGGTATTTGACATCATAGTACATCTCTGTCTTGCTCACTGTCTACAACAGGTCAGGATCCCAGGTCTTGTAGCTGTACCCAGAATTAGATCAAAGTCTGCTGCTGGTGATCCTTTAATTACTGTGGCCCAGAAGTCTGGCACAAGTTCTCTACTGACCTTATACCCATCACAACTGTGTCCACATTAAAAATCAAACTCAAAACTTCCTCCTCCACTCAAGCCTATAATCAATTTCCATGTGTTTGAGAAATAGATTGAGAGTCTCTATTTCATCTATGCCTCCGCATTAGCACATCACATTTCCACATGTTTGACCCAATGTGAACAGTAAAATATCAAACTTCATTTAAAAAATATGACATATTGAGAACTTTTGTTGTTTCTATTGTGGCTCCAAGGCATAAAATGACCAATGACAGTGGGTAGCGTAAATTTCTGAGTGTGTCTTCATGTATATGTTGCCTATGATCGATTGGGACAAGAGGAAAGATGTGTGTAATATACAGTGAGGCCTGTAATAAAGACAGAGGGAGAGAAGGTATCTGATTTCCCCTCGTCACTGGTGTTCAGTCCAAGTTCCTCAGCTGTCGCAAACTGTCAGCTCAACATAGCAGTGCTCAGCCTGCCATGCACTCAAATACATGCAAATTTAAAGATACGCTTTTACAAGGAATTTCAAAACCCTAGAGGAGTTTGGGTAATACTCCAAACCAACAGAGTGGAAATCAGTTGAAGAAAACATAGATGGACCACAAAGAAGGGACCTGACTGCTTCCAAAGGGCCTGAGAGTGAAGTGTTTGCTGCTTTTTTAGATTCAGCTACACTGACCATATAGCGTTGAACTCGTTGCCAGCTGGTGAAGAACTCAGATATTTTTTTCCGATCTGTACAAATTTGGAGAAAAGGTAAGCTGTTGTGCAATCTAAATGCAGAACCTGTTTTTACATGACATTGGTTTTTGATGTCAATCAGCTCATTTGTGTTATCTTCACTAAGGAATTTACTGTTTTAAACCCACCTTTAAGATTGTTTGACCATTTTACAAAAGCATTTGTTTTGTTTTTGGTTTTTCATTTTGTAAAATTTCCCAGAGATTTTCTAGTTTCTTCTTTCCTTACTGACAGCGGCTCCCCAATTTAGGTGTGATGAGATAGAATTTCACAACCCAAGAATAGGTCAAGTTGACAAATGCACTCAAACACTGTGTGTATTTGTGTGAATGAGTTTGGAAATTCATAGCCACACAAACTTCATACAAACAACAAAAAAAATGTGTTTATCTGCTGTGAGCTCATGTTTGTGTTTGTAATGATAATAATAAACTCATTCTCATTTAAATACCACCATGTTCCCATGTAAAAGATAATAAATAGATAAAATACAGATTTTCATATCGTTGTAAATATCAGATATGAGACAATGTTTCAGTTACTATCCAGGATGTTTCAGAATATGTATATGTCTCATGAAATATTCAGGATTTACAAACTGTTGGACATATTACTTAGTAAGAAAGAAAAACAACATAATTTTAGGATTTACCAAGTTCATTTTGGTTTCTCAAGTTTTTCAGGACAATTTAAAAAAATAAAACCTTACTCTGATTTCTTTCCAGGCTGGGCAGTATTGACATTTTCTATATTGCACCATGGATCAGTGAGTAGAATTCTTGATATCACTAGTCATCTGCCACACCCTGCTGCTCTTCTGTAGACCTCATGTGCATTTACTGAATCCAACAATTGCCTCTGATGTCTCATTAGTGTATAGAAAAAGGCATCTTATGTATGAGTGAATTCATGTATTCCCTTGTATATTTGCTTTTTAACACATATTGGTAAAAGTCAGCACTTCTTAGTGATACCAGTTAGAATATATAGCTCCACCAGCTGATTTCCCTCATGTTTTAATTTTTTCTTTGTTTTTATCTGTGTTAGGGAGGATGATAAAAACTCGGTGGATATCCATGACAATCCTCCAGCCCCTGACAATGTAGTTAGGGAAGATGGAGACACTGTGAGTGACAGCACCATGTCAAACAAACACTATTAGCTCTGTCATTGCCAGGTTGTTTAAAATAGCCACCAGCTGGGACAGGACTGTAGTGCTGCGTTGACTGTAAAATATGAACCAGGGCTTAAGTGTCCCTCTTTTCTGCCCCTATGGGATGAAATTATGATAATATGCTGACTGATCATCGAGTGTGAAATGCAATTTGTTAGATACAAAAATAAATACATACAATAAAAAAAAAGCCTCTATTAGTGAATAGGGCAATTAGGACTTTGAGAAAAAAAAAGAGGCATTCTTCCAGTATGACTTTCACATCAATCTTTCACACGTTAATCATTTCTTTCCTATTTTTTAGTAGTGTTTAGGGTGACATATGAAGACATTGTTATGCTTTTTATTTATTATCTGAGGTCTTTCCCTTGTGTTCAAAGGTCTACTTCATATATGAGGGGGAGGTTGAGGTGGAAGAGAAGCGACCAGAAACTCCAGAACCTATTATTCGAATCAATGACAAACCTCACAAGTTTAAGGACCACTACTGCAAGAAACCCAAGTTCTGTGACGTCTGTGCTCGCATGATAGTCTGTATGTGTGCCGCAAAGGAAATTGATACACAATCAATTGTATTACATTACATATTCTTATATTTTTGATTTTTCTTTTCTTTTTTAACATGCAACACTTTGATATTGCCACATGGTCTCTGGTTATCCTAAATGATGTTACTTTTGCCATCTTTCAGTGAACAACAAATTTTGTCTGAGGTGTAAAAACTGCAAGACCAACATCCACCATTCATGCCAGTCCTATGTTGAATTCCAGAAGTGCTTTGGCAAGATTGTGAGTTTGTTGCCATATAGTTGTATTAAAGTTAAACCTTTTTAAGCCAATACACTATATTTAATGCATTGTATTGCAAACCACTAAAATCTCTGTAGATTATTTTATCCTAGGAGGGGAGATATTGGTTGACAATTCTCAAACATGTTGCTCTCTGTTTTTCGTTTTAGCCACCTGGCTTTCGAAGGGCCTACAGTTCTCCCCTCTATAGCAGTGACCAACCAGATCCAAGTGAGTCTTCCAAATGTAGAAAAACTATAAGTTTTTTGTCTTTAAAACACACACAAAGTTATTTTCTCACCCCCACATGCCCTTCTTTTCAACCTCTGGTCCTCAATTAAAGGCCTGGGAGCCTGAGGGATCCTATGCATTAGATCCTATCTATCTATCTATCTATCTATCTATCTATCTATCTATCTATCTATCTATCTATCTATCTATCTATCTATCT